>JAJJMB010007708.1:28977215-29037808 GCA_023531105.1 Papaver atlanticum | reverse complement strand
CCTTACATAATGATCCGTAAACCATATGTATATGTAATGTGAACTACAAAATAATTCTCCCCCTTTTTGTCAATATAAATTGGCAAAGGTACGAAAATTAGCGGGATCATAATGAAATTCTCAAAGAGATACTTCATGAATAAAAGAAAACATATCAACTTTGTTTCGATGATTTCACATAGTCGAAACTTAGTGTAATCATCAAGGAGTTTATAAAGATACAAGAAAACTCCTACAATATTCCACAGCCGCACTCCCCACAAAGATTTGGAAACTAAGCACAAGTTCAATTAAGAACTCTCCCCCATAAAATGTCATTCCCGAAAGAACAACTAGAGCGACCTTACTTTTACAAGAAAAGAAGGATTTCTTTGGATATTAACAAATCACATGAAACATGAATTTGTATCCAGAAAACTCAATTAAATTAACCACAATAGAACCTCAATGATTAATTTAATCGGAAATGCTCAACATAAATAAAACTTACGGAGCCATATAGTACTTTCACATAGAAGTGGATCAGGGAAAGATCAATACTGCGGAATATTCAAAGATGCATTCTATTTTTCATCAAAATTCGCATAATGATACCATAGACTTAATCTTTGACATATAAATCAAAAGTTCATTCTATTTTCCATCAATATTTGCATAATGACTTAATAGACTTAACTTTTGACATATATGGGACAATCATAGTTCACAGACGTAAACACACATATCCCATAACATTATTTGCAATATATGAAACCAATAAAGATTAATACTGCAAAATCATCTTCCAAATAACTTAGAATTTAAATAAATAAATCTAAAAACATTGCAAGATGAAAAACGTTGGCATTAGCTATGTGTAATCACAATATATGCTATTCCAAACCCTAGCTATCCTTCTTAAAACATAAGAATAAATTCTCATAAGAAGTTTCCTAGACAAAATCAGTTTCTTTGATAACATCATACCTTTGAAAGACTCCATCATAAAAGGTATCAGTGATATCCTTGATTCTTTTGACCGTGGAGATTCCATGTTCATGAACATTTACTTTTCGATCCACAATACGGGCAAGCTTCCTAGCTTTGATGCAGTCCACGATGAGTTTCTTCTGATTCCTTATCAAAAACATTTTGATTTTCAAGGATTTTGGTCTGACCATCAAAGAGCTGATTTATTTGCAATTGAAGATTTGTAAATTCGACCCTTGAGTCATTCTGAAAAAGAATTAAGTCCTTAACAGATTCACCAATCCAGGAGTTGTACTCTTCCCATCTTTTTCAAGACAAGTTCTTGAACAGAATCGCATCCTTCAATGTCTTCTTCCATCTCAAGATTCACCACTTCCTGAGGCCTTGAAGAGTTCTCCATATTATTTTATATTTTATTAGGGATGAAAAAACAATATAATATATATATGTTTACGAACAAGAGAAAGACACCCTTGTTATGGAAACCCTAAAAACTCCCAAGAAGAAAAGAAACGGACGTTCGTGGACCTGTTATGGAAGGTTAATGGATCAAAACAGTTCCAATAATAAGGGAATACACTCTGTTTTCCGATATCTCATATATTCATATCTCAATAATTAAAATATTTTCTTTAAATCAGAGCATATGAAACAAAAGATACACTAGTTACTAGGAGTCAGGATATGACTCAACATTCACAAAAGAAAATAATAATTTCAAACATAAGACAGATGGTAACCTATAATAGACTTGAGCATCTCGCAAATATCATCCTTGCAACTCTCAAGTTAGGTACAAGAATGAAAATACCTAAAGCTAGGTATCAAAGTGAGATGTAATCCCACCATGAATATCGAGAGATGAGTTGTAAATACCATCTGAATGTTTGAGCCTCGTATTCCTTACCTTCCTTCGGTTATTTCTTATCCCAGAGGAATAAGACATAAACCTTTTTGAGTATCCATCATAAGGATTTTTCTGAGGATTAATCTAAGACCTCTAGAGATTGGTTCCATAGGATCAGAATTGAGAGAATTCCATCTCTTAGACTTAGATCTACCAGACTTATTATCATTGGCACTGGGAATGTGTACATTTATAGCGAAATTAGCACCATTAAGAGGGAAACGATTCTTGTAGAGATTTCTAGAAGGGTGAGTTTGAAACCCTTGTGCATTAGAATTCTAGTTTTATGTAGGAATGAAATCCATTGTAGATGTCGTCAGATAATTCACTCTGTCGACAGTAAAAAGAAGTATATTTTGAAGATCATAAATCTGTTTCTTTGTAGCAAAACAATGTGAATCATAATGATTTCTTTTCCCGCAGAAGGAACATGTTCGTGGAAGAGAGACATCGGAAGGAACCTGTTTTAAACTCATAGCCCTATTAGAAGCTCACAAGTTATGTTAACAATTCTTAGCATAAGCTTCCTTTGGAGTGATTTTATTCATGTACTGTACTCCCACATGAGAATTAGAGATATGTACAGAATAAAGTTTACTCATTAAAACATATTTTTCCTTTTCCAAGGATTTGCACTGTTCCTGGGCTAGAAGAAGCAATGCCACCAGTTTCTCTTTTTCAACATGAATGATGTTCAGATCTGATGAATGAGTCTTGATCAAATGTTTTTCTATGATTGAATCTTCTTTAACAATATCTTCAAGAACACTAATCTTTTCACGCCGTAGGGTAGTTTCTTGAACAAGGTTTTCGATATTGTTAGAGAAGGACTCAACGATACTATAGAATTCCCGTTCTTGATCAAGAGACTTCTCAAGTTCATCAATGAGCTGAACATGTTTTTCTTCAAAAGACTTTATTTTAGAATCTTGAATATCAATAATTTCAGCAGATTTTTTTAACGTTCTGGTGAGTTCAACTTCAGCTTCTGACATAGTGTCAACTGTCTCATCAGAGGGAATGTTACCAGAATCTGATATCAAAAAATTTCTACCTCGGAATTCGGAAGAATCATCTAAGGAGTTATCCTTTGAGGTCATCTCAAGACATTTGGCATAATCAAAAACTTTAGAGGACGTTTTTTATATGCGTAAAAGATGAGACAATCTATCCACATAAATCAGATTGCTACAAACACATACTTATGAGGTCTTAAACGTGTTTGGCTACTCTGATACCAATTGAAAAAGCGGGGGTCTAACAACCACACCCAATATTTCGTTTAGGTAATCTGTATGGACTAACTCCAATATAATTCCAAGAGAATCAACTAGACAGTCAGACTCAATCAAGGAAAATATATCCAAGAGTTATCTCTCTGTTTCTCAATGTAATCAACAAATCAAACAGATAGAAATCCGTGAGCCTGATTTTTATGAGAAAGACCTTGAACGGTACCAAAGACCAATGTTCAATTGTTAATCAATTTCAATCAACAACCAAAGGTTGAATATACCAATTTATTGAACTATGCACAACCTGTGATATTTCAATTATATAGAAAATATAATGCGGAAAAGAAATAACACAGACACTAGAAGTTTTGTTAAAGAGGAAACCGCAAATGCAGAAAAACCCCTGAACCTAGTCCATATTTGAACACCATACAGTATTAAGCCGCTACAGACTCTAGCCTACTACAAGTTAACTTCGGACTGGAATATAGTTGAGCCTTAACAAATCTCACACTGATTAGGGTACAGTCGCGTTCCTTACGCCTCCGAATCCCAGCAGGACTCTACACACTTGATTCCCTTAGCTGATCTCACCCACAACTAAGAGTTGCTATGACCCAAAGTCGAAGACTTGATAAACAAATATGTCTCACACAGAAAAATCTATTTGAATAGATAAATCTGTCTCCCACGAAAATACCTACGAAGTTTTTGTTCCGTCTTTTGATAAATCAAGGTGAACATGAACCAATTGATAATCTGGTCTTATATTCCCGAAGAACATCCTATAAATATCAATCACCTCACAATAACTTAACAATCTAGTAGTAAAACAAGTTATTGTGGAATCACAAAGAATGAAACGAAGAGCTTTGTGATCTTTTGCAAACCGTGGCTATAATGTTCATGAATTGATTCGAGTGAATCAAAATCGATTTTTCTTCAATTGTGTCTTGTATACTTCTATGAGAATATAAATAATTGAACAACTCTAGAACTAGTTTCATTTGAGTCATTTGAACTAATTATGGTTAAGATGAATAAGGTTGATACGAAAGTGTTCATATGGCTAACTTCGGTTAACTATTGTTGAGCCAACAAAGGTGCACACGTTTAGGTACGGTTACCCATATCTAAATGAAGTCACTTTTTATTTATGTGTAACAAGCTAAGTTCGATCTAACGGTTGAAAGATATTAGCTTGGGTCTAATCAGGTTTTCATCTAACGGTGAATATTTAATGTTTTGTTACCAAGATAACATTGATTGCAAACCCTGATTTGAAGACTATATAAAGGAGAACTCTAGCAATTGGGAAACCTAATCCCCACACCTCCTGTGTGATACTAGTTGCGACTAGAGTCGATTCTCCTTTAACCTTAGGTTTTTAACGAAACCCTGTAGGTTAACGACTTGAAGACTTCATTGGGATTGTGAAGCCAGACCCAACTATTTTCTCTATAGTTGCGTGTTCTGATCTTGCTGTTTTCTATCGTATTGAGTACTATCTTCTCTAAGATTTGCTCGAGATTTATTCTCCGACAGGCAAGATAAAAATTAGTCACAAACATCTTCGTCTCACCGTTTGTGATTCCACAATATCTTTTTTCGCTACCATATGATTAAGATTATTGTGAGGTGATTGATATTTCTAGGATGTTCTTCGGGAATATAACTCCGGTATATCAATTTGTTCCTGTTCACCTTGTTTTATCAAAAGACGGAACAAAAACTCTTAGGTATTTCTGTGGGAGACAGATTTATTTATTCAATAGACTTTTCTGTGTGAGACAGATTTTTTTTATCAAGTCTTCGACTTTGGGTCGTAGCAACTCTTAGTTGTGGGTGAGATCAGCTAAGGGAATCAAGTGCGTAGAGTCCTGCTGGGATTCAGAGGCGTAAGGAACGCCACTGTACCTTGATCAGTGTGAGATTGGTTAGGGCTCAACTATATTCCAATCTGAATTTAACTTGGAGTAGGCTACTGTTTGTAGAGGCTTAATACAGTGTGGTGTTCCAATCTGGACTAGGTCCCGGGGTTTTTATGCATTTGCGGTTTCCTCGTTAACAAAATTTCAAGTGTCTGTGTTATTTCTTTTCCACATTATATTTTATATATAATTGAAATATCACAGGTTGTGCGTAAGTTCAATAAATTGTGAATCCAACCTTTGGTTGTTGATTATATTGATTGACACTTGGATATTGGTTTTTGATACCGTCCAAGTTATTTCTTATATTCAATCGGGCTCGCAAATTCCTATTTGTTTGATTGCAGATTGAATTGAGAAATAGAGATATAACTCTTGGATATACTTTTCTTAAGATTGAGTCTGACTGTTTAGTTGATTCTCTTGAAAGTATATTGGAGTTAGTCCATACAGATTGCTAAGCGAAATATTGGGTGTGGTTGTTAGACCCCTGCCTTTTCAATTGGTATCAGAGCAGGCAAACACGTTTAAGACCTCACAAGTCTGTGTTTGTAGCGATCTGACTCTATGGACAGAAGTGTTATCTCTATAAACGTACCTCCAGTCTTAGATGGATTGAATTACTTATGGTGGAAAATTGCTATGCGTGCCTTTCTTCAAGAGCGTGATTTTCAATCATGGGTTTATGTTGTTAATGGCTATTTTCCTCGGGTTGTTAGAGTAGGCGATGTAACTGTTCCAAAGGATATCGGTGATTATGATGCTGTCGATATTCCTGCTGCAAAGCAAAATTCTGACGGATTGAATGCAATCATCCATGCCATTACCCCATATCTTCAGCACCATGTGACTACGTACACCCGGTCTAAAGATGTATGGGATACCTTGGAAACCACATTTGAAGGGAATACCTGTGAAAAAGAAGCTAGGCTTCAAAACCTAAATTCTGATTGGGAAAACCTTCGTATGTCAGATGAAGATTCATTTGATGAGTTTAATCACAAAGTGTCTGAAATTGTTAATGCATCTTTTGCATTGGGTAAGACTATTCCTGAAAAGGACATTGTGATGAAAATTCTCAGATCATTGCCATCCAGATACGATTCTAAGAAACATGCCATTGTTGAAGGAAATAACCTTGATGCGCTTTCCAGAAATACTCTTGTTGGGAAGTTAAATATCTTTGATCACGAGCATGTATCCAAATGTGGAAAGGATATTGCTTTCAAAGCACAAAAGAACACAAAATTACCTGATAAAAGTAAAAGTGGTTGCATCTCTGAAGATGATCCTTCTGAGACTGATTCATCAGATGAAGATCTTGACAAATTAGTCTCTTTGATCACAAGACAGTTTAGATATCTTCTTTTGAAGAGAAGTAAACGGTTCACTAGAGATAAACCTAAGTCATCAGTTAAACCTCATAATCGTGTTCCTCCTAAAAACAGGGATACTGACGATACTGATGAGGAGGATATGCCACAGTGCTTCAAGTGTAAAGGTTTTGGTCATTTTGCAAATGAGTGTCCGAACCGCAGAAAATACACTGGAAACAAAGGTCTTGCTGCAACTCTTGATGAAATGTCTGATCACTATGATTCTAGCAAACAAGCTCAAACTTGTTCAGAAGTCGTCTGAGGTATGTAATCTCGTCTCTTCTCCAAAGAGGTTAATTTCTAAATACAAAATTAGACCACTAGAGAAAAGAATACGGTCTAAGAATTCCTTTCAAGAAGGTTATGGTGGACAGATTATTGTTCACCCCAACACAACTTAAATGTGTTGGTTGTGTATACTGTCTCATGTGCCTGGTTCAAAAGAGACAAGAGTTTGCACACTTCAGGCTTTAGGGAAATTTTTTTTTGTTTTGTTTTTCCTTTTTGGTTGTGTTTTCTCTGTTTTGGAATTCTTCCATCTTTTCATATCTAATTGATATTGGAAGGGCTTTTCTTTGTTTGATCAATAAAAGAGGGTTAAAATCGATAATTCTGTCTTCTTTAAGGTTGTGAGTTGTGCGTACGTGAATCCTTTTGGTGTATAAAGGTTCTGTAACCCTACATTCCTTTTTCCTTCTCTGAAAACTCTTTTTTATCACAAGATTGCTTGTTGAGTCTGATTTGTGAATTCCTCTTACATACTCATACTGGTATGCAAAATCCAAGCATTATGTCTTCTGATGGAAAAGATGTTAATATGATTGTTAAGCCATAAATTATGAATGAAAAATATATATCTCATTTACCTTCAACTTTGAAAAGAAAAAGGAAGAATGTGAGGAAACCAAGTGCTGTTCCTTCTAATCTACAGAAGTTTTCTGGGGTTCTTGAAGAGTTGAAGGAAACAAGAAAGGAGATTCAGCAAATAAAGGCTATTGTCTTGAGGACTCTTGAAATTCAAAAGGACCTAGTTCGGCATCAGTCCAGAAGGTTTGTTGGAATTGACTCCTTTCTTCATGAACCTTATGTTCATATGGCTGTTGACGACAAGGAGTTCGGGGACGATAAAGAATTTTCTAGAGGCCTTAATGTCTAGGAAACTTCTTATGATATTTTATTCTTGTGTTTTAAGAAGGATAACTAGGGTTTTGAATAGCCATTATTGTGAGTACACATAGCTATTGCAAATGATTTTCATCTTGCAATGTTTTTATATTTATTTATTTAAATTCTAAAGTTTATTTGGAAGATGATTTTGCAATATTAATCTTTACGGTTTCATATATTGCAACTTGTTATGGGATATGTGTGTTTGCGTCCGTGAACTATAATTGTCCCATATATGTCAAAAGTTAAGCCTATTATGTCATTATGCAAATATTGATGAAGATAGGATGAACTTTTGATTGCAAAGATTAAGTCTATTATACGTCTTTATGCAAATATTGATGAAAAATAGAATGAATCTTTGATCTTTCCGCAGTATTGGTCTTTCCCTGATCCACATCTTTGTGTATGTATTGTGTGATTCCGTAAGTTTTCTTATGTCGAGCATTTGCGATTAAATTAATCATGGGTTCTCTTGTGGTTAATTTAATTGAGTACTTTGGATACAAATTCATGTTTCATGTGATTTGTTAATGTCCAAATAAATCCTTCTTTTCTTGTAAAAGTAAGGTCGCTCTTGTTGTTCTTTCGGGAATGACATTTTATGGGGGAGAGTTCTTAATTGAACTTGTGCTAAATTGCCAAATCTTTGTGGGGAGTGCGGCTGTGGAATATTATAGGAGTTTTCTTGTATCTCTATTAACTCCTTGATGAATGCATTTTGTTTCAGCTATATGATTGCATCTAAACAAAGTTGATATGTTTTCTTTTGGTCATGAAGTATCTCCATGAGAATTTCATTAGGATCCCACTAGTTTTCGTACCTTTGCCAATTTTTATTGACAAAAAGGGGGAGAATTAATGTGTATTTTACACTAAAAGTACATATGGTTGACTAAGGGGGAGTGATACATATCACCATAGTATTGCTGTCAAAGTTGTGATACAATTGGACTTTGATGCTGTGTAATAATACTATGACACTGTATAACAAGGATTGAGAGCTACTGTTTTCTCATTGTTATAGCTACGGATCTTCAACAACTATGATGCTGAGTTGAACACATTCAGAATCACTGGAGTACTTGAAAGTGAAGAAGATTTCGTGTAATGTTGAAAAACCAAGGATATCAAGCATTGGGATTGAGAGCTACAAAGTCTATTTATTTTGTAATCCATATGTATTGATAGTTTTGTCCCTAAAATTGACATTTGGGGAGATTGTTAGAGCATTGCTCGGTCGAACTCGCAAGCGTTGCTATCTCAAGCTTGTTGTCAAGTTAAGTTGCCAAAACTATAAGTTTTGATTTCTAGTCTACTTATAGCTAAGTCTCGGATTAGGATAGAAAGTGTAGTTGGGCATGAGCAAATACATTTATATAATAAGGAATGCAATCTTTGCAAACCGTGGCTATAATGTTCATGAATTGATTCGAGTGAATCAAAACCGATTTTGCTTCAATTATGTCTTGTATACTTCTATGAGAATATAAACAATTGAACAACTCTATAACTAGTTTCATTTGAGTCATTTGAACTAGTTGTGATTAAGAAGAACAAGGTTGATATGAAAGTGTTCATATGGCTAACTGCGGTTAACTATTGTTGAGCCAACTAAGTGTACACGTTTAGGTACGGTTATCCATATCTAAATGAAGGTACATTTCATTTGTGTGTAACAAGCTAAGTTCATTCTAACAGTTGAAAGATATTTTCTTGAATCTAATCAGGTTTTCATCTAATGGTGAATATTAATTACTACTCTATATAACCTTTCCTGTATGTTTTGATTTCCTTCTCTATGGTTATCCCAAGTATAGTCTGAACCAGAAAAACCTAAATCATAAAGGCCAACTCTTTCTAAAATGTTGTAGTAATAATCACTGTTAGATTTATTAAATGGTAGACCTCCTAATTTTTCAGATTGATTAAAGATCATATTAAAATCTCCTAAAACTATCCATGGCATATTCCTCATGTTTATTTGGACACTTATTTCTTCTAGAAAATCCCAAGCCACATTTCAATTAGAAGGGTAGGGACTCCCATAAAAACATGTTAAGGACCATTGTTTAGTATCAAAAGCAGAGTTAACAATAATGTTAATCATGTTAATGTTCCATTGTACAACTTCAAAATGAAAGCCGTCGATCCAAGCTATAACCAATCCCCCTATTGTACCTATGGGATCTACTATATGGTAATTGGGAAAGGATGATATTAAGGATTTAACGAATTGTTTTTGATTCTTAGTTTCTGACAGGAAAAGAATTTCATGTTTTTTTGAACTAATTAAGTTTGCTAGGTGGTTTTGGGTCAGAGGGTTCCTATATCCTTGTACATTCCAGGCTAAAATTTCATTTTGGTTTAAGACTAAAGATAAGGATCAAGTGACAAAATGGATTATTAAGCTACAAACAGATAGTCAAAATAAAAATTTAAGTTAGGAAATAAGTAGATAAATTTTGTATGTTCTAAATGATGCAGTATTAAGTAATTGAAGATGACTGATTAAAATTGAGATAAAAATAGATACGTAAAATGTATTGCACATGAGTACTTTAGATTCGAGAGATCAATCTGTACAATCTTGGCCTAAACCAAGAAATGACCGTTCCAGTCTTGCTTCGGTCACATAATGAAGGAGAAGGGTTGATCTTAGGGAGGGAAGCGAAGAAGGTGTTGAGATCAGAATGGTTAACTCTGAAGGTGTAGCTGTTTTATGACTTGTATCAGAATGTGGAACTCGCTTGCAGAATGTAAGCTATAAGTTCTTTTTATGTTTTCTGGATACTTGTGTTGATAACCGTTCCTGGTTGAAATAGGTTAAAAACCTATTTATAAAAGTAATAGTTGAACGCACCCTGATCTCATAGGAAGTGGAAGTAGTTGAGTGATGGAGAATTGGGGATCGTGTAAAATGTTGAAAACCACGTCCCTATTATGAGGGGAAGAACGGTCGGTTACACCCACTACTTCTCTGCTGCCACTAACTGTTCGCCTTTCTTGACACTTTCTCATAATGGGCGTGTTGCACGCCGCACGTTCTAAATTGCCAGACCATTACTCTTATGAACATCCCCCAGTTTGTGACATGTTTGATGTCTCGAGTATTTTGTAGAAAAATATGCAGCACGCTGCTGAGTGGGTCTTTCATGTGAGACCAAATTATTCTGACCAATCACGCGCAAGCTAGGCGGCGGGGGGTCATTTGTTACAAGTCAAGAAATGAGACTTGCGGCCAGCCATCTTGGATCAGCTGCCAGGAGCTATTCATGTACATAAAAGATGTGGTGGTCGGTCCCTATAGGAGAATGATGGCTGGTAGCCATTTTTGACATCCTATTGGTTGGCCCAGATTAAATCTAAACCGGTTAAATTGGCTAGCCAAGTTGGATGGCTGAGATGATTTGCGGTAGTTGCATACTGTCATTGATTCAATTTAAGGTTTTTAAAGACGCGTGATTGGCGCACTTTGGCTGATCGGTCTTTGGAATTGCTGGCGTATTTGAAGCAATGTGATTGGTCGGGGTTATTGTTGAGCCGCCCATGAACATGACCGTGCCTTGTCAGTTGCTTGAAATTAGATCTTGGTAGGTCGATTCGGCTAGCGAAGTTGGACGGCCGAGATTGCTTTGCAGCAGTTATATACTGTCGTATGTCGACCTTGCGGTTTTGAAGCCGTGTGGCCAACCTACTTTGGGCTAACAGTTGGAGGCGTTAGTTGCTGGATGTGAGCAATTCGATTAGCTAGGGCTGAAGGCAGGCCACCGGTGAGCATACTGTCACTTCATTGGCTGGATAAAATTGGATCTGGGCCGGTCAATTTGGCTAGCCAAGTTGGACGGCCGAGATCGTTTTGCGACAGTAATGTGCTGCCGCTAACATAAATTATGGTTTTAAAAGCCGCGCAGCTAACCTTCTTTGAGCAATCGGTTTGATGTGTTGCTGGTAGGTCGTGAGCAACATGGTTGGCCAAGGATAAAGGCGAGTCGTCGGTGAGCATGCCGACACCTCATTGGTCGCCTGAAACAAAATCTAAGCCATCCTAGTGTTGGACGGTTGCGATGAGTTTGAGACTGCCACTGCCAGTTTTACTCGTTGAAGTTCTTTTTCAACAGCACGACTAGCCTACTTCTGGCTAGCGATCAGGGATGTTGCTGGCGGGCAAGGATAATTCCGATTGGTTGGAATAGTAGTGGGCCTGCCGGTGAATACCATGGAGCTTATTTGGTCACGCTGGAAGGAGGCCAAGCTCGTTAAATCGGCCGGCCAAATCGTGTGGCCGTGATTGTTTTAAGACTCACATGGGAAACCTATATTCGATTCCTTAAGGAATTAGGTGTGTCGACCAGCCAAATTCCACCTTTAATTAAAAGTGTAGGTTGCGCATTTAAAGCGATTTGATTGGTCGGCGTGAAAGAGGGACCGACAAGCAACAATATGGGCATGGACGACCGATGGTACGGCGGCGCAAGGTTGGGCGAACCGGCTGGCGAAGTGGCGCGGCCGCGTCCCTTTTGCTGCTGCCTTTATGTGCCACAATTCCTCTTTCCTTCTTGCTTTTCGACTTTTGGTAGGATTTTTCTCCTACTAGTCCATAATGGATTAATTTCCTATCTTGCCTAGGTCTTGTCTCGAATAGGGTTCGAGATATTGTGCTGACCGCAAAAACCTAATTTTTGCAAATTGGTAAAATTAGGTTAAAATACAATTTTGCGAGTTGTCACAAAATTAATCAAATTTGATGAATTCTGTGCGCTGACACAAAATTACCAATCTTATTCTCAGAGAGCAGCGCAGTGTGCCTTCGATTAAGTACTTTCATGCAGATCTCAATCCTGACACTTCGGGAGATTCATGCTACTCGGCTGCGAGCGAACATTAATCGTCATGTCATGTCAATATTAAGAGTTCAACTGGGGAACATAGCATAGGAAAAATACTCAGCAAGCCATACGTTAGTGAATAATGCAGGCGGGAGATTAAATACTCATTAGGCTCTATACTAGTGAACAATTCATATATGAGCTTGAGTTTCAATACAATATGAAGAGAGGCATAGGCACTCATCAGATTTTAATATATTTTTCAGGCTCCTTGCGAAATATGAACATATCAAGGTATACTATTTCTGACACCGGGTCAGCTAGATAGACTTTTACAGTTTTCACCCTAAACTAAAAACCACCATTAACATTAAGTCCCCTGCTTAGCATGTAACAGTGACATAATTGTGGGGTAAGCACTAGATGGTGACATACGAAAAAAATAAATATAAGATGAAGTAGGTAGATGTTACCGGAGAGATATCAGTTGGTTTGATCTTCCTTGGCAGTCGTACTGGTGAAGCAGCTACCAATCAGGGGCTGCTAACAAATTACCGCTCATCGAAAATCAATGGTAGGAAAAGAAAGTGAGCATGTCCGGTCAAGGCCTTTGAGCTCAACCAGATTCTCCCCTATCTTTGTGTACGCCAACCAGCAGCAAGGTAAGTTCATCTCGTCTTCGTATTTTGGCTGTGAGTGTAATATCCACGAGTAGTTTATCAAACTTGAACATTTATCTATGTGTGAATGACTTTCTCTTTTTGCGGCGGTAGAGCGAGCGTCAACGGCAACAAAGCAATCTTCAATAATTATGATCAGCAACAATGCGAGCAAGGATAACTCAAGGTAGGTGCTCTTTTCTATTTTGCAAATGTAACCATCCAACAGTAACTAGGAGCGCATTTATTTTTTATAAGATATCACCTGAAGATATTCCCGCTGCTAAGCCAGGAGGCATTAATGATTCCAAAGACATGCAAAATATAGATGGTGACTTCTTCGAAGTGGCCTATACGACTGTTAGGACTCATCTAAATCATGTGACGGTTCTTCTTCTAGGACCAGAGGGTGTAGAAGCTTGTTTTGGGGTAAAAAATGATTTTGTTGGAAATGGTAAATTTGGATGTGCCGCCGAGAAACGAATCTAAACCCTAAACAAATGCAATGCACGGGAGTACTTTAGTTTCGAGAGATCAATCTGTACAATTCTGGCCTAAACCAAGAAATGGCCGTTCCAGTCTTGCTTCGGTCACAAAATGAAGGAGAAGGGTTGATCTTAGGGAGGGAAGCGAAGAAGGTGTTGAGATTAGAATGGTTAACTCTGAAGGTGTGGCTATTTTATGACTTGTATCAGAATATGGAACTGGCTTGCGGAATGTAAGCTATCAGTTCTTGGTATTTTTCTGGATACTTGTGTTGATAACCAAAACTGTGTTGTTGGTTGAAATAGGTTGGAACCTATTTATACAAGTCATAGTTTAACACACCCTGATCTCATAGGAAATGGGAGTAGTTGAGTGATAGAGGAGCGGGATCGTGTGAAAATGTTTAAAACCACGTCTTTCAATGAGAGAAGACGGGTCGGTACACACCCACTACTTCTCTGCTGCCACTAACTGTCCGCTTTTCCAGACACTTTCTCATAATGGGCGTGTTGCACGGCGCACGCTGTAAACCGCCAGACCAATACCCGGATGAACATCCCCAAGTTTGTGACATGTTTGATGTCTCGAGTATTTTCGTGGAAAATATGCAATAGGTTGTTGAATGGGTCTTGTTTGCAAGACCTAGTTATTCTGACCAATCACGCGCAAGCCAGGCGCCGGGTGGTCATGTGTGGCGATCCAAGTCAAGAGACTTTCCGCAAAGAATAGCATGTGGCGCTATTATGTTAAATAACTAAGTTATTTGTGAAACCGATACTTATAAAATATCGTATGTACTCGATGCATGTAAAGCATCGCTTTTAAGCAAGCAGCTCAAAATAATCGATGCATGTGAAGCATCGTTGTATAGAGCCTGTCTTGGTTGGTCGCGGAACCTAGTGTCTTAAAAGGAGCGTGACTGGCCACTTTCAGGAAGCTGCTAGGAAAAGTTCATGCATGCCAAAAGTAGGCCGGTCAGTCTCTATAGGAGAGTGATAGATGGTAGACATTTCGACATCCTATTGGTTGGTCCAAGTTAAACCTAGACTGGTTAAATTGGCTAGCCAAATTGGATGGATGAGATGATTTGCGGTAGTTATTGGTTACCGCTAATTTATTTAATATTTTTATAAGGAGCGCGGCCAGCCACCTTTGGGCGCGTGTTTAGGAGCCATATGGGCAGCCGCGGCTTGGAAGATTGCTCCTCATGGAAGAGGGGTGGCCAATGGCCACGGCCATATCTTGTTTGGCGCCTAAAATAGAAGTTTGGTCGGCCAATTCGTCTGGCGAAGTTGGGCGGTCAATATGATTTGTGGCAGTTAATGACTGCCGTTGATTTAATTTAGGTTTTAAAAGCCGTGTGTCCAACCTATTTTGGGCTAACGGTTTTTGGTGCTAGCGGTGCACTGGGAGTTGTTCGACCGGCCAGCACTGTAGCCGAGCCGCTGGTGAGCATATTTGAACCTTTCCCGTTGATCGAAATTAAATCAAGGCCGATCAATTCGGCTGGCGAAGTTGGGCGGTCAAGATTGTTTTGCAGCAGTAATGTAATGCCACTTATTAAAATTAGGGTTTTGTAGCTCGCGCGGCCAACTGTTTTGGGCTAAGCGTTTGGTGGCTCCGCTTGCGAGTTGGAAGGAGGCCGATCGTCCTGGGCATTAGCAGGCCCGCCAGTGTACATGATGGCGCTTGTCTGACCATTTTACGAGGCGGCTAGGTTTGATAAATCGACTGGCCAAAACGTACGTCCGTGATCGTTTTAAGACTGACATGGGCAGTCTATATTAAATTCCTTAAGGAATTGGGTGTGTCGACCAACCAACTTCGAACTTTAATCAAAAGTGCGTGTGGCGCATTTAAAGCGATCTGATTGGTCGTGGCCGATCGGCCACAGTGGCGCCTGCGGGAGCAGATCGGTCGGCTGAGTGGCGTGGCCACGCCTCCCCTTGCTACTGCTCTTATTTGCCGCAGTTCCTCTTTATTTCTTGTTTTCTACTTTTGACAGGATTTTGCTCCTACTAATCCATGGTGGATTAGTTTCCTAGCTTGGCTATGTTTAGTTTTCGACCAATAGGTTTCAAGATATTGCGCACGGCGCAAAAAACCTAATTTTTGCAAATTAATTAGGTTAAAATTTGAATTTTGCGAGCTGTCACAAAATTGGCCAAATTTGGTGGATTCTGTGTGTTGCCATAAAATTCTTAATTTTATTCTCAGAGAGCAGTCAGCGCGTCTTCTGACTGAGTACTTTCATGCAGACCTTAATCTTTATACTTCAAGAAATTCATGCTACTCAGCTGTGAGTGAACACTAATTGTCATGTCATATCAATATTAAGGGTTCAGCCGGGGAACATAGCATAGAAAAAAATACTCAATAAGCCATACATTAATGAATAATGTAGGCGAGAGATTAATAAAATTTATAGAATGTTTTGGATTGTTGCTACATGCACTATTCTGAATAAATTTCATATATAAATATACTGAATTTCTCAATACATATTATAAGTAAAGAGGCTTAAGCTCTCGTCACTTTTAAATGGCTCTGTCTCTTTGCAGAATGACGGCACATTAAATACAAGGTTTTACAATTTTATCCCTGAATTTAAAACCACCATCAACATTAAGTACCCTGCTTAGTACATAACAGTGACATTGTTGCGGGGTAAGCAATAGATGTTGACAAATAAAGATAAAACTTATGAGGCGAGGCTGACAGACGTTACCAGGATAGAGGCCGGCTCGGTCTTTGAGCAAGACACATTTAATGAAGTATCCACGCACGCGGTGATCGTCCTCCTAGTATACGTAAATTGTCCCCAGGTAGATAAGCATCTAATCGGTTGATATCCCGCATCTAAATCCTTTGTACACGGCAGGTAGAGAGTCCTTTCTTTTCCCGGATCTTACCAATTTGCGGAATATAAAAGGGAGTACTTGAGTCTTTCTTTTCATACCGATCATCACAGAGTTGCACTCATCTTCTTTCCAGGTGTTGCTTCGTATTCTATTGTAGTTTTTTTTTATATATTTACTACGTCGATTGTTGATATAACCATAACACTTTTCTGCAGTATTTGATGGGAACTCCTGGTGATGCTTATTCTTCTGATTCTCCGGAGAAGAGTTTTGAAGTTGACAAACCCAGGGTTACCGCGTTCGAGGAGGTACTGGCTAAATTTGATCCTCCGTTTCGTGAATCTGGTCGGGCCATACAGGGTATGCCTTTCACACAT
Organism: Papaver atlanticum; assembly: GCA_023531105.1. Taxonomy (NCBI): domain Eukaryota; kingdom Viridiplantae; phylum Streptophyta; class Magnoliopsida; order Ranunculales; family Papaveraceae; genus Papaver; species Papaver atlanticum. Next base: position 29,021,011 of record JAJJMB010007708.1, on the reverse strand, counting down.
TTACGCATCGTTCGGGAGCGTGTTCAAGCTTTCCTGGCTTCGGTTAGCATGGAGGAAAAGTGGAGGCGCGATGAAGCGTCTCAGCCAACGAGTGCCAGGGCTGAAAGATTCGTGACACGGCTAAAACAACGAAGGATTGAGCACGAGCAGCCTTATAGTGAGAACAAACATGATTACCCTATTCATAACGGCATCATAATTCTCGACTCTGATGTGGACGAATCGGAGCATCCTCAAGACGCTGTTGGAGCAGTTTCTGAAAAGGATGTCGATGTCGATGCAACTTCTAAGGAAGAGATTGAAGTAGCTTCTGGAAGTAACATTGAGGCGACTTCGGCTTCTTCGGCTTCTGGAGAGAATATTGAAGCGTCCTACGGAGAGAACGTTGAAGCGGCTTCTGGAGGTAACATTGAAACGGCTTCTAAAGAGAACTCCAGTGAGGGCGCCATTAACCCTAGTTTTGATGTCGATAACTAGATTTCCCACTTCATTATTCCCTTTCGTAGATAAGCAGATGCTTTTTGATATTCAATGATTTTATTTATGTAGATGGAGCCAGGGCTTCATCGAATAATAATCTTTTATTCATGCTGCTTTAATAATCTTATGTTTCCAATTGGATGAATGAATGGAATCTCCTGACTGAGAAATCCAAATCCTCGTAAAAATCTCGTAATACCTTGGAATTTTAGTCGTCACATCATTTGGTAGAGTTACGATAGAGCCTAATATTCGTTCCCCGAACGCCATGACTAATACCTTGATTGCGAAAACGAGTTCTTACCATTCTATCAAGGCGATGTGGCCGATGGGAAGGCGACGCACATAAGCGGTGATGTGTTTTATTTTCATGTGACTGGATACCGCTTCCATGATGATATTTATTATGTGTAACCCTAATAACAACATCTTGAAGTAGGGGATGTAATGACGAAAGTTAGGGATTCGGCCACGAACCTGTAACTTTCATTTGATATTGCCCTCATATATCACATGTGTTGTGCTTCCGTGAACAAGAAATCCAAGAGTCGTATTTGTTAGGTGTGGAGGCTCAATCTCCAATTAATAGCGTGTGTGACGTGATTGGACACGTCTGAAGAAGTAGTTGCAATCCAGGAGTACCACGTGCGCTAGCTTGCTGCTTCCTGATTCCGGTGATGGGATTTTTCAAAATCTGAAATTTACAGATGGCGAAACTTCTTTCCGGGATCTAGGCACAATAGGGTGATGATTGAGAGGCCGTTTCTTCGTTGAAGCAGGTTGTACTTCAGGACGCTTGCACAAAATCATGTACTGGCTGCTTGATGATTTCCTTTGGTCACCTTGCTCTTTCTTTTCCTTTATGTATTCCCCTTTTCGGTGTTTTTAAAGATATGAGGTATATCTTTCATGGTTTTCTGGTTTTGAATCAATGGGTAATGTTTTTGTGAGGGTTTGGGTTTACTCGAGACTTTGCCTTGATGATTCAGGAGTAAAGAGATTTCTAAAAGGGAAATGATACTTCGATTAACTGATAAATTGAAACCCTAATTATGAATGCAAGCAGTGCAATCATTTTGGAGGAATTACAAATATTGTATTAAAAGGGAAATTGCTTGAGGAAACACTAAAAGGAATGTTGGAGGAAAAAGCGGAGTGACATCTTAGGTATTGGAGGGTTTGAGCCACCGGGTGTGTATTACTACACCTTCCAGCTCGTCTGCATTGATGAGCTTGCAATAACCTCCCAAAATAACTTCTGCCACTAGGTACGGCTCGTCATTCCCTGCGGAATCAGACGAAGTAGGTTGAGCAGCAACTCTTACTACTAGATCTCCAACTCGAAATGGGTATGGGCGTTGCACCGTTACTTGATTCTTAGATTCTCCATCTTTGACTGTGACAGCTTCTAAACTCTTGATAAAATACTTGAAAGGACCAGCATCCCATTCACATCTCCTAGTAACGGCTTGGTTGATAATCGGATCGAGTCCCCAAGCTTTGACGGGAGGAAGGGTGACTGGTTGCAAAAAGGGTTGTTCGATAAGACTTACTTGTGTCCGGAATCTGCGAACAAATGCCGATTGGCTCTCTCTAGGCAGTTGTGTCACATTTGCGAGTTGTTGATACATCAATAAATAGTCTTCAGGATTGGATGGCTTGTTGAAGATCCTTTCATGTATAGACACTGGCAAAGGACATACTCCTAGCTTCGCATTGTTGTCGTGTATCCATGAGCGCCCCAGGATCATATCATAACTTGGGTACTCTTTAACTATATGAAATTTAGCGTGTGTTTGAGCATCTCCCACCTTGATTTCAAGATTAATGTACCTGTAAGCATCCCTGGCTTCTCCTTCTGAATTTTTGATTATGGTTGGGTAGTGGACAACTTCCGGCTTTGAAATCTTTGCAGCTCTCAGAGTCTTAACAGTGACAATGTTGAAGTCAGAGGCCTCGTCAATCAGCGTGCTGTCAAACTCAACATCCTTCAGGTGAGCGGTAGTTAGGAGTCCCCAGTTGCATTTATCAATCGTACTTTCCATGAGAGGTTGGGGTTTTGGAGAGGCTTCCTTGGATGGAAACAACCGCTTGCCTGATACAACACGGTTGAGGGTTGCAAATATGTCTTAACGCTGCGCTTTGGAAAAATACAGAATCTCACATAAATGCTCCATCATTGACTGTACGGTCTTATGGACGAAGTTCCCTGAAATCATGCAGCTCCTGACAGGAAGGGGGTCTCTGTGAACTCCTTTATTTCCTAATTGAAGTTCTCCTGCATCCACCTTCTCTTTGAAAATGCACTTCAATTTGTTGAAGTCACTGGTTGGGTGATTGACAAACCTATGGTAGCGACAATATTTGGGATTTGCCATCTCTTCTTCAGTTGGTGGATGTCTGAGAGGAGGTAGATTGATGGCGTCATCTTGAATCCATGATTCTGGGAGTTCAATTACTTCTTCAATCGGAAACGGGAAGGTTAGAGCAGCCTCTCCAGTTTCTTGTTTCTGTGCAGATGTCTTAGCCGCAGTTTTTCGGGTTTGAGCTATCTGTTGTACTGGTACCGCACGTTTGGGTTGTTGTTCTGCAGTTGGAGATTTTCTTTTTCCTCCCTTACTTACCACACTTACAGAGGGTTTAGTATTGTATTGTTTGTTGATGAGGCGTATGTTCCCTCGAGTCTCGCGTGCATCTTCATTCCTGGCGGGCCGGGTTCTTTCTAGCAAGGCTAGTGCTATTGTGGCCGACCGCTTAGCAGCTTCATGAAGTTCGGAGAATGTTTGGAAGCACAGGTTCTCCAGTAAAGCGCGATGGATAGGTACCATGCCATTAATGCACAGCTCCACCAATTGATGCTCAGTTACATTTGGATCATGACAATCTAGCGCTTGAATCCTGAATCTCTTGACATAATCATTTGGATGTTCATTGTTTCGCTGAAACATCCTTCCCAAGTCTGATAAAGTGATTTGCTCAGACACAAAGAAATATTTCTTGTAGAAAGCGGTAACCATTTCACACCAATTGGCTATGCTGTTTGGTGCGATGTTGTTGTATCAGGTGTACGCCCTTCTAGTGAGTGATTTTGAGAATTATTTCAGGCGGAGGACGTGGTTGTATTCATGCCCCCCTAATGATTCCAAAAAACGAGAGATGTGTTCACGAGCGTTACCAGTACCGTCATAAAGGGAGAACTGGGGAGAAGAATATCTTCTTGGAAAGGGAACTCTTTGCACGTCAGGAGGATAAGGAGGTTGATGTTGATGAATGGTGGCTGGGTTTTCCCTTCCTCGATTCTGGAGAAGCCACTCCAGGTCCTCTCGTGTGATAAAGTTGGACTGTTGATTCATTTCTGATGGATGTTCAGGAGCTACACGAACTTCTTCATCCATAAAGATACGCCCTGCTGAAGTACTCGCGCCATGTGTCATGAAAGTGTTCCTTGTCTGCTCCATTTCGGGTCGACACGGTTCTGGTGGTAATCTTTCCGTTAGCATCTTGAGAAAAGTAAGCACCTCCTTATGAGTTGTAGCCATGTCCGTCTGAGCTTTGGCAAGAACTTCATATCTCTCCATTAAATCGGCAATGGTAATAGGAGGTGGATTTCCTATGGCTCCTCTAGTCTCTCGTCCCGATGAATAAATGGTGGCAGCCCTGGTGACGATTGGAGGTGTCATGCTCGAAGAAATATTAGGAGTAGCAGTGGCTCTGGCTCTGGTAATAGGAGGCGTCACGCCAGAGGGGATGCTTTTGGCACTGCTGGTGTTGGTGCTTGAGGATGTAACACCATGCGATGTGTTGACTGTGCTGGTAGGCGGTATATTGGTGTTAACGGTAGGGATATTGGCACAAGCAGTGTTATCAGCGCCAGCAGCATTAGGATTGGTAACTGACCAAGACCTAAGATCTACCATCTTGAATTTGGGAAGATTGGAATGAAAATTGAGAAATTGGCTTCGCAACCGAGAGATTAATCTCCCACTGTGGTCGCCAGTTGTTTTGGGGTAAAAACTGATTCTGCTGGAAATGGTAAATTTGGATGTGCCGCCGAGAAACGAATCTAAACCCTAAACAAATGCACAGTACATGAGTAATTTAGATTCGAGAGATCAATCTGTACAATTCTGGCCTAAAACAAGAAATGGCCGTTCCAGTCTTGCTTCGGTCACAAAATAAAGGAGAAGGGTTGATCTTAAGGAGGGAAGCGAAGAAGGTGTTGAGTTCAGAATGGTTAACTCTGAAGGTGTGGCTATTTTATGACTTGTATCAGAATATGGAACTGGATTGCGGAATGTAAGCTATCAGTTCTTGGTATTTTTCTGGATACTTGTGTTAATAACAAAAACTGTGTTGTTGGTTGAAATAGGTTGGAACCTATTTATACAAGTCATAGTTGAACGCACCCAGATCTCATAGGAAATGGGAGTAGTTGAGTGATGGAGGAGCGGGATCGTGTGAAAATGTTGAAAACCACATCTTTTAATGAGAGAAGACGGGTCGGTACACACCCACAACTTCTCTACTGCCACTAACTGTCCGCTTTTCCTGACACTTTCTCATAATGGGCGTGTTGCACGGCGCACGCTGTAAACCGCCAGACCAATACCCTGATGAACATCCCCCAGTTTGTGACATGTTTGATGTCTCGAGTATTTTCGTGGAAAATATGCAGCAAGTTGCTGAATGGGTCTTGTTTGCAAGACCTAGTTATTCTTACCAATCACGCGCAAGCGAGGCGGCGGGTGGTCATGTGTGGTGAGCCAAGTCATGAGACTTACCGCAAAGAATAACATGTGGCGTTATTATGTTAAATAACTAAGTTATTTGTGAAACCGACACTTATAAAATATCGTATGTACTCGATGCATATAAAGCTTCGCTTTTAAGCAAGCAGCTCAAAATAATCGATGCATGTGAAGCATCGTTGTATAGAGTCTGTCTTGGTTGGTCGCAGAACCTAGTGTCTTAAAAGGAGCGTGACCGGCCACTTTCAGGAAGCTACTGGGATCTGTTCATGCATGCCAAAAGTAGGCCGGTCAGTCTCTATAGGAGAGTGATGGCTGGTATCCATTTCGACATCCTATTGGTCGGTCCAAGTTAAATCTAGATCGGTTAAATTGGAAAGCCAAATTGGATGGCTGAGATGATTTGCAACAGTTATTGGTTGCCGCTAATTTATTTAAGATTTTTATAAGGAGCGCGGCTAGCCATCTTTGGGCACGCGTTTAGGAGCCATATGGGCGGCCCCGGCTTGGACGATTGCTCCTCATGGAAGAGGGGCGACCATTTGTCACGGCCACATCTTGTTTGGTGCCTAGAATAGAAGTTTGGTCGGCCAATTCATCTGGCGAAGTTGGGCGGTCAATATGATTTGCGGCAGTTAATGACTGCCGTTGATTTAATTTAGGTTTTAAAAGCCATGTGGCCAACCTATTTTGGGCTAACGGTTTTTGGTGCTAGCGGCACGCTGGGAGTTGTTCGACCGTCCAGCACTGTAGCCGAGCCGCTAGTGAGTATATTTGAACCTTGCCCGTTGATCGAATCTAGGCCGATCAATTCGGCTGGCGAAGTTGGGCGGTCAAGATCGTTTTGCGGTAGTAATGTAATGCCGCTTAGTAAAATTAGGGTTTTGTAGCTCGCGCGGCCAACTGTTTTGGGCTAAGCGTTTGGTGGCTCCGCTTACGAGTTGGAAGGAGGCTGATCGTCCTGGGCAGTAGCAGGCCCGCCAGTGTACATGATGGCGCTTGTCTGACCATTTTTCGAGGCGGCTAGGTTTGATAAATCGACTGGCCAAAACGTACGGCCGTGATCGTTTTAAGACTGACATGGGAAGTCTATATTAAATTCCTTAAGGAATTGTGTGTGTCGACCAACCAACTTCGAACTTTAATCAAAAGTGCGTGTGGCGCATTTAAAGCGATCTGATTGGTCGATGGGAAAGAGGGCCGGCAAGAGGCAGCATGGGGCGTGGCCGATCAGCCACAGTGGCGCCTGCTGGAGAAAATCGGTCGGCTGAGTAGCGTGGCCACACCTCCCCCTTCCTACTACTCTTATTTGCCGCAATTCCTCTTTATTTCTTGTTTTCTACTTTTGACAGGATTTTGATCATACTAATCCATGGTGGATCAGTTTCCTAGCTTGCTTAGGTTTAGTTTTCGACCAATAGGGTTCGAGATATTGAGCAGCGCGCAAAAAACCTAATTTTTACAAATTAATTAGGTTAAAATTTGAATTTTGCAAGTTGTCACAAAATTGGCCAAATTTGGTGGATTCTGTGTGTTGACACAGAATTCTTAATTTTATTCTCAGAGAGTAGTCAGCGCGTCTTCTGACTGAGTACTTTCATGCATACCTTAATCTTGATACTTCAGGAAATTCATGATACTCAGCTGCGAGTGAACACTAATTGCCATGTCATATCAATATTAAGGGTTCAGCCGGGGAACATAGCATTGGAAAAATACTCAATAAGCCATAAATTAATGAATAATGCAGGCGAGAGATTAATACAATTTAGAATGTTTGGGATTGCTGCTACATGCACCATTCTGAATAAATTTCATATATAAATATATTGCTCAATACATATTGTAAGCAAAGAGGCTTAAGCTCTCGTCACTTTTAAATGGCTTCGTCTCTTTGCAGAATGACGGCACATTAAATACAGAGTTTTACAATTTTAGCCCTGAACCGAAAACCACCATCAATAAAGCTGTACCATCTATCTTCTTCGGAATGTATAATGAGGTTCTGTCTCCAAAAGAATGAGTGTCTAACCTCTCTAGTGGATTTCAAATTTACCAAACTCCATTGCACTCCTAGGATGGATGGATGAGATATATGTTCGGCAATGATCATGTCAGGGCTAATCTTGGAGAGTGTAGCTGCGTTGTTGATCCGTCATTGACTTTAAGTTATTTGGTGTTTGGACTGTTGAGCCGTAATTAAAACGTTCTTTAAACTCCTGAGCATTAACCGGAATGAAATTGTGTTTATTCTGGCTCTTTAGCTCATAGGCTTGTTCTTGCCCTTATGATTGCTATGATGATATGATGGGGATGCTTGTATGGGAAGAATCTTCCGGAGCCGTGAGGTGAAGTAGACGAGCTGAGAGGCGTTCCGTTACCGTCATGCTACTATCAAGTCTTCAAGGGCTTCGTTCCAAGCGACACCCTTTGAATTACCTTCTGAGTCTTGAATTGTTGTATGGAATGAGATGCGATGAGCAGTCCCCAGTTACACTTCTGTTTAGTTATTAGAGCAGATCCGATGGCGTGGTTGGATACGTGAAGATATCTCTGCGGCGTATTTTTAGAGGGCAAGGAATCCTCATCAAATTTGCGGCTCTCTGGTTGTCTATCTTCTATGAGCTGGAGAGATTTTCGACAGTGAGAGGATCTTACGCAAACCTTCAATCCCTCAAGTATGATTCACGTGATTCTTTGTATGCAGTTGTGCTTCATGCAGCAGTAAATGCGGATTTTCTTGTTTGTTAAAGAGTCTCGGAACGTTCACAGGAACTGTAGTTCTGTTTTTCTGTTGATTATTAGGCGGGTCCCTTGATAGTAACTTATGTAACTGAGGTGTGTCGTATTTAGCTTTGCTCAAGGGTGATGCGGCCATAGGTATCTTTGGATTTTCTTTGGGGATCTTTGATGCACGTGTATGGCTTCGTATTGAGAAATTCCTGCAGCACGTGAATCTTTGACAGTGATAATGTTAAAATTAGAAATAACCTGGTTGAGGGTCGTGAAGGCATCACGTGCTGGCAGTCCCCAGGTGTAATTATCCTAAGCTTATTTTATTCTGGAAGATGTACTTCCATTGTATTTGATTGTAAGGTGGTCTTTTGGATCCGTCATTTATTGATCAATTAGTGGGAGTCGCACTTGATAGACCTGTATTGTATCCAAACATCTGGCATCCCATGCACCCCTTCCAAAGGAAATCGGAAATCTAGAAACACAAAATCCGACTTTGTCGACTGATGTGGTTGTTGATGCGCAGCTTCGTGCAGATCTTGGGTAGGCGGTACTGAGTTCTGAGTAGGTGATGTGGCAGACATGATTCGGTTGGTCTGTGTGGCTTGCCAAGGCACGAATTTCCTCTTTGATTCTTCATTGATAACAATGCTTATGGATGGTTGAACCAAATACTGCTTGTTGGTCAGGCGCCTTCCAGACAGGGAGGTGATGGTATCCTTACGCAGCATCTTTGAAAAGTGGTGGCCTTGTCATGGTTATGGCTTCTTGGTTGATAGTTCTCCTGAGTTGAAGAGGTCATTGACTGACAGTGGAGGAGTTCCATGTTGAGCCTCAGTCCCCAAGTGTGGTTTACGTGGTTCTATCTTGTATGGTCGATGGGTTGATCATGATAAAGATATCACCATCTTGCATCCAGACTGGTGAACATGTTACTTCCTCCACGGGAAACTAAAATATGCACAAGTTCGGATTACCTTTGTCCGTAGTGGTTGTTGCTATGATGAAGCTCTGGCTGGTATCAATAAACGAGCAGCAACGGTTCTTGGCAGCAACGGTGATCAAAAGAGACTGCGTTTTCGTAGGAACAAAAAAGGTTGGATGGAGCTTGGATGGCTACGGTCACGATCCTTGATAGGGAGAAGTGGTGACTAAGGGCACAAATCTTGGCAGGGACGAGTGGTGTCTACGACCATGGATCTTGGCATGGAGAGGCGTGGTGATGGTGGTCATGGGCTTTGGTAACCATGACCACGAATCTTGGATGAGCAGGAGAGGTATAAGTAGTGGTAGTTATGTCCACGAGCTTTAGGCGAGCATAGGTGGTGATGCTAGCCACGACCACGAGCATTAAAAGGCTTTGATCTGCCGTTATGGCTCAAAGGATGAGTTTCTTCCTTTACTTCCTTCCCCTATTTTATTTTTTGGTGAAGCAGCTCCTCCCTGATTCCCTGCATGCGGAATCTCTCCTATTGTTGCTTGCTTGATCATAAGTGCAACCTTGGTGTATTGACTTACTGCAAATTTCAGATTTGTGTCTTCTTGCCAAAACGGCCGCAAAATCTTCATTCGATATCAGAATGAAGTGGTTGACCTCACATTATTTATCTAAGAGGAAGATCTAAATTCTTAGAAAAGAATTTCTTTATTCGGAGTCCTTTTGGTGGGTGAAAAGGACCTGACACCGAGAATTAATAATTTCCCAGGAGGAATTCTGTAGGTTTTCAGCTGTCACGTAGTCGAGAGTTTCGGCTGCCATTTACACCTAATTCATCGTATTAACGTGCCCTTATAGTATGTTGTAGAAGACTTCCATATGAATTGTTTGGTATATGGTTCACTCCCAGATTCTTCACCAATTAGTGACAGTTTCAATTCCTACAGAGGGCAGTGTAAAAACGTTTCTGACGGAGTTCTTGCAAAACGACCTGTAACCTTTCTAAAAGTGGGTGACTTTGATGATGAGGTGTCTCTCTTGGTGAGTTATCTCTTCATGTATTAGCACCATAAGTAGACTTGGAAGTTGAGGGTTTCAATTCTGGATCTCTTGACGTAGTCATCGAGATGCCTTTTATTTTGCTGAAACATCCTATCCAAGTCTTGAGGGTGATCGACTCGGGAATGAAGAGATATTTATGGTAGGAAGTGTTAGAGCATTGCTGGGTCGAACTCGCAAACGTTGCTATCTCAAGCTTGTTTGTCAAGTTTAGTTGCCAAAACTATAAGTCTTGATTTCTAGTCTACTTATAGCAAAGTCTCGGATTAGGATAGTAAGTGTAGTTGAGCCTTAGACTCCATGGCGTTCATCGAATGAAGACGAAGAACTACTCAAGGGAACTTGTGGAACTTCATCAACAAATAGGTATGTAGAGACTTGAAATTCTCTATCACTCAAAAGTCTATCTATTCTATATCCTATTTTGAGACAAAAATCGTATTGCTATATAGACTTCAATTATACAAAGGTGCTATTTCGAGCCGAGCTTAACTCACTTATCTATGCCTCGAAATATGTGTTGGTAAGCTTTCGCTTTGGCCAAGTTCATCTTTACTAGTGACGAAAGTCATGTTGATTATTTCAATAACTTGAAAATCGCTTTGATGAAAATAGTTTGTGAATATCAACTATAATAACATCCTCTAAGAAAGTTTCAATGATTGAAATGAGAGTTTAGAACAAGTAACCATGTTTGGATATAAACATAGTGTGTTCTCACATTTGTGTAAAAGTACAAAACCGGGAACCTAAAGCATGCGTACCCGTACGCGTACCGGCGGTTGTTGGAAACTCGGGTAAGTATGCGTACCCATACGCATACTGGCGGAAAGTTCATGTACGTGAATTTCTGTTGGAGTTTTGAAGTGTGATTTAGTATGCGCAGCCGTACGCTTACTAACGTAACAAAACTCGATCTGATTACTTAGGTATGCATACCCGTTTGATTACTTAAGTAGGTTCCTTTCTAAAATCGGTTTGTTCATGAACTAAAACATTCATATAATAAGGAATGCAATCTTTGCAAACCGTGGCTATAATGTTCATGAATTGATTCGAGTGAATCAAAATCGATTTTGCTTCGATTGTATCTTGTATACTTCTATGACATCTAAGCAATTAAACAACTCTCTAACTAGTTTATTTGAGTCACTCTAACTAGTTATGGTAAAGATGAATAAGGTTGATATGAAAGTGCTCATATGGCTAACCATTGGTTAACTATTGTTGAATCAACTAAGTGTACACGTTTAGGTACGGTTACCCAAACCTAAATGAAAGTGCATTTCATTTGTGTATAACAATCTAAGTTCGATCTAACGGTTGAAAGATATTAGCTTGAATCTAATCAGGTTTTCATCTAACGGTGAATATTGAATGCTTTTTTACCAAGGTAACTTAGTTTGCAAACCCTGATTTGGAGACTATATAAAGGAGAACTCTAGCAACTGGGAAACCTGATTCTTACACCTCCTTTGTGATACTAGTTGCGACTAGGGTCGATTCTCCTTTAACCTTAGGTTTTTCACGAAACCCTGTAGGTTAACGACTTAAAGACTTCATTGGGATTGTGAAGCCAGACCCAACTATTTTCTTTGTAGTTGCATGATCTGATCTTGCTGTTTCTATCGTGTTTGAGTACAATCGTAAGATTGGCTTAAGATCTATATCTCCGATAGGAAAGATAGAAAAGTAGTTACAAACATCTTCGTATCATCGTTTGTGATTCCACAATATCTTGTTTCGTTAATCGATTAAGATTATTGTGAGGTGATTGATAATTCTAGGTTGTTCTTCGGGAATATAAGTCTGGGTTATCGATTGGTTCCTGTTCACCTTGATTTATCAAAAGACGGAAAAAAACTCGTAGGTTTGTCTGTGGGAGACAGATTTATCTATTCAATAGACTTTTCAATGTGAGACAGATTTGTCTATCAGGTCTTTGACTTTGGGTCGTAGCAACTCTTGGTTGTGGGTGAGATCAGCTAAGGGAGTCAAGTGCATAACATCCCGTTGGCATCAGAGACGTAAGGAACGAAACTGTACCTTGAATCAGTGTGAAATTGATTGGGGTTCAACTACAGTCCAGACCGAAGTTAGTTTGTAGTAGGTTAGTGTATGTAGCGGCTTAATACAGTGTGGTGTTCAAATATGGACTAGGTCCCAGGGTTTTTATGTATTTGCGGTTTCCTCGTTAACAAAACTTTTGGTATCTGTGTTATTTCTTTTCTGCATTATATTTTGTTATATAATTGAAATATCACAGGTTGTGCGTTAAATCGATCAATTGGTAAATCCAACCTTTGGTTGGTTATTGAAATTGATTGATCCTTGAACATTGGTCTTTGGTACCGTTCAAGTTATTTCTATTGTATTCAATCAGGCTCGCAAATTCCTATTTGTTTGATTGCGGATTGAATCGAGAAATTGAGATATAACTCTTTGATATACTTTTTATTAAGATTGAGTCTGACTGTCTAGTTTATTCTCTTTAAAGTATATTGGAGTTAGTCCATACAGATTGCTAAGCGAAATATTGGGTGTGGTTGTTGTACCCCCTCTTTTTCAGGAAGTATCACCATCTGGAACCGATCTGAAGTGTTGTTCGGCGCGTTGTTGCTGTACCCGGTGTAGGCCCTTCTTGTAGGTGATTTGTAGAACTCTTCGAGTCATAACATCTGGTGAAACTCGTATTCCTCCTAAGTATTCCAAAGATGGGAGATATGTTCTTCAGCATTACCCGTTTACCTAGGTAAAGGAAATATGGGAGACGTAGGTCCTTTTGGTGCAGCAACTTCTCGGATCTCCTCTGCGTGAGGTTATCTCAACTGTGGATTCTTTCCTGGCATGATGACGTGGGCATCGTTATCTTCTTGAGGATGCTCTCTTGACGTGTCGGCTCCAGTAGATCTGAAGAAGTCCCGTGCTTGCTCTTGCTTGGGTTGCCATAATAGGCGAACCCCTTTATGATGATTTGAAGATGTGTCAAGCCTCATTTGTTATTGTAGATGTACGAATTCCCGTAATTATGCCATGGTCTGGATCTACACGTTTTGCTGATGAAGTGATAGCGTATACTCCTGACCATAAAATGGTAGTAGTGGTGGAATGGAGATAGACCTTTGCTTTCGTGATCTCTGCAGGTGCCTTTCTAGGACTCCACTAGTGTTGAGATTTGTTGTCGACTATCCCCATACTGGAACAACGGCTATGCGAATCTTCCCTTTATCTCTGGTTGTGTACCCTGGCGACATTAATATCATTGATAACTTTGAGGCGTTTCCAGCTTGCTCCATATAACACATGGTGTTGCAGAAAAGGCGGTTGCTCCATCCGGATCTCGAGAGAAGCCGTTGTGCCCTTCTATGTAGTAGTCACGTCTTCTTGTGTCTCTACGAGGATTTCTGGTCCTTTCATCTGGGAGATTTACTAGTGCTCGGCTATCCAAGGAATTCCTAGTAGCATTGCTTGAAAAAACATTTTTGTGAAGCTTCTTAACGAACGGAACACCTGAAATAAAATTGGTTGTTGAACCTAAATTTAGTTTAATGATTAAATTAGATCTAAGATCCACCCTTTTGAAATTGAGAAAACTGGAATGAAAATTGAGATACTGATTTTGCAACCGAGAGATTAATCTCCCACTGTGGTCGCCAGTTGTTTTGGGGTAAAAACTAATTCTGCTGGAAATGGTAAATTTGGGTGTGCCGCCGAGAAACGAATCTAAACCCTAAAAAAATGTACCGCACATGAGTACTTTAGATTCGAGAGATCAATCTGTACAATCCTGGCCTAAACCAAGAAATGACCATTCCAGTCTTGCTTCGGTCACAAAATAAAGGAGAAGGGTTGATCTTAGGGAGGGAAGCGAAGAAGGTGTTGAGATCAGAATGGTTAACTCTGAAGGTGTGGCTGTTTTATGACTTGTATCAGAATGTGGAACTCGCTTGCAGAATGTAAGCTATAAGTTCTTTTTATGTTTTCTGGATACTTGTGTTGATAACCGTTCCTGGTTGAAATAGGTTGAAAACTTATTTATACAAGTCATAGTTGAACGCACCCTGATCTCATAGGAAGTGGAAGTAGTTGAGTGATGGAGAAGTGGGGATCGTGTAAAATATTGAAAACCACGTCCCTATTATGGGGGGAAGAACGGTCGGTTACACCCACTACTTCTCTGCTGCCACTAACTGTTCGCCTTTCCTGACATTTTCTCATAATGGGCGTGTTGCACGCCGCACGTTGTAAACCACCAGACCAATACCCTGATGAACATCCCCCAGTTTGTGACATGTTTGATTTCTCGAGTATTTTGTATAAAAATATGCAGCACGCTGCTGAGTGGGTCTTTCCTGCGATACCTAATTATTCTGACCAATCACGCACAAGCTAGGCGGCGGGCGTTCATTTGTTACAAGTCAAGCCAGGAAACTTATGGCCGACCATCTTGGATCGGCTATCAGGAGCTGTCCATGTACATAAAAGATGCGGTGGTCGGTCCCTATAGGAGAATGATGGCTGGTAGCCATTTTGACATCCTATTGGTTGGCCCAGATTAAATCTAAACCGGTTAAATTGGCTAGCCAAGTTGGATGGCTGAGATGATTTGCGGCAGTTGCATACTGCCGTTGATTCAATTTAAGGTTTTTAAAGCCGCGTGACTGGCGCACTTTGGATGATCGGTTTGTGGCATTGCTGGCATATTTGAAGCAATGTGATTGGTCGGGGCTATTGTTGAGCCTCCCATGAACATGACCGCGCCTTGCCAGTTGCTTGAAATCAGATCTTCGCCGGTCGTTTCGGCTAGCGAAGTTGGATGGCCGAGATTACTTTGCGGCAGTTATATACTGCCGTTGGTCGACCTTGCGGTTTTGAAGCCGTGTGGTCAACCTACTTTGGGATAACGTTTGGAGGCATTAGTTGCTGGCTGTGAGCAATTCAATTAGCCAGGTCTGAAGGCAGGCCGCCGGTGAGCATACTGGCACTTCATTGGCTAGCTAAAATTGGATCTGGGCCGGTCGATTTGGCTAGCCAAGTTGGACGGTCGAGATCGTTTTGCGACAGTAATGTGCCGCCGCTAACATAAATTATGGTTTTAAAAGCCGCGCAGCCAACCTTCTTTGAGCAATTGGTTTGATGTGTTGCTGGCAGGTTATGAGCAACATGGTTGGCCAAGAGTACAGGCGAGTCGCCGGTGAGCATGCCGGCACCTCATTGGTCGCCTGAAACAAAATCTAAGCCATCCAACTAGGCTGGCTAAGTTGGACTGTTGCGATGAGTTTGAGACTTCCGCTGCCAGTCTAACTCGTTGAAGTTCTTTTTCAACAGCACGACTAGCCTACTTCTGGCTAGCGATCAGGGATGTTGCTGGCGGGCTAGGAGAATTCTGATTGGTTGGAATAGTAGTGGGCCCGCTGGTGAACACCATGGAGCTTATTTGGTCACACTGGAGGAGGCCAAGCTCGTTAAATCGGCCGACCAAATCGTGTGGCCGTGATTGTTTTAAGACTGACATGGGCAGCCTATATTCGATTCCTTAAGGAATTAGGTGTGTCGACCAGCCAAATTCCACCTTTAATTAAAAGTGTAGGTTGCGCATTTAAAGCGATTTGATTGGTCGGCGTGAAAGAGGGACCGACAAGCAACAATATGGGCATGGCCGACCGATGGTACGGCGGCGCAAGGTTGGGCGAACCGGCCGGCGAAGTGGCGCGGCCGCGTCCCTTTTGCTGCTGCCTTTATGTGCCACAATTCCTCTTTCCTTCTTGCTTTTCGACTTTTGGTAGGATTTTTCTCCTACTAGTCCATAAATGGATTAATTTCCTATCTTGCCTAGGTCTTGTCTCGAATAGGGTTCGAGATATTGTGCTGACCGCAAAAACCTAATTTTTGCAAATTGGTAAAATTAGGTTAAAATACAATTTTGCGAGTTGTCACATAATTAATCAAATTTGATGAATTCTGTGCGCTGACACAAAATTACCAATCTTATTCTCAGAGAGCAGCGCAGTGTGCCTTCGATTAAGTACTTTCATGCAGATCTCAATCCTGACACTTCGGGAGATTCATGCTACTCGGCTGCGAGCGAACATTAATCGTCATGTCATGTCAATATTAAGAGTTCAACTGGGGAACATAGCATAGGAAAAATACTCAGCAAGCCATACGTTAGTGAATAATGCAGGCGGGAGATTAAATACTCATTAGGCTCTATACTAGTGAACAATTCATATATGAGCTTGAGTTTCAATACAATATGAAGAGAGGCATATGCACTCATCAGATTTTAATATATTTTTCAGGCTCCTTGCGAAATATGAACATATCAAGGTATACTATTTCTGACACCGGGTCAGCTAGATAGACTTTTACAGTTTTCACCCTAAACTAAAAACCACCATTAACATTAAGTCCCCTGCTTAGCATGTAACAGTGACATTATTGCGGGGTAAGCAATAACAGTGACATTATTGCGGGGCACCAACTCCTTTCCCAAGGTTTGATTTGTTCTTTTTTCTTAATCGGGCCAAGTGAAAGGAGGCCCTTCGATGTAGTGACTTCGGTATAATGTATTATGTCATATAACGTGTTTTATTTTCGTTTGACCTAATTAACGCCTACTGGAAGAATGTATTGCTAGAGCAGCTTGAAAAAATTGAAGAAAACCCAAGTACATATTGCAGTGCATCAAAATCATTTTGCCAAGTTAGTACAACAAGAATTTTATAGTTCCCATGGATAACAAAGTATCACTAGATGACCGTGTGCGGTGGAGAGGTCGACCGAAGAGAAACAACTTCTCTTTGCACCTTGCGATTCAATTTTTTTCTTTAGTTTCTTAAACTGCAAAAACAACAACAACAAAAAAAAAAAAACACATCAATACCATTCCAACTTCCATATCATCTTCCTTATTTTTCAATTTATCTATCTCTACGTATGATTTAACCATAAACCCACCTGCTTCTCAAGTTTACTAGGTGCCTTGATTCAAAAACAGTCCTCTGTTTATATGAAAACTTGAATAACAAAGGTCAAGAACAGTCTGTATTCTGCTGTTTTTCCTTTCCCTTTGTTTCCTATCTGTCCAAGTCTCATCCTCTTTTAACATAAACCCACCTGCTTCTCAAGTTTGCCGGCACAAGCATGCGCCTTCCCTACTTGCTCTCCAGTCTCCACATTACCCTTTTTCTACAATTACAAAATCAACCAATCATCCAACAATGAGCTAATATGTAACCAATAGATTTAGACATAAATGAAGAAGTATTACGTTAACTGAAGAGATGTAACATGAGGCTGTAATGTTTGATACAATCTGATTTTTGTTGCGTAATACAAGAGAAGACAACACCTACAAAAGCATCCAATGCAAATACACCCTTGTCCAATTGATAGCATCATCACCTTGCTGCAGCAATTTTCCAATCTTATCCAGTAAAATATGTTCTCCACCTTACCTTCAATTCATCCTCGATCATCCTTCCATTACTTACACAGTACAAGCACACTCCATCAAGATTCTCAAAAGATATTTGCTGTAACATAAAATAAAAATAATGCAAAACCCAATGAATATCTAAAACCGTAAGTAAAGAACGTATTATGAGGACCCATTACTCTAAGATTGTATATAAACCCAAAAATCAAAACCTCTTGAGAATCCTAGAAGGACAATCAATTTGTAGGCACTTCTTTAAGGCATTTTATCAAACAGTGGTTGGGCATTCTACACTAGTGTTAGGTGTTTCAAATTTATCCATAATCCTGAGTTCATGAATCATGATTATTGTATAATAATCCATGTAAAATAACTACACATGATCATCTCTACAATCGTATGGTAATCCCTGTGAAAAACACTACACATGATCATCTTTATAGCTAAGAAAGGTTTTAGTTTGGATAAGAAGCAAAATAGAGACAAGAACTTACTAACAAGTGGTAGTTTAAATGATGAACCTTTAACAACGAAGTAGAAGTTTAAAAATGAAGAACCAGGAAGTACTTATCTTAATTTGAGATTTGGAATGCAAAGGAAGCTGTTTTAGAGTCTGTAAGTTTTCTAATTTGGGTTTTTTGATTTGTAGGATGTAGCTGTTTTAAACCAATTGACCGGGTTGGGTCATGTTGATATCCATACCCGAAAAGTAGACCGCACCCATAGCACGTCGTCATCTTCAACAAAGAGTGAAAAACTGGACTCTGTTTTTTTTTCAGTAAATTTGATTTTCAAAACGGGAAATCTGGTCGAATTGAAACAACAATTAAAAGGTTTAATAAATTAAATTGTGACCATAATGTTGTCTTTGAATAAATCTGAAGTCGATTTATCTTTTACTGATTCCTGGTATTAGATTTTGAGAATTGAGAATTGATTTTTTTCTTTCTTTATTTGTAATGAAAAAGGGACTGAAACTGATCGATTGTGATCGAATGAGTGGATATTTTAACGATCTTTGAACATGTAAGTTGTTTCTTTTATTGTAGTTGATTGAAATTTGAAATCAATTTGGTTGATTATGTGATGACCGGCTTGAGTTTCATGAAATTTGAAAAAGTAAGAAGCTGATTTTGATATTTTTGTACAGTTATTGTGACTGACAAATAGCACTGAAGTGACCATATAGAGGTCTCCCTTCGGTCGACCAATTATTAACATGGCCGCCAAAGTCACTTTTCATGGGGCGGAGGTGATATTTTCTTACTTTATTTTTTTTATATGAACCTCACAAATTTTATGGATGCCAAAAGTATAAATCTTTTTCAGATTACTATGATATGACTAAGCCAATGAGTGGGAATTGGTAGATGCCCAAAGCCTGGCAAGGTGATTGTTAAGGAACGAGAGACATGAAATGTACGGCTTCATCAAGTTCTACCATTTGCGTAGAACAATCTTAAATCCTAGAAATTACGTTGAATTTCTCATTTCATGCATCAAGACCATCTTAAATCCTAGAAATTACTCAGAAAATTTCAACAACTTTCAAATCAGAATCTACAAGCACATTAATCTCTCTACACAAAAGCTTCAAACTAGTACTTGCATTTCAAAACCAAATATTCATTTCAACCATTACACATCATGTGTATCAAAACAAAAGACCGTCAATCTCAGTACTAAGAACCTGAGCACTACTTATCAATACCACAAACATCTAGTTCAAAGCAAAAACTACAGAAAAACTAAAACTACAACTTACCCAGAAAGCACCTTAAACAACATTACCTATTCACATCAACATCACACCCAGAAAAGAGTCGACTCCGGCCGCAAGGAGAGAAAAAACAAACTTCAGATTATCATCATCCACAACAAAATTAGGAAGTACAGGAACAAGCATCGAAAAAACCATTTTGTAAAAAACTTGTTGATCATTTTCAAGATTTTTTCAAAACCTGAAAATCTGGTTGTTTCCGATACCTGCAAAGAGATCTCTAAAAGCCATCTTCATCAGAGTTCCAGTCTTCTTCCTCTTTATACCAGTCACTATCCTCACTGTCAGATGATGCAGATGAAGTATTGTCAGAAGAAGAAGAATCCTCAGCACTTCCAGCATCTTCTCCAATCTCATCTTCATCAGTCTCTTCTTCCAACATCTCCTCATCCTCATCATGTTCTTCACCCTCTTGCATGGTCCTTGCGAATATCTTCGGATTTGCTCTCTCATAGTCAAACCTTCTCCTCAATTTACTCTCATGATATCTTTCCATCCTCTCCTTCTCCTCCGCAGCGTCTGAATCTAGTTCACTGGTATCAATTTCTTCTATTGAATACTCAAACCCATCACCCGACGCTTCGGATTCACTTTCTGTTGCACTGCCATAACCTTTGCACTTGGATTGTTTCTTTGCCCTCTCTTCTTCTTTCCTATCACCCCTTGCAAAAAAAATTGGCTTCCATGCAGCGAAAAGATTATCAAGCTTCTCTTTTCCCCTTTGACGGATCAACTCTTGTTCTTCTCTTTGGCGAATTAACTCATGTGCACGCCTGTCAATCTCTGTCTGTATATCATTTCGGAACTTCTGAAGCTCTTGAATGTTCAGTGAAAGAGAAAGAACCTTGGCATGTTCATACTCCACAGAGGATGGTGGAACCAACCGGAATTTCCCCTCCGATATTTCCTTAAGGATTTTGATCATATGAATTTTCCATATCCTAAATCCCCTCTCTTTCTCTTAATTCTTTCCCTTTCTGATCATAA
This sequence comes from Papaver atlanticum, assembly GCA_023531105.1. Classification (NCBI taxonomy): domain Eukaryota; kingdom Viridiplantae; phylum Streptophyta; class Magnoliopsida; order Ranunculales; family Papaveraceae; genus Papaver; species Papaver atlanticum. Next base: position 29,000,843 of record JAJJMB010007708.1, on the reverse strand, counting down.
ATCTAGAAAAAATTACAATGGATGTGTTAATCTATTGACTAAACATCCTTTTAAAGACCCTCTCTTGTCCATTAACTACCATTTATGGCGCTTGGTTAAGAGTCATGTCGCTTTGTTCACCACGCCTATTCAAGACCATGCGTGTTATTTTCATCTTCAAGACCATAATTACCCTATCAAACCCTATTTTCAACACCTAAATGTCTCTTTATCCTTCACTCCTCTTGGAACTGCTATTAAGGGAGGCATTAGTAGGTCATCTAACTTAGATAAGTTTTTTTTATGGGGACTGATTAAAATCTTGTATTTTATGCATATTAGGAGAATGCAGCACCTGTTGAGAGGTACCATTGAAGTTTGAGGTATATCTGCCAGATGGGTTATCTCCAGAACCAACTTAGCCATCATGTCTAACCACATTGCCAAGAAAAATAGTATTATTCAGATCCATAAATCACCAATTATCATTACCCATCACTTTTATCCTTTTAACTCTCACCACCCATTCTTTCATATCAATACCTTTATTACTCTTGGAAGCTTATACTATCATTCCTATGTATATCTAAAAGAAGACAAACCCATTTATGATTCACCAACCCTTCACCTCATCATGCTTACGTACCTTATATACGTATCTCAGAAAAGGCTATCAGGGATCATTGGCTTTGCTCTTTCTTGGAATCATTATCATCTATCACACGTGAATTCTAAACCCCTATCCCTGTCTTTACATACAAAAGATAGAAAAGAAAAGGACAACTCGTATGTTAAGCTTTACCTCCAAAAAACCAACAACAGAACTACAACAACTACCTTACACCAATTTCCACCTGAGAATTTGTCAAACCTTATTTAACAGATTTCTCTTTCCTTTTTTAAGGTTCAAAACCATAACAAAGGTAATACCTATTGTCACTTCTTCATCCTTATTACCTGCAAAATCTATCAGGATAGTACCAACAATAGATTCTTTTATATCCACCTTCATATTATATTCTTCAACTTTGCTTCTCTCCCCAACCTATCTCTCTTCATACATATCCAGTTTATATATCATATGGATTCCCCTAATTTGCCAGATACCACTCATACAACAAACCTAGATATTCAAAACCTTTCTGCTCCAATGGATGAAAAATTAACTCCACCAGCTACACTATCTGAACCAGTATTCATTGATAAAACTGTCATTTTAGCTGAATCTGATAACAATTGGAAATGGTGTATGGTGGGTTATTTATGCTGTGAAACCCTTGTTCCTACTTATTCTATTTGCTACTACAATTGTAACCAATGGCCTCTTGCCCAATCTCCTACTATTACAACTTTTAGTGGATTACGCAACAAAGTTCTCATTTGGTTCTTAGATGAGGATGATTTTAACAGAATCAATTCACAGAGGCCTTGGTTTGTCGATGGGTATCTAATGGTGCTAAGAATCGTCCCTCCAACAGCTTGGCTAACAAATTATCAAATCTCATTTACTGAAGAACTCATGTGGTTTATCCTATGCAATATCCCAAAAGAATGCACTGAATTTGAGGATCTTCATAAACTTACTTTTAATATGGGAGAACTCGTTGAAGATCAGGATCCTTATGAAAATCACCCTTTAAAGAAGAACGTTAAAGTCTGTGTCAGAATTTAGGTTCAGAAAGATCTACCATCAGGCATTCCCCTGTTTACTAGTAGAATAACTCAACCTTTCCTTATAGAATGCAGATACATCAAAGTTCCAAGATACTTCTGTTCTTCATGTCGAGTTCTGGATCATAAAGATGTTAACTGCCCTACTTGGAAATTGAAGCAGAAAGCCATAAAGGAAGCTTCTTCTTCCAACAACAAATATACTCTTCCTGCAGTTTCAAGGCTTATGATGCCACCAAAGTCAGTAATCAAACAACCGGTTACTAATTCTAATGAATTAAATGATACTATCATGCAACAAACTGATATTGTACCAGATTCACAAGTCGGATCTACCATTGCTTCTATCTGCGACAAAGGAAAAGCTATGGAGAATGTCCGGAACATTGAGAACACTGCTCAAAAGGGTTTATCAAATATGTTTCAGATGGGTCCTTTTGTTAACAGATCCACAGCCCTGATTTTTTTTGATGTTGGTCCGATTCAGCAAAACTCGACTCAGCAGAACAATGGGTTACCAGTTATTTTCAAATAAGTCACCACTCAAAATGTCACCGTTGAAGCTTCTATCCCTGTTCCCGATTCGGCTCACAACGGTCCGATTCGAACTTCTAACTCTTCAAAAAGATTCAAAACATCTGCTATCCCGAGTCAAACCCCAATTATCACTAGAGGAACTATCATATCTGCTGAGCATGATGCTCTATCAAATCTCAAAAGGAAGATTAACCCTAGAGCTGATCTGAGAAAACGCAGAAGAGCAAGTTCTTCTACTTTAGCCAGCATAGTCGTTATCCCATAAGAACAAGACACTACTGAACCTGATTATGTCCAACTTTGTCCCCCAATCACCAAATTGGGGGATTTACCGGCTATCAATCTATCCAATTGTTCTCTCAATACCCAGCCTTTGGTTGGTTCTTATGGAAGCTATAATGTACCTGCTGATACTTCCCCAAACAACAATGGTGTCTGCAATAATTCTCATCACAATGCTGCTACTTCTAATCTCAATTCTTCCCAAGATGCTTCTTTAAGTGGTGATTCTATCATTGCTCGTCTTGGTGGTGGATTTGACTCCACCACTCAGGTAAACTCAACTCCCTCCCCCCTTTAAATGATCCTATTAACTCTGTTATCCCTATAAACCATTTTCCTTTCAATAATGTCAATATGATATGTTGGAATATTAGAGGATTGGGTAAGAAAACATCTAATAAGGAACTTAGTTTACTATGTAGAAATGTTAATCCTGATATCATTTTCCTATCGGAAACAAAAATGAATAAAGATTTGTCGCCTAGAAAACTAAAAAATATGGGCTTCCCCTGTACCCTTAATGTTCCTAGCATTGGAAGATGTGGTGGTCTAGTATTGGCCTGGAAGAAGGAAATTCATCTTAACATTATATCTTCAAGCTTGAGGGGCATCTATGTCACGTATACAAATATTATCCATTCCAAAACTTGTCACATCCATTTTATGTATGGTGAACCTAATAGTAGTCTAAGACAAGTCTTCTGGGAACAACAATGTCAACTGTCTCAAGCTCCTTTGGATGAACCAGTTTTTTTTTGTAGGTGATTTTAATGCTCTATTAGGAACTGAGGATAAGAATAGTGGTCTAGAAGTTGATGAATCTGATTTTTCAAACCTCAGGAACTTTTGTTTTGTGTTCAACTTACATGATCCTGGTTTTTCTGGTCCCAGATTTACTTGGTCTAATATGCAACAGGGTCATGATCTAATTCTTGAAAGATTAGATAGATGTCTTATTAACCTGTCTGCTGAAGTTTTTTGTCCTAAACTTTGTGTAAACAATTACCTAGAGAGGAATCTGATCACTGCCCCATGCATATAGGTTTCATTATGAATGTTTGTATGCCTAGACCTTTCCATTTCATGGCTATGTGAATTGAAGATCCTACTTGCAGAGACATTATTGCCAACTCTTGGTCTGTTAATGTTGTGGGTTCCCCTGCCTATAAGCTAAAAGCTAAGCATTTAAGTACTAAGAGAGGTCTTAGGGATTGGAATAAATATTCTTTTGGTAATATTCAAACTAATATATCTACCATCAGAAAAGATTTAGCTGATGTTCAGATTTCAAATCCAACTGACTCTAGCACTACTTCCAGACTTAATGCTAGATTGGAATACCTTTATAATTTAGAGGAACTTTATTTGAGGGATAAATCTAGAGAGGTATGGCTCATGAAAGGTGACAGAAATTCACCTTATTTCCATAGAGTTACTCTCTTCAGGAGGAAAAGAAATGCCATTAGTTGGATTAAGGATTCCTCAAATACTATTCTAACTGATAGAGATAGTATTAGAACTTCCTTTATTAAGTATTTCAAAAACCTTTATTCCTCCCACCCTCAACAATTTCAAGATGAAATCCTTCTTGATATCCCTGTAAAATTTACTGCTGAGGATAACTCCCTCCTAAACTTGCCTCTTACTTCTTAGGAAATTAAGAATGTTGTCTTTCAAATTGGGGTGGGGGGTGGAGGGGAGGGTGGGTTGGGGGGGGGGGGGGGTGGGTGGGGTGAGGGGTGGGAGGGTGGAAGGCTCCCGGCCCTGATGGTTTTACAGGCCTTTTCTATCAAAAACATTGGGATATTGTTGGTGAGGCTGTTATAGATATGACTCAAACCTGCTTTAGAACTGGGCATATTGCTAAAGTTTTTAACCATACCAATATTGCTCTTATCCCTAAGGTTCCTCTTGCTAAATTTGTTTCCCAGTATAGACCAATAGGGCTGTGCAACTTTATTTACAAAATTCTTTCAAAAACTCTTGCAAATAGACTTAAACCCTTCATGAACAACATAATTTTCCAAAACCAAAGTGCCTTTATTCCTAAGAGGAGTATCTCTGACAATATTCTTCTAGTTAATGAGGCTATATTTGCTGTCAATCATAATGACAAAGTTGAAGGCATTGCTGCCATTAAGCTTGACATGTCTAAAGCTTATGATAAGTTAGAATGGTCTTTTCTTGAAAGTGTCTTAACTAGAATGGGGGTTTCTAACACTGGATTAAACTCATAAATCAGTGTGTTTCTACGGTATCCTAATATGTCCTCCTCAATGGTATCCCTACTGGGTTTTTTCAACCTGAAAGAGGTATGAGATAGGGGACCCTCTATCCCCCTATCTCTATATTATTTGTTCTGAAGCTCTTTCTTCTTACATTGACAATCTTTCAAAAAAAGGAATTTTGGAAGGTATCAAAGTGTGCAAAGATGCTCCAGAAATGACACATCTGTTGTTTGCTGATGATTCCCTTTTGTTTTCCAAAGCTACTGTAAAAAAAATTCAAATTATTAAAGACTATCTTCAAAAATATTGTTTCGCCTCTGGCCAAGAAATTAATTTTGAAAAGTCTGTATCTTATTTAGTAGGAAAATTCCTGAACATAGGAAAGCTCACCTTGCAAACATTCTAGAGATTAAGAGCAGGGATCTAGGAGAAAAATATCTTGGCACTCCTACTATGTTTCAAGCCACAAAAATTCAAACCCATATGGGTATTCTCCAAGTTGTGGATGCCAGAATTTCTATCTGGCTACATAAGCTCCTGTCTCAAGCTGCTAGTACTACTTTAATTAAACACATTGGTCAATCCATTCCCCGTTTTCAAATGAGAGCTTTCCTCATCCCTAAACATCTCTGTAAACAAATGGATTCCGACCTATGTAAGTTTTGGTGGGGAGAGACTTTAGATCCTAAGGATAGGAAACTTCATCTGCTGGGGTGGGACATTCTCTGCTCCCCAAAGGCAGAAGGTGGTATGGGATTTAGGAAGGCTGAATTAAATAACTTAGCAATGCTAGCTAGGAATGCTTGGAGAATTATTGAAAACCCAAATTTTATGCTAGCCACTGTTCTTAAAGCCAAATACTTTCCTAGAACTGATTTCTTTAATGCCAAGTGCACTAGCAAGTGCTCTTGGACTTGGAAGTGTTTGCATGCTATAAAAGAAATTATTAAGCCTTTTATCTCTTGGATTGTTTGGGATGGTCAATTCATTGACCCCTGGTGTGACAAATGGATCCCTTCAATAGGTACTTCTACACCTAATCCTTTAGTTCCACCTGATCCTAATATCAAAGTCTCTTACTTTATTGATCATTGTACTAGAATTTGGAATATTTCTAGATTAAACACCCATTTTGATAATGCTTCTGTTAAGAAGATTATCAGTATTCCCTTAGGCCAGTTATGCACTCCTGACAGGAGGACTTGGGAACTTTCAATGAATGGTAAGTTTTCTTCTAAATCTGCCTACTTGGGAATTAGAGGGCTTAGGCCCTGCCCCTGTAAAAATATTTGGATCCGTATTTGGAAGATTAGGGTTCCTTACAGAATCCAAGTCTTCACATGGAAAGATGCTAGAAATGCTTTACCTGCTAGAACAGTTTTGCATACTAGAATGCCCATGCATAATGTTGATTGTGATAGGTGCAATGATCCTCATGAGTCCATAATGCATGCTTTGGTCCTCTGTCCTTTTGCTAGCCATGTCTGGTTTCTCTCTGATTTTTGTGTCAACACTCAATTTTTTCAAAATAAGTCCTTCATTGATTGGCTAATGTTTTGGTTAACTGACCTTGTGTCTAGACTACCTGATGAGGCTCAGTGCCTCTTTGTTACTCTCTTGTGGTCTCTCTGGACTAGTATAAATAATATGTTTTCCAAAATCTAAAAGAAACCCATGTAACTGTATTAGAAAGGGCTAGAGCCATGCTTCTAACTAGAAACCCCTGTTTTACTGTCTCTCCCATTACCCCTGTTAGTCTCTGTGATAAATGGATGCCCCCCTCTTTTTACTGGATAAAGTGTAATACTGATGGTGCCTTTGATGACATTACTGGAGCTAATGGTGCAGGGTATGTGATGAGGGATTTCTCTAGCAAAGCCTCCTTTTGTGCTTCCCTGGTTTTTGAAGTAATGTCTGCTGAAGAAGCTGAAGCCAGAGCTATTTGGGCAGTCCTGAAGAAATCCCTGGAACAGAAGTTGACTCACAGTATTGTTGAAAGTGATGCGAAGAATCTTATGGATCAATTTTCAGCTGGCTTGTTTGATGGAGATTCTCGAACGGATGTTATTCTTAAAGACAATCAGTTTTTCTCTTCTAAATTAGCGGCTTGTATTTTTAACTTTCAACATCGTGTTTGTAATGCTGTGGCTCATGAGCTAGCTCAATGGGTAAAAACAAACAATACCTCCATGTACTGGTCTGTGCCTCCTGTTTGGTTACTACCAACAGTTGAGGGTAGGGCTGCACAGGAACCGAACTGTACCCGTGGAACCGAAGGAACCGAACCATAACCGAATTATAAGGTGCAGGTACAAATACCCAAAATCAGAACCGAGCCTAGTGTAGGTACAAGTATTGGTCACATGCTATTCCCGTTCCGTCCCGTACCGAGGTACCAAGAATTAGTAGCCATTGATATTAGGGGATTTAATCGAGCCGTCTATCCCTAAGGTATCAACATTTTCTTCTCATATTCTCCTCATTTCCTCTAATCTTCTTCGTTCTTCCCACTCTCGGAGTCTCAGTAGAGAAGGGCAGGGAAGGAGCTTAGTGGAAGCCAGGGGTGGCTCCCGCCTCCCCTAAAACTTATATAATATATTAAAAGCCCTTTATAATTCCTATTATTTCTAGAAAAATTCTATTATTAACCCCCCCTAAATTTTTATTTTATTGATTAGCCCCCCTTATATAGAATTTCTAGCTCCGTCCCTGGAGAAGGGCCTGAACTTCTCATCAGATTTTAACGTAGAAAGTGGTGAACTTGATCTTTATTGTTTGCTGTTTCCCGTCACTTGATCTCTGTATGGATCAACCAAAGTAATAGATGAATCACGCACGCTTTTAAAATTTGTTTCTAGGTCAAATCTCTAGGGGACTGCTCTTAATCTTATATCTTGATTTTCTTTGCAGCTTATATTAATTCTTCCTCGCAGTGTCCGTGAGATGAAATTTTGTTCTCATTAGCAGTCGTCCAGGGAGGAACTTCTTTTATTTGACATTATTTGGGCTATTGTTGTAGTCTATCATCTGAGCTTCAATCTTTTGATTATTTTTTATAAAAATTGGTTCATGTTAAATAGTATGAATCAAATGGATTTGTACTCTTCTGTTGTGTATCAAATTGAAATAATAATATCAGATTTCTTGTATATGATAAATGGGTATATTGTATAAATGGGACAATTATGGTAAAGGTTGGAGACCAAGATGGTTTGTGTTACAAGATGGTGTTCTTTCTTATTACAAGATTTATGGACCTGATAATATTGAATTAAATCAAGAAACAGAGAAAGAGATCCAGAGTTATTGGTGAAGAATCAGTTTTTTGAGGTAAAGAACCGACACGGTACCGGTACTGTACCGAGTTAACAGGTACAGGTAAAGAACCAAACCGAACTTCACATGTACAGGTACATGTACACAGGTAAGGTACCGACCTATATGCAGGTACATGTACTGGGATAGGCTTAGAACCGTACCGTACCGTACATATACTTAATCATAATCATAATATCAATATAAATTTCTTGTTTTTTAGGAAAGAGAAAGATGGCTAGCTAAACTAAAACATATACTTAATAATAATATCAATATAAATTTCTGTCAATCTTTTCCTCAATTTTTTTTTCCTGTCAATCTCAAGTGGAGTCTGAGCGAATAACCAATAAAATGATTTCCATCCACTTGATCTGGACTTTCCCTTACCCTTAATCCACTATTTTGTGTACCGTAAGTGAACGAATCCCAAAAGCAAATTTAAAGTTTGAGGCTTTTACAGATGGAGAGAGGAAGAACAAGAACTCTACATTTTCATCAATTCGTTACAATAGGATTTGTGTTTCTATTTCTGATTTGTTTTTTTGGGGTATATTTTTTTTTTGAGGCTGATGTGGTAGGTAGATAATGGGGTATCGCTAGTATTTCTGTGGGTATATAGAAGAATTCCCTTTATTTATTTTGAAGGAACAAGGGGCTACACAAAGCCCCTAGACTAATTATATTAATAGAATGTCAACAAGTGACATAAATTCATACATCATCAACAAAGAATAGTAGAAAATATTTTAATGAAAGACCTAATACAGAAGATCTAAGATACATTAAAAGTATTGAGTACATATTCAAATAAAAATCAGATGTTTTCTGAGGGATGGTTTTTGGAACTCTTTCCGACCGTTTGGATAACTTCTTCAAATATTGATGCTCCCTTAGCAAAGAGTAATAAGCACATAACATCATAATTACGATTAGAACCCGTAGCCATGTATCTTGTATCGAGTTGCAGAGATATACGTCACGTGAGGAAATGGTCGTCAATAATATACATGAATATACCATCACATGTTAACAAAGTGCCATTAAGGCTATTATATTCTTCATAATGACAATAATAAGCCATTAGAAGACGACCAGGAGAAACATATACAAAACCTGAATCTAAATTCCTGTAGAAATAGGATAAGTTTTATTGAAAGCATAAAAATCTTATTTAAATGTTATCCAAATTTACCCTAATTAATATTAGAGTAAATCTAGGCAACCCACAGTAATCTAATAAAAAATTATGTAATTGAATTTTTATAAAAGAAATTGAAGAAGAAAAAAGGTAGTTTGAATTTTTTGGGATATTCAGTTACGCAGAGCAATAGGAGAGAGAGGAAAATGATCAAGTTTTTAGGAGACGAAATAGTTATCTGTTGGCTAATAAAACAATAAATGGAGACATGACGAATTTGTGCTTTTCTCCGCAAAAACAACAAATACTTGGCAAAACTCATATTTCAAAGATAAATATATAATGAATAACGCGCAATTAGGGATATATAAAGTAATTTGGGGATAATGAATTAATATCCCTATCAAATAGTTTTTGCTAAAGGGGTGTTTTTTAGGGGAAGAAATACTAAAATACCCTTTAAAACAAACAAAATTTAAATCAAACTAAATATTCCCCACTCTCTTTCAAATTCTCTTCTCTTTCGCTGTCGGCTCCTTCAAAAACGATTTTTTTTACATCGTCGGTATTGTATTAGTGATGAAGACCATGCCGGCTGAAGTGATGAAGACCATGCCAGAAGTGATGAAGACCATGCCGGAAGTGATGAAGACCATGCCGAAAAATGGTGCCGGCGTGCTCGATAAATAACTTACAATGCCGGCACTGTAAGTTGGGAGTACCCATTTTCTGTACATTTTGTAACATTAATCGGCATTGATTTTGTCGGCATTTTGTATGTTGGGAGTACTCATTTTAACCAAATTTCTATTACCTCAAAAAAAATTCTTCTACTCTCACCCAAGTGAAGTGATTATGATTTATACTGATTAACCGCTAAACGTGATTAGGGAGGGGTAAATTAGGAATTAGTTAAAATACATGGATCTCTGATTTACTATTTGAATCCATATTTTGTCCTATTATCATATCCCCCAATTACTTTATATATCCCCTAATTGCGCGTTCATAATGAATACGCAAAACTAAAGAGGACCTACAAGGGTTTTAAATGGGATAGAATTCCCGCATAGGACATTCTCTGAAGAAAATAATTTCACTCCATATCCGGTTTTCTGATAAACTATCTATTGTTTCACTCTCATGTAAAATGCATTTATCAGTACGTATTCCCCCCGATGATTTTTATGGCTCATTTTTTTTCTTTTCCAGAACTAATTATAGTTCTTGATGAAGTTTTCGAAGATGAATCTCAAAGTTTTCTGAAGCTCAAATCGATAGAATGAGATTAAATGAGAAACGGATGGAGTTATATCTTAGGCTCTCACTGTACCCAACCAGTTATATTTTCCTAATCTAATTTTCAGACATATTAAAAACAACAACTAATTTCAGTTAATTTTGATTTTATTTTCTAATTTTTGGTAAGTAAAATGAAGAGTTATCATCGGAAAAAAAAATGTTAGAGGAAAAAAAAAGGGAATTGTTGGGATGCTGGAGTTTATGTTGAGCGTGAGAAAAAATTGGGCGCAAATAATAGTTATATAGGGTAACATGATAACTTGGCATTTTAAGTTGAGGATACCAAAGTAATTGCACACGATCCTCCCGAAACTTACTAAGAGATACCAATTATTGAAACGATCTTGACGTTTCAAGAAAAAAAAACCGTTGGAAAAAGGCCATTGCAATTTCCCTGATTTCGTGTAGTGAACTTTGTTACGTAATAATTTTATTCATGCTTCGAATAAAAATACGAATGATTTTAACAAATAAAATTCATCTAAAACTTATAGCAAAACAAACGTTTCCTTTAAACGTTGCAATTTCCCTGATTTCACTCTATGCCTACCATCACATAGTTAACCGAATTGACTTTAAACGCATCATAGGAATTTCTTACGCACCTTTTTACGAATTGTTTTCCTCGGTTTTCTCCAATGCCTCATGAATAGTGGAGGCCGACGAATATCCAAGGCATAGCTGCTAAAATTCTCTGTGAAAGCCACTGAATATCCATGGCATAGCTACTATCTCACCTCTGCGTGTGTATTGTGCAGTACTATTTATATTTTTGTTTGTATGTTATTTGTTTTTTTTATGGTATGCTTAACCAGCATTACAAATCGATGATTTGCCTCTTTTTTTTGTAACTGTTTATGGTCATTCATTCGGACAAATTTCTAACCAACCATTTTGGCAATCAAATTTCAGTTGCTGGCCTATTCATGTAAGATGTTCCATATTGCTATCGGACATTCAAAAAGAATGACGTGTTTTTTTTCTTTGAGAAGAAATTAAGGTTATACTAGGAGTTGGTACATTGTACTCACTGCTCACCACCAACACTTGAAAAGTTACTCAAAACGTTAACTTGACTTTCCAGGCCAGTGTCTATGACCCGACTGTGACCTTTTACAGAAGTCACGAGTATGATACCGAATTAAGGTCAACTGTGTAATACCTTAAGGCTTAAGCTCAACATGGCTGAACTAACCCGAATTTCAACAAATTTTGCCTAACCACAGCAAAATCCTTTGTTATTCATACGCATCCTGTCTAGCAACAATAAGCAAGTAAACCAAATAATCTTGTATTGGTTGGCCAATGAAACAATAAATGGAGACATGAATCTACCCAACCAACACTTATCAAATTCTGAAAACTCAAACCAATTTTCTACAAATTTACAGTTCTGGCAAACTCGTACGGCTAAATTGGCACATATATACGTGAAACTAGAGGAACTACGAGGTTTTACCCATAATAGAATTCCCCCATAGGACATGGTCTTAAGAAAAGAATCTCACTCCATATCCGGTTTCCTGATGAAGTGAACTCATTTTCCGATCCTCTATTCGATTTTTGTTTTTTAAGGTGCAGATCCCATTAAGGATGTCTTAATTTCCCTTCTTTTTGAAAATGCACAACCCTCTAGCATACCGTATTAAGTTAAGTAAAACAAAATGGACGACATAAACGAAGCATCATGGCAACAGTTATTTAGCAGACAATGTTCTCTATTCCCATTCGTCATCATAAAACAAAAACCACTAAAACCAAGAATCCCCATAACAGAATGTGGTAATTATGATAGTTGTAGCTAATTCGTCAAACTTAGCCTTATTTGCCGTTCATTTGCCCAACCCCTCTTAAAGCTTAACTGCAATTTCCAATACCCCCTGCTTAAAGCCTACCACCGAAAATTTGCCCTGCACTGCACTAAGATTTTATGACGTCCTATAAAGCCTAGTCTAGGGTCTAAGTAATCTAATGTCAAATTTATTCCCTACAGTTAGTTTTTTTTATTACAAAGCTGGTCGTGCATAAGCATAAGTGACAAGAAATTATGAGTAAAGTGGTAATTTCAGGTGCATAACGTCTTGCAGTAATGAAAATCTGACACAGCCGAATTTTATCTAGTTTTCAGATATCTTTGCACCAAATACAATACGCATGCTAATGCCTAGACTCTCCAGTTTCTCATCTCTCTTTTTCTCCTCAAGACACTATCCCTCTAGTTCAAAGCCTTATATATATATGAACTGTATATCACTTGACCATGCAAAGAATATATAGGGATTAGAGAGTGAGACCGAGTACTGTCCTTCTTGCATACTAGCAATATTGATTTTGAGGAGAATGTGTAATCACAGCAGATGGAATCCAACAAAAGAGCAAATTGATATGTTAGAAGGATTCTACAAAGCAGGAATAACAACACCAAGTGCTGCAGAAATACAACATATGACAAGCAAGCTGAGAATGTATGGTGATATTGAAGGTAAGAATGTTTTCTACTGGTTTCAGAATCATAAAGCTAGGCAGAGGCAAAGACAAGTTAGACATAGTTATGGTTATTATGATCCAAGAGGTCATCTCAATCATCAGTTTCTTCATAATCAAATTTCATCTCCTGTGGGTTTTGCTCCTTATCCATCTCCTAACACCAATGGTAATCCTCTCTTTTTCTTTTACAATCACTTACTTTATTTCATTTTCAATTATGTAAATAACTTTCTTTCTTAGGTTGTATTGATGATTCTTATGCATGAACATCTAAAAAGTAGAGTTTTTCTTATTATGTGGCTTGTTTCAGGTTTTTTCTGTAGTAAATTTAGTCCATATTGCGCACCAGCAGCAGCAGGGCCAAGTTTTTTCCCTCCTTATGCTCAGCAGCATCAGAACCCAAAGTTATTACTTCCTCCAAGAAGTACTGTTATTTCAAGATCTGCAAGCAACATTGTCAATAAAAGACCAGCTGAAGATAGTCAAACCTTGGATTATGCTGCTGTTGGCAATGCTGAGAATCATTATCATGAAACATTACCATTGTTTCCGATACATCCAACAGGAATTCGAAAATCTAAAGACAAAGAAAACGACTACTCAGGGTTCAAGAATGCTTCATCGACAACAATTTCCTTACGTACTGCTAGTGATGTTGATGCTGATGCCAATGCAGCACAAAACGAGAATGGTCGACAATTCCTCGATTTCTTTGCAACTCATTAGGTTAATTGAGATCATCTTTTTAAGTAACGTTAAAAGAAAATGCATGTAATTGATCATCAAAATAGAAGAGGATTTAGACTTAGCTTTTTTGCTGGTTCAATTGTTTGTGCTTACAATGTCTTCTCAAAACAAAATTGATTTCTTCGATCTACGTACTAAGAAGAATATAATGTTAAAACAATTATTATCACAATTGCTTCCACTTTTTGGTTCTACTAAGCAAAATCCTAGAAACAACCAACATTACAAAATCTCATAACTAATTAAGCTATGAGAGCATTTTGAATGCTAGGGGCTAAGTGCAAGTCTTAAAATTGAATGATACCTAGGATTTAAGACTTTTTGTACCAAATTTCCATCTCCAACACAAGGGTCAAGGTCATAGAGATAGATGACATGACTAAGTGGGGGTAATAAGACTTTCTCTATGACCCTGGGTCTTAAAGCCACATCATCATTTTGTCTCTAAATTCAAATAAAGTTTGTTAGATAATACCTTGGGGGTTGGAGATCAACTTAAGGTAAAAAGTTTTACATTGATATTTTTTTGTCATTTAGTAATGACTCACACATAAGAATGTGTTAATAAGACCTCCATATAGGATGACCTTGACCCTTTGCATTGGAGAATGTGTTAATAATACCATTTGAAATGCAGAAATCTCATCTAATTCCTAATTTGGACTGTAAACATACATATACCTCTTCAATTCCTCCGTGATTCACAAACGAAAATTACACAAAAAAACTTACATTCTTACTGTTGCATGCTTTCTGGGGACCCCGTCTACAAAACCGTACAGTCAACCATAGAGTCCAAATCCAAAGTCTTTTCCAGTAGCAAGTACCGGGTCGACTAGAGAATATCTCCTAAAAATATAACATAGTTTTTACGCCGGCATGTCAAGCCTTGCACAACTTGCCCTACGGCACAACGTCAAGATATCTTTGCTGCTCTAAATTGTGTTGTATCGGGCAAGCGACTACCTTCGATCGATGAAAATGCTCCCAAGCCTAAATATCTTCTAGAAGACATGATTGGCATATATGACTGGGGACTCTTAACCATTGCTTATCTTGGAGATGTCGAGTTTGGAAAGGCGCTAATTAATGCAGGCACTGATCTCAATGTTGTCACTATCCAGACTCTGAAGGATGCAGGGATTCCAAAGCGAGAAGCTACTCACTGTCCAACTAAGTCTTATTGAACAACCTCTTTTACAGCCGACTAATCCTCATCTCATCAAGAACTGGGGACTTGATCGATCATCAACCCAACTGCGACTAGGCGATGTGAATAGGAAGCTGGTCCCTTTCAATATTTTATCAAATGTTTAGAAGAAGTCTCGATCGAGGATAATAAGTATGGAGGTCAAGTAGCAGGAGCCTTACGTAGTTGCATAAGTCATGCAAGGTGACTATTACAAGCTCTTTGGTACTGACAAGCTGGAAGGAGTAGCAATAAAATGTTATATTGTCATTTCCATAGTATTTCCCTTGTTTTCATGCAATGTTTACAATTCCTCCAAAATTTTTGCACCAATTTGCATTCATAGTTAGGATTTCAGTCTATTATCAAAGTGAAGCATCATTTCGTTCACAAAACAAAAACCTTTATTCTTTCAAAAGCAATCGCCTACCTGTTTAAAACCAAATCAAACCACAAAGGAACGTCTCATCTTTCCAAAACACCTGAAGGGAAAAGTTCTGGGATGAAAATAAAGGCATTCAATGGAAATCGTTCAGCAACAGTTCATCTTTATTAGAGAAAACACCTTTCATACCCCGAAGAGCAGCCTGCTTCAACTTCAACTCCTAAGACAGCTTCTCAATTTCCGATTCTTTATGATTAATGAGATTCATGGAAGGAAGTTCATCCAGTTCAGTTCGCGAATTTTGGATTTTGGAAATCTCTTCACAGAACCAAGAAACATTAAACCCGAAGTCTACACACATGTCTCGATGATACTCCAGACTTGCGATCGCTCATTCAGAAGCAGCATGCTTGATCATACCACATATCTCATCCACCGAAGATAGAGCTTCCTCCACGCTCTTTGCTAATACAACACCGTTACTGGATTTCTTGGTCATGGAAATGTGTCCATACTTCTTCCGTATTCGGGAGTACAACTCGGCATACTTAGCTGACGCGCTGAACCCTCCAATTAACACATGATCTACAAGAGTACCATCAAATTAAGGGTCGAAGATAACACCTGCAACAGAATGAACAATTATTGCCTTTTCGGTTATGAGGGAACTACCATTGGGAATATTCACGTCCACGGTCATGATACTGATACCTTCATCTTCCCTGGAAGGCACAGTCACATCCTCAACATCATTGGTCGCCTCCATCCGTGGATTATCTCCCGGTCCTTCCTGCAACATCATCCCAAATAATTGGGTTAAGTATCTATTTTCATATTGAAATAGTTAATATTCCAAGCAAGCCAGAAATAAGAGAATATGCAAATGAACTTACTTGTCCATCTGCTGACTTGCTTGGGGAGCTGGGTCTGTTACTATTATAATCAGAAGTGTTGCCTTCGTTGTCATTGGATCCTAAATCTGTTCGTTTTTCATCGTCGTCTTATGGAAGTGACTCTGTATCACCAGATTTCTACTTTTCTTCTGGAGGTGTCTTGAACGCATCGTCATCCCGGCCACCTGCATCTAGCGCAAGTCTAACAAAGGCATTCATTTTCCCAGAGCACTAAAATTACGGAAGAAGTTGAGCAAGATTAGTTCAAAGTTACCCAGATATTCAGCCAGTCAAACGGAGAAAAACATGTACATACTCATACATCCGAAGAATTGAAGATCACTGTAGCTGCTTGGGTGCCACCTGCAATCCTCTCTGCCTGAACCTATTTCTTCTGGGGACTGCCTCTACCTTGTATAGGGTTTACCAGACTCTTTTTCTCAAATATTAAACAAATCACATGAGAAATGAGAACGCGGCAACACTTGGCACGTCATTCAATACCCGACCCAGTTTTGGTACCGGAGGATACAACTTAGACGCCCACTAAACAACTTAAAGTCAAGGTCTCCTGACATGATTTTGAAATCCACTGGAGAGGATGGATACTCATTTTTCTGGAGACAAAACCCTATTACACGTTCCGGAGAGATCGATAGTACAGCTTCTACACCCTATGGGCCAGGAAGAAGAGTCGTCACGTGATCAGGATGAGTCCTAACAGTCGCGTAGGACACTTTGAAGAAGTCATCATCTATATTTGGCATGTCTTTGGAATCATTAATTCCTCCTTGCTTAGCAACGGAAATATCTCCAGGTGACATCTTATACAAAAAAAATAAAAAACGTTCCTAGTGTAGATGGTGAAATTTGGATAAGGGGAAAAAGTGTCATTTTAAGACCATAAACAAAATTCAACTCTCATGGGGGAGAGATTAACCCCTTGGCCCTCAAGGCATACTTAGCCACAATTTCTAGTATACGTCCCCGCGAGACACTGCTGGTCGTGATGCCGTGACTCCTAGCGCACATCCTCGAAGAGATACTGCTGATCACGTAGGTTCTGTAGAGCGTAAAACGTCCCCGACGGAACTATGAACCAGAACAGCCACAATTCAAGCATGTCTTCACGAGACGCAGATGATTGTGATGCCATGATTCCTAGTATACATCCTCGACGAGATACTGCTAGTCATGTAGGCTCTGTAGATGCGTAAAGACGTCCCCGGCGGACTTATGACCCAGAGCGGAGATATGCATGTCTCCTGTAAGCACGACTCACCCTATTTGAGATCAATGACTGATTCCTAGTACATTATCGTTAGATACACTGGTCATGTCTGCTCTAAGCTGTGTCTCGACTTACTGAGGTTTCTGAATAACTCATAGGAAATCCCCGCGAGATACGCTGGTTATTCTGCCTCCGGGCCCTTTCGACAGACTCCTAGAACATCCTTTCGAGATATACTGGTCTTGTTGGCCCATCATATGGACACACGGTATATTCCTAGCACATCTCTGCAAGATACGTTGGTCAAAGACAAGTGAGCCAAAGTCTCGTAAAGGCATTAATCGGGCGTAGAAAGCCTCTTCTCTCTCCAGGACGAGTACCAGCTGACCACAGAGAGATTCAGATCCATTAAGAAAATCTTCGGAGAGATTTTGATCCGTTTACAAAATCTCATAGAAATTCAAATCTCTGCAAAATCTCGGAGAGATTCAAATCTTTCCGCAAAATCTCGGAGAAATTCAAATCTCTCGGGAAATCTCAGTCAGAGCTGAATATTCGCCATGGTAGGCCCGAGTCTCATGAAGGAATCGAGTTTGCTTTTCAGACTCTCCACACGAATTCTGAGGCATCCCATGCCTTTTCACGTGACTCATTCTAGTCATTCTTACAAATCAGAGAATATCTCTTTATCTTAGCCAACTCGGCTAAAGAGAACATTTCTCTCTCTCAACACATCATCACAAAGGCTGACTCAGCTTCACACAAATGGGGGGCTATCACTTAAGGTTTTGGTATGGCGGTCTACGGCACGTGTGAGAAATACCCGGCTTATTTCTCACTGCAGAAGAGAGTAAAGGCGGTGGAATAATGAGATAAACTCAACCTAGTTTATCTCTATTCCTGAAGAGATGGGAGAATTGCTCCGCATGGCACTGAAAGTAATCCTTATCTTCACCAACCTGAGATTAGAGAATTCACCTATAAATAGTTTATTTATTTCTCCAAGCTACGATAAACTTTCTCATAAACTCTCAGAGCAATTCTTCTTCAAACCCTAGAATTCTCTAATTTCTCTCTTCATCTGCTTCCCTCCCTAAGACCATCCCTAAATCTCTTCTCTGTGACTGAAGCATCCTTTGAACGGCCACTATGCGTGGTTTAGGTGAAGACTCTTCGGGCTCGACCTCCCATAACTCACTTTCATAAATCCTAGAATCTCACTTCTAACCTCTCTCAAATTTTAGGTAACTACATTTTGGCGACCACATGGGAGGTTGTCCACTCAGTTACAGATTTCAATCATGGTCACTATTAGGAAGGAAGCCGATTCCATCAATCCGATCACAAAAACGTTCCACTTATTCAGTCTCTATAAATCCATCACATATTTAGCAGAGAGAGTTATCCTTACAAGTAGTTTTCTCTCTCAGACGAGTGTTTGACCTCAGTGAATAGGTTAATACTTCTCGGATCGCCTGGATCTCTCCTTGAAACGCGCCAATAACCTATTTCCATGAAAAACTACTACTAATCTTAAAAGGTTGGGTAAATACCAAGGAGAGCTCCTGGGGACTCAACAGAATCTTGCAAAATCTCATATCGGTATCCAGACTAATCTTAAAACGCGTTTAGAGTTACAAGTAGGGAAAGATCCAACAAATCAAGATCGAGTACACGTTTCCTAAAGAAAGACTACTAAAACTCCTGAGAATAGCACGGACGAGATACAATTTGTATGCAATCGACCTCACCAGAGAAGATGACGCTCGTTACAAACGTTACCGAACAAAAGAGCAACCATCCAGCCGATCTCACTGCTCTCAAGGATCAGATTATGATCTAAACTTGAAGATTCTGGCGAATATTTAGTCCAAAATTCGTTTAGGTTAAGGGATCTCTACCTGATCACAAGGGACTCGGATAAAAATCAAAGAACACTTGGAAAGGCTCCACAAAATTCACGACCTTGTCAAAAGCGTTGCAGAGCCATCTAGGGTTATAAACAACCAGCCAAGATATATCTTGTTGCCATTCCTGCTTCTGAGGACCATGACCAGAATGAGACTTGCTTCCAAGACGACGCTCGACCGAAGCTCATATTTATCCGAATGCGCGAAGTCTTCGGTCGATATGCCATCTCAACACCGTCCCGTCAGAAAGAAGAGGAGTCCTACCAATTGTACAACCAAGTCTCGATGAGCCTCCAGCTATACCAACCCGATAAAGACTCCACCACTCGACATACAATCACAACTAGATATTGTCACTGAAGTAAATAAGGAAAGGATTCAAGACCGTAACTCTTCTTCAATCATGCCATAAGCTACTCATCCAGACACTCCTAGCAGTTCTCGCAGTCAAAGCCTTTTTTTCTCAAAAGACCACCTTGACAAGCTTCCCCATGTGTCAGAGTAAGACATGATAACCAGAGGACACGATTTTATTTCCACTTATATCACCCTCTCCTTATGCCCCAGCTTGTGAAACAACTATCCCTATCAGTATTTCAGACCCTCCTAGTCGGATCTATAGTACTCCTCTCCCTACGTGGGCATCTATTCAAGAAGCAGATCACCTCCCGTCCCCGACGCCTCTCAAGGGAGGTTTTAAGAACCAGAAGAAAAGGTTTTAACTCCAAGTCACCTGAGTAACAAGAAAGACAACAGTTTCACGCAGGAGTCGATCCTAAGGGGGGAATTCTCTACTTACATCGCTAGTGAAAGCAGTCATATATGTGGTGAGTCTTTCTTCTTGGAATAACCAAGTATTTAGCTTAGAAGATGAGGCTTAGAAAACTCCATGAATGAAGGAAAACGTCCCGGATGGGGACTGGATAAGATTCAGACTCAGGATACGAGTCTATGACTTATCTAGTAGGACCTGTTTTCGTTAGCTCTTTTGCTTTAGCATCCAAGTTATTGGGTTGTTAGTTTTTCTTTCAAAAAATGCACTTATTCATTCAATAAACTATGTGCAAATCTTATCGCACTCAAGTCTTTAAAAAAATATCATATCAAAAGTTCAAAACTTACCTAAAACTACCGCTACTCGTAAAACTTGTCTCTCAAATCAGTCAATCTAAAGGACACCATCCAAAACAAGCTTTTCTCCTTGGGAAAAGATTTCCTTCTTCTTGTTTAGATCCTGCACTTTGACTTCTGCATCTCAGGTCATTTGTTTTGCACGCTCCACCTCCTCGTCTACCAGTTTTTCCTCTAGGCGAAGATTTTCACAAGTGGTCACAAGCTTTTCAAGATCTATGAAGTAACCCGAAGGGATGTTGTTCAGAGTCAAGTCTCTCATTGCATCAAGGATCTCCAACAAGTCGTTAACTATTTCGATCATGGGATGAGCAGCATAAGTTATTATCTCCATTATAGCAATATGACCATATCTTTTCCAAACCAACCGGTACAGCTCAGCATATTTTGTAGCAATGTCAAAACCCCCATCAATGTCTCATTCGGTTTAAGAAGGGTAAAATATCCCACGAAGTAAGCACAAGCAATGAGATAACTGAAAAAGCGGGGGTCTAACAACCTCACCCAATATTTCTCTTAGCAATTTGTATGGACTAACTCCAATATACTTTTAAGAGAATCAACTAGACAGTCATACTCAATCTTAATAAAAAGTATATCAAAGAGTTATATCTCAATTTCTCGATTCAATCCCAACTCAAACAAATAGAAATCTGCGAGTCTGATTGAATACAAGAGAAATAAACTTGAACGGTACCAAAAACCTATGTTCAAGGATCAACTAATTTCAATCAACAACCAAAGGTTGGATTTACCAATTGATCGATACAAACGCATAACCTATGATAATTCTATTATATAACAAAATATAATGCGGAAAAGAAATAACACAAACACCAGAAGTTTTGTTAACGAGGAAACCGCAAATGCAGAAAAACCCCGGGACCTAGTCCAGATTGAACACCACACTGTATTAAGCCGCTACAGACACTAGCCTATTACAAACTAACTTTGGTCTGGACTGTAGTTGAACCCAAATAAATCTCACACTGATTCAAGGTACAGTTGCGCTCCTTACGTCTCTGATCCCAGCAGGATACTACGCACTTGATTCCCTTAGCTGATCTCACCCACAACTAAGAGTTGCTACGACTCAAAGTCGAAGACTTTAATAAAAAAATATGTATCACACAGAAAAGTCTACAAGAATAGATACATCTATCTCCAACAGAAATACCTACGAGTTTTGTTCCGTCTTTTGATAAATCAAGGTGAACATGAACCAATCGATAATTCAGACTTATATTCCCGAAGAACAGCCTAGAATTATCAATCACCTCACAATAATCTTAATCGACTAGCGAAACAAGATATTACGGAATCACAAACGATATGAGACGAAGATTTTTGTGACTACTTTTCTATCTTGCCTATCAGAGAAATTAATCTCAAGCCAATCTTACGATTTCACTCAATCACAATACAAACAGCAAGATCAGATCACAAAACTACAGAGAAAATAGTTGGGTCTGGCTTCACAATCCCAATGAAGTCTTTAAGTCGTTAACCTACAGGGTCTCGGTAGAAACCTAAGGTTAAAGGAGAATCGACTCTATATTATACAACTAGTATCACACAGAAGGTGTGGGGATTAGGTTTCCCAGTTGCTAGAGTTCTCCTTTATATAGTCTCCAAATAAGGGTTTGCAATCTAAGTTACCTTGGTAACAAAGCATTCAATATTCACCGTTAAATGAAAACCTGATTAGATTCAAGCTAATATCTTTCAACCGTTATATCAAACTTAGCTTGTTATACACAAATGAAATATACGTCATTTAAGTTTTAGTAACCGTACCTAATCGTGTACACCTTGTTGGTTCAACAGTAGTTAACCAATGGTTAGCCATATGAGCACTTTCATATAAACCTTATTCATCTTCACCATAACTAGTCCAAATGACTCAAATGAACTAGTTCGAGAGTTGTTCAATTGCTTAGATCTTATAGAAGTATACAAGACACAATCGAAGAAAAATTTATTTTGATTCACTTGAATCGATTCACTTGAATCGATTCACTAATATTATAGCCACGGTTTTCAAATTGCATTCCTTAATATATAAATGTTTTAGTTCATGAACAAACCAATTTTAGAAAGTAACACACTTAAGTATGCGTACGGGTATGCGTACTTAAGTAACCGGATTTGAGTTTGTTTTGGTTTCCAAACTCGGCAGAAATTCACGGACGTGAACTTTCCGCCAGTATGCGTACGAGTACGCATTCTTAGGTAACCGGATTGAGTTGGTTTTGATTTCCAAACTCAGCAGAAATTCACGGTCGTGAACTTCCTCCAGTAGGCGTACGGGTACGCATACTTACCCAGTCTCCATCAACCATTTAGTACACACACAAGTATGCATACATTTGGTTCCCGGTTTTGAACTTATACACTAATGCGCGGACACATTATACGCTTATATCCAAAGATGGTTACATGTTCTAAACTCTTTATTTCAAACATTGAAACATTCTTAGAGGATGTTAAATAGAGGTTATTAACACGCCATTCTTCATCAAAGCAATTTTCAAGATATTGAAATAATTAACATGACTTTCGTCACTTGTAAAGATGAACTTGGCCAAAGAGAAAGCTTACCAACACATATTTCGAGAAATAGATAAGCGAGATAAACTCGGCTCGAAATTTCAAATGTGTATAATCGAAGTCTATATAGCAATACGACTTTTGTCTCAAGATAGGAGATAAAGTAGATAGACTTTTGAGTGATAGATAAGTTCAAGTCTCCACATACCTTTTTGTCAATGAAAATCCACCAGTTCCTTGAGTAGTTCTTCTTCTTTGCATGATGAACGCCGTGGAGTCTAGAGATCAACTACACTTTCTATCCTAGTCCGAGACTTAGCTATAAGTAGACTAGAAATCAAGACTTATAGTTTTTGCAACTAAACTTGACAACAAGCTTGAGATAGCAACGCTTGCGAGTTCGACCGAGCAATGCTCTAACAGTCCCGACCACATCACAGCCGTGCGGGAATATTTGGACAATATTGTGAAAGAGAATGCTGTCGCTGGTGCTTATCTTAACAAAGAAGATCCTGCTACATGGTTCAGGGACCTTTTTAACCCTATTCAGTGTTGTGAACATATGTATAACAACTTTTCAAAGTCTTTTAACAATATGATCTACAAGATGAGAAATAAACCAATTATCATGATAGGCATAATGTATGCTA
>JAJJMB010007708.1:28850407-28977115 GCA_023531105.1 Papaver atlanticum | reverse complement strand
AAAATTGACAAAACTATCAATACATATGGAATACAAAATAAATAAACTTTGCAGCTTCTCTTCCACATGCATGATATCCTTGGTTCTTCAACATTACTCGAAATCTTCGTCACTTCCAAGTACTCCAATGATTCCAAATATATTTAATGCAGCATCACCATTGTTGAAGATCCGTAGCCATAACAATGAGAAAACAAAAGCTCTCAATCATTGTTACACAGTGTCATAGTATTATTACAGTGTCATAGTATTATTACACATCATCAAAGTTCAATTGTATCACAACTTTGAAAACAATACTATGGTGATATGTATCACTCCCCCTTAGTCAATACTTCATCTCACATGAAAACCACTCCCCCTTACATAATGATCCGAAAACCATATGTATTTGTAGTGTGAACTACACATTAATTCTCCTCCTTTTTGTCAATAAAATTGGCAAAGGTACGAAAACTAGTGGGATCCTAATGAAATTTCCATAGAGACACTTCCAAAAGAAATCACATATCAACTTTTTAGATGCAATCATATAGCCGAAACTAAATGCATTTATCAAGGAGTTTATAAAGAGACAAGTAACCCCTATAATATTCCACAGCCGCACTCCCCACAAATATTTTGCAATTAAGCACAAGTTCAATTAAGAACTCTCCCCCATAAAATGTCATTCCCGAAAAAACAACAAGAGCGACCTTACTTTCATAAGAAAAGAAGAATTTCTTTGGACAACAACAAATCACATAAGAATATGAATTTGTATCTAAAAACTCAATTAAATTAACCACAAGAGAACCCATGATTAATTCAATCGGAAATGCTCAACATAAGAGAACTTACGGAGCCGCACAATATATACATAAAAAATATGGATCAGGGAAGATCAATACTGCGGAATAAA
Source organism: Papaver atlanticum (assembly GCA_023531105.1). Taxonomy (NCBI): domain Eukaryota; kingdom Viridiplantae; phylum Streptophyta; class Magnoliopsida; order Ranunculales; family Papaveraceae; genus Papaver; species Papaver atlanticum. Next base: position 28,976,214 of record JAJJMB010007708.1, on the reverse strand, counting down.
CAAAGATTCATTCTATCTTTCATTACCATTTGCACAATGACATACAATAGACTTAATCTTTGTAAACAAAAGCTCATCCTTTCTTTCATCAATATTTGCATAATGACATAAAAGGCTTATCTTTTGTTTTTGTTAAAAGTTCATTCATTCTTTTATCAATACATGCATATCGACATATGAAAGACTAAACTTTTTACCATGTATGGGACAATCATAGTTCACGGACGCAAACACACATATCCCATAACAAATTGCAATACATAAAATCATAAAGATTAATACTGCAAAATCATCTTCCAAACAAACTTTAGAATTTAAATAAATCAATCTAAAAACATTGAAGATGAAAACGTTGGACATAGCTATGTGTAATCACAATAATGGCTATTCCAAACTCTAGTTATTCTTCTTAAACACAAGAATAAAATCTCATAAGAAGCTTCCTAGACATTGAGACCTCTGAAAAATTCTTTATTGTCCCCGAACTCCTTGTCGTCAACAACCATTGGAACATACGGTTCGTGAAGATATGAGTCAATTCCAACAAACCTTCTAGGTTGATGATGTCGAACCAGGGCATTCTGAAGTTCTCATAACGAAAGACTTTATTTGTTGAATCTTCTTTATTGCCTCCTTCAACTCTTCAAGAACATCAGAAAACTTCTGAGAATTTGAAGGAACATCTCTTGGCTTCCTCACATTCTTTCCTTTTGTTTTCAAAGTTTGAGGTAACGGAGATATTTCTTTTTCCTTCATGATTGATGGCTTAACAATCATATTAACATCTTTTCTATCAGAAGACACGATGCTTGGAGTATCCATATGCGTATGGGTTTGTGAGAGGAAATCACAATTTAAATCTCAACAAGCAATCTTAAGATAAAAAGAGTTCCAGGGAAGGAAAAATGAATGTAGGGTTACAGAACCTTTATACACTTAAAGGATTCACGTACGCACAACTCATACCCTATAAAAGGCAGAATTGTCAATTTTAACCCTCTTTTATTGATTAAACAGGAAAGTCCTTTCCAATATCAATTAGATATGAAAAACAGCATGAATTCCAGGCTTTCAAAACACAGCAAAACTAAGAAAAGAGAGAAAACAAAAACATTCTTTTCCTAAAGCATGAGGTGTGGACAATCTTGTCTCTTTTGATCAGGCACATGAGACAAGACGCACAAAACAACACAATCAAGTTATGTTGCGGTGAACAAAAATCTGTCCACCATGACCTTTCTGAACGGAATTCATTGAACCCTGTCTATCAAAATGTTTAGACCATACTCTTTTCTCTAGTTGTCTTGACAAATCCTTGGAAACTAACTTCTTTGACGAAGATAAAATCTTACATACCTCTGCGGTTTTTTGAACAAGTTTGAGCTTGTTCGCTAATCGATTTGCTCTTCGTTGAAGTTTGTTGGCATGCCTCAGTTTGTGTTTATATTTGAAACACTTTGACAGTTCATGGCCCTTGAGCGAACAATATGAGCATGTCAACTTGGAATATGATTCAGGTACCCGAGATGTGCAAGCTGCTAGACACATAGTAGAGCCTGAAAAATTAGACAGAGAGTTTCCAACGGAAAGGTCAGTTTTTTTCTTCCAGATTGGTTGAGTTCTCTTCTAAAAGAATATCAAGATTGATGTATGTATTGCTACAATTATCAAAATCAATATTTTCACAAAGAAGTGCAACACTTGACTTTTCGTCTTCATTAGAATCATAGTTGTCAGACATTTCATCAAGAGTTGCAGCAAGACCTTTGTTTCCAGTGTATTTCTTTCGATTATGACACTCATTTTCAAAATGACCCAAACCTTTACACTTAAAGAACTGTGGCATATCCTCGTCATCAACCTCTTCAGCATCCCTGTTTTTAGGAGAAATGCGATTGTGAGGTTTAACTGACGATCTGGGTTTGTCTCTGGAGAACCGTTTAAATACAAGATCTCTAAACTGTCTTGTGATCAACGAGACTGACTTGTCAAGATCTTCATCTGATGAATCATCCTTAGAAAGATCATCCTCAAAGACGCAAGCACTTTTAATTTTATCTAGTAATTTAGTGATCTTCAGTGCTTTAAAGGAAACATCCTTTCCGGTTTTGGATGTGTGCTCATGATCAAAGATCTTTAGCTTCCCAACTGATGTGAATTTTAAGTTGTTGTAAAAAGTGATAAGTAGAGTTCGTTAAACTCGAGCTTGTGAAGGATTTTCGAAAATTAAATAAAGTTGTTTCAACAATAATAAGAAAATACCGAGACTCTGGATTCCACCATTGACCAATTAAGTTATCAATTCTAATCAATATTCATGCAATTTTTTCTTTTAAAGTGATTCTAATATTTTGCTTTTAATAGATTTTTGAAGTAATAATTGTAAGCACGAAGCATGAAACATCAAAAGTATTAAAACCAAGCATGTCCCATCAAAACACTTCACAACTACTCAATAAAAACCAATTTTTCTTTTAAGTTCTATGCAAATAATCATGTAAAATAATTGCAATAAATAATTAAAATAGAACTATACCACTTTTCATGGAACAATGGCTTCCTCCGTCGCCTCGGCTAAGGGGTTTAGCTCCTCATATTAGAAATATGCTCAAAAGTTGATTTCATTGATCAAATAAGGTGTTTTTATTAGAAAGGACGAGCTATAGTTACAGAAAGCTTGTTGTAAGGAAGGTAATGGTCGCTGAAAGTATTAAGCAAAGACAGTCAAAAACGATAACAGCTTTCTGTAGTTGAATATAAGACTGCTTCTGCGACGGTTTGGTGTGGGTCGAAGTTCTTCGTGTTCTTCGCGACTGTTCCATGTGCGTCTTATGTTCTTCGTGTTCTTCAGCTCCGCACCAGCAGAAAAAAGCAGCAGCAGCGACCTGTAAACCTCTGATTCTCGCCTCCTCAGCCCTTCTCATCCCCCCAAACTCTCGACACCCCTTCTATATGACCCAACCAATCTATTTATATCAAAAAGGGCGATTAAATCTCTCCAAAATCATCCGAAATCTCTTTCTTTCTCTTCACGGCAAAGTTGCGGCAATTTCTTGTTTTAGAATTTCCACACATATCTGGGCTTTCCTTTTGATTCTAAACTCTTCCTTAGATATATATTAAGCTTTGGGAAGAAAATCTTTCCTTTAATCTCTCTAAAATTTCCTAAAATCGGTCACACACGTGACTTTCCATATTTTGCTGTTGAGATCAAAACCCGTCGATTGAGCCAAATTTTATCGATTTCAACAACCATTTTAGATTCCTAGACCCATAAGGAGTCTACCCTATGAAAATTAGAGGTTTAATCGACCTCAAACTCCTCCAAATCACTACCACCAAAACTACCAGAATGTGTTTGTATTTTCCCGCCAAAAACAGAATTTGAATTTTGAGAAGAAAGTGACCTCCCCCTATCCAGTACCGGTCTGTGTTTAGTAGCTGCTTGGAAATGGGTTACCCCTTATCCAAAATGAGAGTCCGAATAGCAAATGTCCTTCCAAGTGTCTTTAACAACTTTTCGAGCCAATTTCGCCGCAAATACCTATTTCTCCATAAACACCTACAAAGGGATAAAATACCAAAATTAGTACAGAAATGGGTACTAACAGTATACACAAAAGAGATGAAAATAGACACATAAATGCGTCTATCACCAACCAACGTATTTCTGGAGAGAGCATCAATGTTATTTCCTTCAACGATGGCATGCTTCTTAGAATCGTATCTAGATGGCAGCAATCTGAGAATTTTCATCACAATGTCCTTTTCAGGAATACTCTTACCCAATGCAAAGGATGCATTAACAATTTCAGACACTTTGTGATTAAACTCATCAAATGAATCTTCATCTTCCATACGAAGGTTTTCCCAATCGGAATTTAGGTTTTGAAGCCTGGATTCCTTTTCACTGGTATTCCCTTCAAATACGGTTTATAAGATATCCCAAGCATCTTTAGAACGAGTGCACGTAGTCACATGGTGCTGAAGATCTGGGGTAATGGCATGTATGATGGCATTCAAACCGTCGGAATTTTGCTTTGCAGCAAGTATCTAAGCAGCGTCATATGCACCAATATATTTAGGTACGGTTGCATCTCCTACTGCCACAACGGGAGCATCATAGCCATTAACTACAAAAACCCATGATTGAAAATCACGTGCTTGAAGAAAGGCACGCATAGCAATTTTCAACCACAAGTAATTTGAGCCATCGAAGACTGGTGGTATATTTATAGAGATAACACTTCTGTCCATAGAGTCAGATCGCTTACAAACACAGACTTATAAGGTCTTTAACGTGTTTGCCTGCTCTGATACCAATTGAAAAAGCGGGGGTCTAACAACCTCACCCAATATTTCGCTTAACAATCTGTATGAACTAACTCCAATATACTTTTAAAATAATCAACTAGATAGTCATACTCAATCCTAATAAAAAGTATATCAAAGAGTTATATCTCAATTTCTCTATTCAATCCCAACTCAAACAAATAGAAATCTGCGAGTCTGATTGAATACAAGAGAAATAAAATTGAACGATACCAAAGACCAATGTTCAAGGATCAATCAATTTCAATCAACAACCAAAGGTTTGATTTACCAATTGATCGATACAAACACACAACCTGTGCTATTTCTATTATATAACAAAATATAATGCGGAAAATAAATAACAAAGACACCAGAAGTTTTGTTAACGAGGAAACCGCAAATGCAGAAAACCCCGAGACCTAGTCCAGATTGAACACCACACTGTATTAAGCCGCTACAGACACTAGCCTACTACAAACTAACTTCGGTCTGAACTGTAGTTGAACACCAATCAATCTCACACTGATTCAAGGTATAGTTGCGCTCCTTACGACTCTTATCCCAGCAAGATACTACACACTTGATTCCCTTAGCTGATCTCACCCACAACTAAGAGTTGCTACAACCCAAAGTCGAAGACTTTAATAATCAAATATGTATCACACAGAAAAGTCTACAAGAATAGATACATCTGTCTCCCACAGAAATACCTACGAGTTTTGTTCCATTTTTTGATAAATCAAGGTGAACAGGAACCAATCGATAACCTAGACTTATATTCCCGAAGAACAACCTAGAATTATCAATCACCTCACAATAATCTTAATCGACTAGCGAAACAAGATATCGCGGAATCACAAACGATGAGACGAAGATGTTTGTAATTACTTTTCTATCTTGTCTATCAGAGAAATTAATCTCAAGTCAATCTTACGATTGCACTCAATCATGATAGAAATAGCAAGATCGGATCATAAAACTACAGAGAAAATAGTTGGGTATGGCTTCACAATCCCAATGAAGTCTTTAAGTCGTTAACCTACAGGGTCTCGGTAGAAACCTAAGGTTAAAGGAGAATAGACTCTAGCTGATACAACTAGTATCACACAGGAGTTGTGGGGATTAGGTTTCCCAGTTGCTAGAGTTCTCCTTTATATAGTCTCCAAATCAGGGTTTGTAATCTAAGTTACCTTGGTAACAAAGCATTCAATATTCACCGTTAGATGAAAACCTGATTAGATTCAATCTAATATCTTTCAACTGTTAGATCGAACTTAGCTTGTTATACACAAATGAAATATACGTCATTTAGGTTTGAGTAACCGTACCTAAATGTGTACACCTTGTTGGTTCAACAGTAGTTAACCAATGGTTAGCCATATGAGCACTTTCATATCAACCTTATTCATCTTCACCATAACTAGTCCAAATGACTCAAATGAACTAGATCGAGAGTTGTTCAATTGCTTAGATCTTATAAAAGTATACAAGACACAATCAAAGCAAAATTGGTTTTGATTCACTCGAATCGATTCATGAACATTATAGCCACGGTTTGCAAATTGCATTCCTTAATATATAAATGTTTTATTTCATGAACAAACCAATTTTAGAAAGTAACACACTTAAGTATGCGCACGGGTACGCATACTTACCCAGTCTCCATCAACCATTTAGTACACACAAAAGTATGCATACATTTGGTTCCCGGTTTTGGACTTATACACTAATGCGCGAACACATTATATGCTTATATCCAAAGATGGTTACATGTTCTAAACTCTTTATTTCAATCATTGAAACATTCTTAGAGGATGTTAAAAAGAGGTTATTCACACGCTATTCTTTATCAAAGCAATTTTCAAGATATTGAAATAATCAACATGACTTTCGTCACTTGTAAAGATGAACTTGGCCAAAGCGAAAGCTTACCAACACATATTTCGAGAAATAAATAAGTGAGATAAACTTGGCTCGAAATAGCAAATGTGTATAATCGAAGTCTATATAGCAGTACGACTTTTGTCTCAAGATAGGAGATAGAGTAGATATACTTTTGAGTGATAAATAAGTTCAAGTCTCCACATACCTTTTTTTCGATGAATATCCACCAGTTCCTTGAGTAGTTCTTCGTCTTTGCATGATGAACGCCGTGGAGTTTAGAGATCAACTACACATTCTATCCTAGTCCGAGACTTAGCTATAAGTAGACTAGAAATCAAGACTTATAGTTTTGGAAACTAAACTTGACAACAAGCTTGAGATAGCAACGCTTGCGAGTTCGACCGAGTAATGCTCTAACAATAACCAACTATGCCCCTATGCTCAGCCTCACCTCTTTGTGATTCTTCATCGGGATTATTAATAACCAGGGACTGTTGCACACTTGATTCATTGTTTAGGAAAATATCATCTACCCCATTATCAATAATCGTCTCTTCAGAAGTACCAATGGTATGAGCCTGCATTACAAGAAATTATTTATATCAAGAAGACATAAAATTGAAGATATATGTGACGCACGGTTGGGGTTTTGGTCGGTTAAGGATATGTCAGGCCTCATGAACAAAAGACGAAGCCTACCCTCATGCCTAAAGTCATATCCTTGTTTTGTTCTCAAGAAGTCGAGATCAGGTCTATAATAATTCTCATGGGTTCGTTCGGGTGTCACCCTTTCACGAAGAATCAATAAAATACGTTTTTTTTACCAACAAAGGGTATAAACGTAAAACTTAAGGATGGGCATGTCTCTGGCCTATGGAAGCCAAAATCACGACTGATACTGATCTAAAGATAGTAATGGGGTCATGATACTCTAAGGGTCGTTTCCACAACATTGGGTTATGTCAAGAATCCAAACAGGACAAGGATTCTTCCTGGGAGTCTGATTGTTGTACACTGCATCCCGAAGACATGAAAACTGTCGGTAATCCATAAACAATTTGGTGATACTTCCTGAAACAAATATATTCTCCTAGGTATTCCAAACAACATACCAAAAGGGTGCCTCAAACGAACAAACTAGCTAGGAGATGTGGCCCCAACACCGAAGTAGACGCAATCTGGAAAGTTTCTGAAATTCTGTACGGGATTCCTGAAGCCAATTGTACACAGGGTTTAGACTGACCTAACAAGCTGGTAATCAAGTATTTCATTTTGTATTGGATAGATTATTGTTTTTCCTATAAAAGTAGGTGTCGGGCCCTCAAATCCGAGTTTGTATGAAGAATCTTTGACAATTCTCCTCAGATGTCTCAAATCTTAAGTTTGTTTATGGAATTCTAGCCAACAACGATTAAACCTATGCATGTGGTGGTTAAACAAATATGCATGGGCATTATATGAGTAATTATTGTTAGTTAATATGAAGTTACTTAGCTAATTAAGATTAGTAGTACTTTAGTGAGTACACATGAGTGTTCCACATGCTTTGTATTAGGTCTTATGTATGTCTAGTATAAAAAGAAAGAGAGAAAGAAAGAGAATGTAATCCAAATGAAATAGAATTTTGTAGAGAGGTAGAGAGAAGCTAAGAGCCCCCACCTCCATTCAACAAATTTACTTCAAATTTCTTTATCAATTTAGTCATAAAACCAACAATTGGTATCTAGAGCTTAGATCTATTAGATTTGATCTTGGTGAGTGAAAAAAAATCAATCAATACCCATTAAATCCAAAAAATCAGCAACAAATAAACTTTTCAAAATCTTGATCTAAAAAAAAAAAACCCAATTTCTTCGATCAATCTTAAACCAAATCAATGGCAAGTAGTAGTAACTCAAGTCTATACATTCAACAACCTTCAATACAACTTTTTCATGGAGAAAATTATGATTTTTGGGCCATCAAAATGAAGACCTTGTTCATGTCACAAGATGTGTGGGAGATTGTACAAAATGGGTATGATGAAATTGAAGATACATTAACTCTAGAACAACCCCAAAAGGATTTACTTAAGGAGAGTAGAAATAAGAATGCAAAAGCATCCATGTACATTCAACAAAGAGTTGGAGACACTATTCTACCAAGAGTAATCCATTTTGCTTTAGCTAAAGAAGCTTGGGATATCCTTCAACAAGAGTATGGAGGTAATAAGAAGGTAAGAGAGTTGAAATTACATTCATATAGAAGAGATTTTGAGAATCTAAAAATGAATGAGAATGAATGTTTGAATGAGTTTTCTTCAAGAGTTGTTGAAATTGTTAATAATATGTTGATGTGTGGTGAGAAGATGGAAGAAAGAAGAATTTGTGAGAAGATATTGATTTGTTGCCGGAGAAATTTGAACCCATTGTGGCGGTTTTGGAAGAGACTAAAGATTTCTCTACATTAAAGTCACAAGAATTATGGGCTTCCTTGAAGGTGTATGAGCAAAGGTTGTCAAGACACTCCGAGAAATCGATTGAGAGTGCTTTTCAATCGAAAATGAACTTGAACTCAATGAAGAAAAATGAGTATAAGGGTGATGCTTCATCTAACTTCAAAGGAAAGGGGAATTGGAATAAAGGAGGAGCAAGCTCCAACAACTACCAAAAGGGTGATTCTCAACAAGTACCAAAATACAATTTTTGCAAGAAGAATGGTCATTTGGAGAAGAATTGTTGGAACAAAGGGAAACCTCAATGTCATCATTGCAAGAAGTATGGACATTTGGAGGAGGATTGTAGATACAAAGGAGATGAACATGCCGGTAGAGCGGAATAGAAAGAAGAAAAAGGAAAACAAAACTTGTTTTATGCTTGTCAAAGTGCCGTAGAAACTTCCAAGAGTGAAGTGTGGTTTGTGGATAGTGGTTGTACTACTCATATGTCCGGTGTGAAGGGCTTGTTTGTTGATATGGATACATCCATAAATTCTCTAGTGAAGATGGGGGATGGAAACATGGTTCAAGCTAACGGAAGAGGTACAATTTGCGTGAAAACTATCAATGGAGCAAAATACATTAGAGATGTGTTATATGTTCCGGATTTGGCACAAAATTTGCTTAGTGTTGGGCAACTTGTGGAGCTTGGGTACACGGTTCATTTTGAAGATGGATATTGCACCATTTATGACAAGAAACACAAGAACAAGCGACAAGTAATGAAGAGTATCAAGATGGAGAAGAATAGAAGCTTTCCAATTGTATTTGAAAAGGAGAAGAATGTTGCATTGAGGATGGAAACCATTGATGAAACATGGTTATGGCATAAAAGACTTGGGAATTTGAATTTCAATAGTCTCAAGGTGCTTTCCAACAAGAACATGGTGCAAGGACTTCCACAACATATCAACCACAAGGATGGAGTATGTGAAGGTTGTGCACTTGGGAAACAACATCGCCAACCATTCCCAAAAGGTGTAGCATGGAGAGCAAAAGAACTTATTGGTTTGCTACATACCGATGTGTGTGGACCAATGAAGACACCAACTCATGGAGGTAATAGATACTTTATCTTATTCATTGATGATTTTAGTCGTATGACTTGGTTGTACTTCATGAGGCAAAAATCCGAAGTTTTTAGCATATTCAAGAAGTTCAAGAGCCTTGTTGAAAAGCAAAGTAGTCACTACATCAAAGTTTTGAGAAGTGATAGAGGAAAAGAATATAACAACAAAGAGTTTGATAAATTTTGTGAAGATGAAGGCTTAGAAAGGCAACTAACCGTGGGTTATACTCCTCAACAAAATGGTGTTTCCGAGAGAAGGAACCAAACCGTTATTGAGATGGCGAAGTTCATGCTTCATGAGAAGGGTATGCCTAAAGTGTTTTGGGCCGAAGCTGTCAACACCGCCGTCTACTTGATGAATAGGTGTCCAACAAAAGCCGTATGGGATAAAACTCCAATTGAAGCATGGGGTGGAAGAAAACCATCGGTAAGGCATCTTAAAGTTTTTGGTAGTGTGTGTTATTCTCAAATTCCAAAGGTGAAGAGAACAAAGCTTGATGAATCAAGTGAGAAGTGTATATTCATTGGCTATAGCCTCCAATCAAAAGGTTATAGGTTGTTTAGCTTGAAGAACAACACAATGATCACAAGCCGTGATGTCTTGTTTGATGAAGGAGCTTCATGGAATTGGGAAGAAGGTAAAATTGAGAAGAGAACCATTATTGTTGATGAAGAGCAAGAAAATTTAGCAACAAATGAAGTTGAATAAGGTGAAGAAAATGAGGAAGAACTACCTCAAACACCTCCAAATACAAGACAAGGGGCATCTACAAGTATGTCTCCAAGTACTAGTGCATCAACATCACCACCATCGGCACCAAAGAAGATGCATAGGTTGAGTGAAGTGTATGAAATATGAAACTATTGTGTGGTCGAACCGGAAAATTTTGAAAAAGTATCAAAAGAACCGGTTTGGATAAAAGCTATGGAAGAAGAAGTTTTAGTCATTGACGAGAACAATACATGGGAGAAAGTAGCAAGGCCAAGTGACAAAGAAGTTATTGGTGTGAAGTGGATCTACAAGGTCAAGTACAATGCGGATAGATTGGTTCAAAGGCACAAAGAAAGGTTGGTGGCAAAGGGATATTCACAACAACCCGGCATCGACTACAATGAGACTTTTGCACCGGTTACTCGTCTTGACACCATTAGATCCGTGATTGCTATGCCTTCCAAAAAAGGTTGGTTACTTTATCAACTTGATGTCAAATCGGCATTTTTGAATGGAGAACTCCTTGAAGAGGTCTATGTAGAACAACCACAAGGTTTTGTGATTGAAGGAGAAGAAGACAAAGTATACAAGTTGAAGAAAGCCTTGTATGGACTCAAGCAAGCACCAAGAGCTTGGTATAGTGAGATAGATGGATATTTCAAAAGGCAAAACTTCAACAAAAGCAAGAGTGAGCCTACACTATATGTGAAGGCAAAAGGTACGTCTATTCTCATTGTTTCCTTGTATGTTGATGACCTTATCTTTACAGGAAATGATGTTCATATGATTGAACTATTCAAGAGAGAAATGATGATGAAATATAAGATGAGTGACATGGGTTTGCTCAAGTACTTCCTTGGTATTGAAGTTCACCAAAGTGAAGATGGAGTGTTCATTTCTCAAAGAAAGTATGCCGAAAAGGTGTTGAAGAAATTTGGTATGCTTGGTTGTAACCCACATCAACACCATTTGTAGTGAATGAGAAACTCAAGAAATATGATGGAGGAAGAAAGGTTGATGATACTTACTATAGAGGTCTTATTGGAAACTTGTTGTATCTTACAAATACAAGACCCGACATCATGTTTGCTTCAAGTATGCTTTCTAGGTTCATGAGTTCACCTAGTCATCTACATATTGGTGCGGCAAAGAGGTTGTTGAGGTACATACAAGGAACAATGAATTTTGGAATCATGTATTCAAGAAATTTGGATGTCAAATTAGTTGGCTATTTTGATAGCGACTTGGGAGGATGCATTGATGACATGAAGAGTACATCGGGGTATGCTTTTTATCTTTGTTCGGGTATATTTACATGGGCATCGAAGAAGCAAGAAACCATAGCTCAATCTACGGCGGAAGCGGAGTACATTTCGGCATCAATAACTACATCTCATGTTGTATGGCTAAGAAGAATCATGGAAGACATTCAAGAGAAGTAATAAGAAAGCACCGTAATTTTTTGTGACAAAAAATCGGCAATTGCTATGTCCAAAAATTCGGTTGAGCATTGTAGAGCAAGGCACATCAAACTCAAGTATCACTTTATTCGAGAAGCGGTTGAAGATGGTGAGACAGAACTCAAGTATTGCAAGACGGAAGACCAATTGGCAAACATATTCACCAAGGCACTTCCCAAAGGAAATTTTCAAAATTTTCAAGAATTACTTGAAGTAGTAGAATATCACATTAAGGAGGAGATTGTTAGTTAATGTAAAGTTACTTAGATAATTAAGATTAGTAGTAATTTAGTGAGTACACATGAGTGTTCCACATGCTTTGTATTAGGTCTTATGTATGCCTAGTATAAAAAGAAAGAGAGAAAGAAAGAGAATGTAATCCAAATGAAATAGAATTGTGTAGAGAGGTAGAGAGAAGCTAAGAGCCCTCACCTGCAATTATAATAAGTAAAACTTACCGGTGGAGTGTTAACTCCTGATAAAGGAGAGGAACCAACATCAACCAGCTCAAGTTCATTCACAATTCCGTTAACCTCAATTTCGTGTTGCTGAGAACTTACTTCACTTCGAGTACGAATGGAACGACCAACCCGGACACAAAAGCATTAGTATTATGAAAGGTTATGCCGCCACTGAGATTAACCAAATTACTTGATACTTACTTGTTCGGAGTTAGGAGACGCGCGCTTAGGGCTTGCTTCATGAACTGCAAAAACTATATCATCCGCCTGAATCCCCTACAAAAAGTTTTGTACTATGATCAGTTTCTCTTTCTAATATTGTCGAGCCTTGGGTGATACGTGACAAGTTATTTGAGCTCAGGTAAAAGTAAATTTTCTCAGGAGTCCAATTACAATGCCAATTTCACGTCGTACTTCTCTATGGAAGTTGGTCCTTTACGAACAGGGACGCCATGGTCGAAGCCTATTTGACGAGTTGTCCTATCTACGTTACAAGCTTGCACCGAGAGTTCACCGGTACTATTCAAACACAAACTCAAAAGATGACCAGGCTTACAACTAAATGTGTATGTAGCCTCTGCTTCGGAAAAACAATCACAATCAAGAGGGAGTAGAACAACATCATTCATTAAGGAAAAAGACAGCAGCTGAGCCACACCCTCGGGATTCCGTGTCCAAGGACGAAATAGTGAAGGATTTCTCGTCATCCATCAATGCAGACAGTTGCTGAATCGGATATCTATTACACCAACAGAAAATTCTAGCTACTAGAGGATCACTGGCCTTCAGCGGGCGAGGAAAAGGGGCATACTTCTCAAAGTGTTCCCATAGCCATGAATGGAGAAAACACACATTTACTAAGAAAACGAGATCGCCCCTTACCTGGGAATTAGGGTAACTATCAATTAATTCAGTAAAGTGATAAAACTCGTCATTGAAATTAGGGATCTCTTTATTGATGGCGGATCCATTGCTTGTTGCGGAATCGCCCATGTTGCTCTTACTGTCATCTTCGTTAGAAGAGTTATGAACCATTCTTGAGACGAGATCAAAACAAGAAGAAGGATGATTTATTTTCTATGCAAGAGATATTAGACAAGACAAGATAAGAAAGTAGGGGAATTATTCACATAAACAAGTTATGCATGCGTATATTCATGTCACGGCCAAAATATGGAATTTTAGTGGCAATAGAATTCGTGGGAGGAGGTGGACCGGTTTCCAAACATTAAGGCACGTTAGAATATATCTTCTCTTTTCAATTTAACTTAAAAAAGGAAGCCTTGAAGCAAAAGGAAAAGGAGTTGGAGCTAAAAGAGGAAATTAGAGGAATTTGGATCAAATAAGGAAACTTAGGGTTTTCTTTCTTCTAAGAAATTCCTCCAAGCCATGGACAACCCCTTTTCATGTGTGAGAATTCTCTCATAGGCTTGTGGGACGTGATTTATTCTCTCGTATTTTTTTCATAGGGATCAAAGTCGAAGAGAATTAGGGTTTTGACGAAAATAACCCTAATTTTAAGAATTTGGTGAAAAATTGATTTATTCTAAAAGAGAAGGGACCGAGCCTCTCCCATTCACTTGGACGGTTCTCTATGCCTATCTCAATCCCTTTTATCCCATTACTCTTCAACAAAAACCAGCTCATAAGGAATTTTGACCGAAATACCCTTATTTCACAATTTTGAGTATTTTCAAAGAAAAAAGCCCTAATACACCCAGAGATCGACCAAGCGCTCATATACTCAAAGGATAAGGCCTAATACACATGATTATTAGGTATTGTAAGTGTTCAAATAGGAACGGGGTTGAAACGAAATCCAGAGAGGCGGAATTTCAGAGAAAATAAAGGGAATCTGGCTCAAAACAGGGAATACGAGTTCATGATTTCCAAAAAAAGGACCAGAAACACGACAATCCCTATTTCAAGATGTGAATATGCCTAGGCAATCTCCATGTTTCTATCATGACAAATAAAAAGCAAGCTCATAGTGGTTTTTGATGAAAATACCCTTAGTTTCAAAAGTATGTATTTTCTCTAATAAAGAGGTGTCTGATTGGCAAGGAATTAAAAAAGCTCTCATCACACAAGGTGCTGGCCCCATAAGATAGATGCACACCTTCCAAGCCTCGTCAAGCCTATCCAGAGTGTCCGAAGGAGTCAGACGCACAAAGAGAGAAAATTAGGGTTTTGTCCAAGTAAACCCTAATTTGAAAATCCCATTCGACCGAGATGGAAGTTTCCTCTACAAGACTCTATTTCTATGAAGCTTCCAAATGCGAAAGCCAAAAAAGGATTCCAAGTCCATGGTAAATTGGAGTTGCACATAAGGAAGAAGTTAGGGTTTTGGTCAAAGAAACCCTAATTCGTAAGTCTAGTCTCTCAAAACAAAATTTTTACTTAATCAAGGCTCAAGTGTCGCGCTAGTAATGTCTCCCAATACCAAAATTCAAGAAATTTTCCAAGTCTAGAGTTGATTTGAAGTCCAGAATCAGAGCAAGCAAAGACTAAGCATAAATTCGGGGACTCCGCAAAAAATTGTAAATTCGTGCTTGAGTGATTCGTAGCCATCTATATACTCATCATATAACAATCAAGGTTCTACTCTTAGTAGGGGACTTAATGTAGATGGTGAAATTTGGATAAGGGGAAAAAGTGTTATTTAAAGACCATAGATAAAATTCAACTCTCACGGGGGACAAATTAACCCCTTGGCCCTCAAGGCATCCTTAGCCACGATTTCTAGTATACGTCCCCGCGAGACACTACTGGTTTTGATGTCGTAACTCCCAGCGCACATCCTCGACGAAATACTGCTGGCCACATAGGTTCTGTAGAGCGTAAAACGTCCCCGACGGACTTATGAACCAGAACAACCACAATTCCAGCATGTCTTCGCGAGACGCAGCTGATTGTGATTCCATGATTCCTAGTATACTTCCTCGACGAGATACTGCTGGTCATGTAGGATCTGTAGATGCGTAAAGACGTCCTCGGCGGACTTATGACCCAGAGCGGAGATATGCATGTCTCCTATAAGCACGACTCACCCTATTTGAGATCAAGGACGGATTCCTAGTACATCATCGCGAGATACTGGTAATGTATGATCTAGGCTCTGATTCGACTTACTGAGGTTTCTGAATAACTCCTCGGACATCCCCGCAAGATACGCTGGTTATTCTGCCTCCGGGCCCTTTTGACGGACTCCTATAACATCTTAAAAGACGAGGGTATCCAAATACACTACAATATTTAAATTATCCACCTATAAATCCTCTTATCGAAAGTGATTGTCTATGGACAAAGTCGAGACAATACTACAAATCGGTATTCACACTTTGTGTGATCGTCTATGGATACGAGATCGAGACAATACAACAATCAAAGTGTAATTACTTGATAATAGGTTCAGACTTAACCAAACTCTATAGGATCACTATCAAGTAATACGGAGTTAACGTTTGTGTATTTTACTTTTAATTATAATAAACAATTATAATTGTGGAAATAGAAAAGTAAAAGACACAAAAGGATTTTGTTTACGAGGAAACCGCAAATGCAGAAAAACCCCGGGACCTAGTCCAGAATTGAATACTCTCAAAATTAAGCCGCTATACAAAATATAAACCAACTTCGTATAGTTGAGACCAAGCAACTAAACCTAGTTCACTTAGTTTCTTCAGTATCCCTGCGCTTCCGACATTCAATAAGTCCACGCACTGGAACAATTCCATTGGATCGTATTCCAAACAGTAAAGGAATAACAAATCTGTTTGGTAACAACTCTCTTGATTCTTTCAGATGAAGATATCTCAAGTCATATGCAAAGGCTCTTCCGTTTAACAAATAAACTCCTTTGCCTGGTCAGATCAATCTATCCAACAACTACCATAGTAGCAGAGTTTAGATTTTCAATCAATCAATATAGAATCAAATAAGAAACTATAAGGTGATGCAGATCTTACACAACTAACCAATCGAATAGATCCTATTCTAGTTGGATCCCAACCGATCAAGGTTTGTGCACACCCAAAGATATAGAAACCAAATCAGAAATCTTCTTTGTCTTCAAATCTTCTTTAATCTTCAATAAACACCTGCACAACACCACTTGAATCTCTTGTGATCAATCATGCACAGAATGGAGTCTGTTAACAATGGATTATCACAAGATGTCTTTAGATCTACAAACAGTTCTAAAGATCCCGTCGACACTTCGATCTAGTTTGAGTGAATCTTATATAAAGAGAAGATTCTCAAGAATAAACAAACTAGGTGCAATCAAAGTTCAACAACCGTTAGTCAATCAAATCAATCGAAAACTAAAATAAACTGCAATTATATAGTTTCCCACCAACGGTACTCATAGAGCTTCTTGATCCCACAAAAGTCTTTAAATGGGCGCTTGTAAGATATTTCTCCTAATTAGGGTACTTTCCTCTCCGGATAGACGGCTCTACCAGAAACAATAAAAAGATGAAGTTTGCTTGGCTCTTAGGATAGTTTGCTAGAAATGCAAACTTGAGTATTTATAGACAATGATGTTTGGACACCAAGGAATTTCCAAAACCCAATATTCTCAAGATATGCAATAAATGGCCAAAATCGGTTTTCATAATTCCTGGAAATGCTTTGTCCAATATTTCCTAAATCTCACTAGAAAATCTCCAATTAGTAAAAATGCACATTACCAATTTTTATTTTCTAGAGATATGCATTTAATTGCTGGTAATTAAAAGCATATAAAACTAACAACCTTAATTAAAAGATTCTTAATTTATTTCGGACCGGGATCTCATTGAGTTATTAAGGAATATCTTTGAACAATAAAAGATAAGAGTTACTGATCATGTTCAAAGTATGTTGACATCTTTTCTTTGTAAATCCTTTTACATATTTACAGTCTTGGAATCGATTATACCACACTTCCAAACAAGTTTAGAATTGGTTCATCTGTATTCCAAGACAACTATGTGATTGATCAAATATCAAATCACAAATCATGGGTTTACGGTTCTACCAAACACAAGGATCGGTTCTACCTCAATATGGTTTCTGGGACCGGTTACATCAGTTACCAGGATCGGTTACGTCAATTACCAGGACCGGTTACCATATACTCATGATATTACCTGTGATCGGTTACACAAGTCACTAGGATCGGTTACACCAATTACGAGGACCGGTTACGCCAATTACAAGGATCGATTACACAACTCTTTTGTGATCAGTCACACCAATTACTAGGATCGGTCACACCAATTACAAATATTGATCATACCATCTTAGGTGATTACTTAGGATCGGTTACACTAATAAAAGTCATACCAATTCATAATTCAGGCACTGTGACTAGTTATACCAAGATACATAACAAGTTATGATCGGTTCTACTGACTCACACATATTGGTAATCCAAAGATATGCAATGAATAACAATACCAATAAACCTAGCGATTTCCCTTTCGATTCATAAAAAAAGGTTCATGAATGTACTTCCTTTAAACAAATGTAAACATTGTTTCCTAGATGAAATCTTCACCTTTACCCATACATATAATCACAATAGCATTCATACGATTATGTCAATGTCATATATACGAAGTTCAAAAGATAAGCGTTATACTTCGTATCCTAATTCCTTAACACTATGATCACGTGATCATGTCAAACTACTAGAGTATAATCATTCACAGTTTCTCAGTTATGTTTTCAATATAGCACAACTTGAAAGATACGTTAGGAATGAAACTGTTCAAGTCAATATTACTAACCTCAAGAGGAAGGATGATGTCATCGTTGTAGCTTGTTACTCCTTCACATTCTTCAAGTCTTCGAGTAATACTTGTATGTCTCATAATCCTAGACTTTCTAGTATAACCTATACGAAGTTGTCTCTAGTACATAATCAAGCGACTCTTAGATGAGTTTTGATTCACTAAAATATGACAACCAAACTTGACATACCAACGCTTGGTGGGTTCAACCGAGCTATGCTCTAAAAACATCCTTTCGAGATACACTGGTCTTGTTGGACCTTCATATGGACACACAGTTGATTCCTAACATATCTCTGCAAGATCGCTGGTCAAAGACAAGTGACCCACAGTCTCGCAAAGGCATTAATATGGAGTACAAAGCCTTTTCTCTCTCCAAGACGAGTCCCAGCTGACCATAGAGAGATTCGGATCCGTTAAGAAAATCTTTGGAGAGATTTTGATCTGTCTACATAAAATCTCGGAGATATTCCAATCTCTTCAAAATCTCGGAGAGATTCAAATCTCTCGGGAAATCTCAGTCACAGCTGAATATTCCTCATGGTAGGAACGAGTCTCATGAAGGAATCGAGTCTCCTTTTCAGACTCTCCACACGAATTCTGAGGCATCCCATGCATTTTCACGTGACTCATCCTAGTCATTCTTACAAATCGGAGAATATCTCTCTATCTTAGCCAACTCGGCTAAAGAGAACATTTCTCTCTCTCAACACATCATCACAAAGGCTGACTCAGCTTCACACAAATGGGGGGATAACAATTAAGGTTTTGGTCTTGCGGTCTATGGCACGTTAGAGAAATACCCGGCTTATTTCTCACCGCAGAAGAGAGTAAAGGCGGTGGAATAATGAGATAAACTCAACCTAGTTTATCTCTATTCCTGAAGAGACGGTAGAATTCCTCCGCACGGCACGAAAAGCAATCCTTATCTTCACCGACCTGAGATTAGAGAATTCAGCTATAAATAGGTCATCTATTTTTCCAAGCTACGATAAACTTTATCATAAACTCTCAGAGCAATTCTTCTTCAAACCCTAGAAATCTCTGATCTCTCTCTTCATTTGCTTCCCTCCCTAAGACCATCCCTAAATCTCTTCTCAATTACTGAAGCAGCCTTTGAATGGACACTGTGCGTGGTTTAGGCGAAGAATGTTCATGCTCAACCTCCCGTAACTCACTTTCAGAAACCTTAGAATCTCACTTCTAACCTCTGTCAGATTTTAGGTAACTACATTTTGGCGACCACATGGGAGGTTGTCCACTCAGTTACAGATTTCAATCATGGTCACTATAAGGAAGGAAGTCGATTCCATTAATCCGATCACAAAAATATTCCATTGATTCAGTCTTTATAAATCCATCACATATTTAGCCGAGAGAGTTATCCCTACCAGTAGTTTTTTTCTCTCAGACGAGTGTTTGACCTTAGTGAATAGGTTAATGCTTCTCGGATCACCTGAATCTCTCCTTGAAATGCGCCAGTAACCTATTTTATTGAAAAATTACTACTTATCCTTGAAACGTTAGGTAAAGACCAAGGCAATTTCCTAGGGACTTAACAGAATCTTGCAAAATCTCATATCGGTATCCATACTAATATGAAAACGCGTTTAGAGTTACAAGTAGGGAAAGAGCCAACAAATCTAGATCGAGTACACGTTTCCTAAATAAAGAGTACTAAAACTCCTGAGATTAGGATCCAGTTTGTCTATAATGGACCTCACCAGAGAATATGAAGATCGTTACAAATGCGACTGAAAAAAATAGTAACCATCCAGCCGATCTCACTGCTCTCAAGGATCAGATGATGATCAAAACTTGAAGATTCCGACGAATATTTAGTCCAAAATTCGTTTAGGTCAAGGGACCTCAACCTGATCACAAGGGACTCGGATAAAAATCAACAAACACTTGGAAAGGCTCCACAAAATTCATGACCTTGTCAAATGCGTTGCAGAGCCATCTAGGGTTATAAACCACCTGCCAAGATATATCTTGTTGCCATTCCTGCTTCAGAGGATCATGACCAGAATGAGACTAGCTTCCAAGACGACGCTCGACCGAAACTCATACTTATCCGAATACGCGAAGTCGTCGTTCGATATGCCATCTCAACACCATCCCGTCAGAAAGAATAGGAGTCCTACCAATTGTACAACCAAGTCTCGATGAGCCTCCAGCTATACCAACTCGATAAAGACTCCACCGCTCGACATACAATCACAACCAGATATTATCACTGAAGTAAATAAGGAAAGGATTCAAGACCGTAATTCTTCTTCAATCAGGCCATAAGCTACTCGTCCAGACACTCCTAGCAGTTCTCGCAGTCAAAGCCTTTTTTTTATCAAAAGACCGGTGCGACAAGCTTCCCCATGTGTCAGAGTCAGACATGATAACCAGAGGAAATGATTTGACGGACACTTATATCACCCTCGCCTTATGCCCCAGCTTATGAAATAATTATCCCTAGTAGTATTTCAGACCCTCCTAATCGGATCTACAGTACTCCTCTCTCTATATGGGCATCTATTCAAGAAGTTGATCACCTCCCGTCCCTGATGCCTCTCAAGGGAGGTTTTAAGAACCATAGGATTCGGACTTAGGACACGAGTCTTCGACTTATCTAGTAGGACCTGTTTTCGTTAGCTCTTTTGCTTTAACATCCAAGTTAGGGGTTAGTTAGATTTTCTTTAAAAAAATGCACTTACTCATTCAATAAATTGTGTGCAAATCTTATCGCACTCAAGTCTTTAGAAAAATATCATATCAAAAGTTCAAAACTTACCTAAAACTACCGATACTTGTAAAACTTGTCTCTAAAATCAGTCAATCTAAAGGACAACGTCCAAAACAAGCTTTTCTCCTCAGGAAAAGATTTCCTTCTTCTTGTTCATCTCCTGCACTTTGACTTCTGCATCTCAGGTCATTTGTTTTGCACGCTCCACCTCCTCGGCTACCAGTTTCTCCTCTAGGCAAAGATTTTCACAAGTGGTCACAAGCTTTTCAAGATCTATGAAGTAAGCAGAAGGCATGTTGTTCAGAGTTAAGTCTCTTAGTGCATCAAGGATCTCCAACAAGTCGTTAACTATTTCGATAGTGGGATGAACAACAGAAGTTATTATCTCCATTTTAGCAATATGACCATATCTTTGCCAAATCAACCGGTACAGCTTAGCATATTTGGTAGCAATGCATAAACCACCACCAATGTATTATTCGGTTTCAGAAGGTTAAAATATCCCACGAAGTCAGCACCAGCAATAGGATAACCAACTTTGCCCCTATGCTCTGCCTCACCTCTTTGTGATTCTCCATCGGGATTACTAATAACCAGGGACTGTTGCACACTCGATTCGTTGTTTAGGAAAATATCATCTGCCCCATTATCAATAATCTTCTCTTGAGAAGTACCCATGGTATGAGCCTGCAGTACAAGGAATGATTTATATCAAGAAGACATAAAATTGAAGATATATGTGACGCACGGTTGGGGTTTTGGTCGGTTAAGGATATGTCATGCCACATGAACAAAAGACGAAGCCTACCCCCATGCCTAAAGTCGTATCCTTGATTTGTTCTCAAGAAGTCAAGACCATGTCTATAATAATTCTCATGGGTTCGTTCGGGTGTCACCCTTTCACGAAGAATCAATAAAATACGTTTTTTTTACCAAAAAAGGGTATAAACGTAAAACCTAAGGATGGGCATGCCTTTGGCCTATGGAAGCAAAATTCACGACTAATACTGATCTAAATATGGTAATGGGGTCATGATACTATAAGGGTCATTTCCACAGCATTGGGTTATGTCAAGAATCCAAACAGGACAAGGATTCCTCCTGGAGTCTGATTGTTGTACACTCATCCCGAAGACATGAAAACTGGCGCTAATCCATAAACAATTTGGTGATACTTCCTAAAGGAAATATATTCTCCTAGGACTTCCCAACAACATACCAAAAGTGCGCCTCAAACGGACAAATGAGTTAGGAGATGTGGCCCCAACACCGAAGTAGACGCAATCTGAAAAGTTTCTGAAATTCTATACGGGATTCCTGAAACCAAATGTACACAGGGTTTAGACTGACCTAACACGCTCGGAATCAAGTATTTCATTTTGTATTGGATATATTATTCTTTTTCCTAAAAAAGTAGGGGTCGGGCGCTCAAATCCGAGTCTGTATTGGATAGATTATTCTAGCCAACAACGATTAAACCTATGCATGTGGTGGTTAAACAAATATGCATGGGCATTATATGAGTAATTATAATAAGTAAAACTTACTGGTGGAGTGTTAACGCCTGATGAAGGAGAGGAACAAACATCAACAAGCTCAAGTTCATTCACAATTCTGTTAACCTCAATTTCGTGTTGCTGAGAACTTACTTCACTTCGAGTACGAACGGACCGACCAACCTGGACACAAAAGCATTAGTATTATGAAAGCTTATGCCGCCACTGATATTAACCAAATTACTTGATACTTACTTGTTCGGAGTTAGGAGACGCGCGTTTAGGGCTTGCTTCATGAACTGCAAAAACGATATAATCCGCCAAAATCCCCTGCAAAAAGTTTTGTACTATGATCAGTTTCTCTTTCTAATATTGTCGAGCCTTGGGTGATACGTGACAAGTTATTTGAGCTCAGGCAAAAGGAAATTTTCTCAGGAGTCCAATTACAATGCCAATTTCACGTCGTACTTCTCTATGGAAGTTGGTCCTTTACGAACAGGGACGCCATGGTCGAAGCCTATTTGACGAGTTGTCCTATCTACGTTATAAGCTTGCACCGAGAGTTCACCAGTTTTATTCAAACTCAACCTCAAAACATGACCAGGCTTACAACTAAATGTGTATGTAGCCTTTGCTTCGGACAAGTAATCCTAATCAAGAGGGAGTAGAACAACATCATTCATTAAGGAAAAAGACTGCAGCTGAGCCACACCCTCGGGAATCCGTGTCCAAGGACGAAAAAGTAAAGGATTTCTCATCATCCATCAATGCAGACAGTTGCTGAATCAGATATCTATTACACCAACGGCAAATTCTAGCTACTAGAGGATCACTGGCCTTCAGCGGATGAAGAGTGTTCCCATAGCCATGAATGGAGAAAACACACATTTACTAAGAAGACGAGATAACCACTTACCTGGGGACTAGGGTAACTATCAATCAATTCAGTAAAGTGATAAAACTCGTCATCGAAATTAGGGATCTCTTTATTGATGGCGGCTTCATTGCTCGTTGTGGAATCGCCCATGTTTCCCCTACTGTCATCTTCGTTAGAAGAGTTATGAACCATTCTTGAGGCGAGATCAAAACAAGAAGAAGGATGATTTATTTCTATGCAAGAGATATTAGACAAGACAAGATAAGAAAGTAGGGGAATTATTCACATAAACAAGTTATGCATGCGTATATGCATGTCACGGCCAAAATATGGAATTTTAGTGGCAATAGAATTCGTGGGAGGAGGTGGACCGGTTTCCAAACATTAAGGAACGTCATAATATCTCTTCTCTTTTCAATTTAACTTCAAAAAGGAAGCCTTGAAGCAAAAGGAAAAGGAGTTGGAGCTAAAAGAGGAAATTAGAGGAATTTGGATCAAATAAGGAAACTGAGAGTTTTCTTTCTTCTAAGAAATTCCTCCAAGCCATGGATAACCCCTTTTCATGCGTGAGAATGCTCTCCTAGGCCAGTGGAACGTGATTTATTCTCTCGGATTTTTTTCGGAGGGATCAAAGTCGAAGAGAATTAGGGTTTTGACGAAAATGGCCCTAATTTTAAGAATTTGGTGAAAAAGGGATTTATTATAAAAGAGAAGGGACCGAGCCTCTCCCATTCTATTGGACGGTTCTCTAAGCATCTCTCAATCCTTTTTAGCCCATTATTATTCAACAAAAACAAGCTAATAAGGGATTTTGACCGAAATACCCTTATTTCACAATTTTGAGTATTTTCACAGAAGAAGGCACTGATACACCCAGAGATCGACCAAGCACTCATATACTCAAAGGAGAAGGCCTCATACACATGATTATTAGGTCCTATAAGTGTTCAAAGTGGAACGGGGTTGAAACGGAATCCAGAGAGGCAGAATTTCAGAGAAAATAAAGGGAATCTGGCTCAAAACAGGGAATTCGAATTCATGATTTCAAAAACCAGGACAAGAAACACGCCAATCCCTCTTTCAAGACGTTAATAAGACTAGGGAGGCTCCATGTTTCTCTCATAACAAATAAAAAACAAGCTCATAGTGGTTTTTGATGAAAATACCCTTAGTTTCAAAAGTATGTATTTTCTCTAATAAAGAGGTGTCTGATTGGCAAGGAATTAAAAAAGTTCTCATCACACAAGGTGCTGGACCCACAAATATATGCACACCTTCCAAGCCTCATCAAGCCTATCCAGAGTGTCCGAAGGAGTCAGACGCACAAAGAGAGAAAATTAGGGTTTTGTCAAAGTAATCCTTAATATGCAAATCCCATTCGACCAAGATGGAAGTTTCCTTTACAAGACTCTATTTCTATGACGCTTCCAAATGCGAAAGCCAAAAAAGGATTCTAAGTCCATGGTAAATTGGAGTTGCATAGAAGGAAGAAGTTAAGGTTTTGGTCCAAGAAACCCTAATTCATAAGTCTAGTCTCTCAAAACAGAAATTTTACTTCATCAAGGCTCAAGTGTCGCACTAGTAATGTCTCCTAATACCAAAATTCCATTAATCTCCCAAGTCCAGAGTTGATTTGAAGTGCAGAATCAGAGCAAGAAAAGACTAAGCATCAATTCGGGGACTCCGCAAAAAATTGTAAATTCGTGCCTGAGTGATTCGTAGCCATCTATATACTCATCATAAAACAATCAAGGTTCTACTCTGAGTAGGGGATTTAATGTAGATGGTGAAATTTGGATAAGGGGCAAAAGTGTCATTTCAAGACCATAGATAAAATTCAACTCTCACGGGAGACAAATTAACCCCTTGGCCCTCAAGGCATCCTTATCCACGATTTCTAGTATATGTCCCCGCGAGACACTACTGGTCGTGATGTCGTTACTCCTAGCGTACATCCTCGACGAGATACTGCTGGTCACGTAGGTTCTGTAGAGCGTAAAATGTCCCCGGCGGACTTATGAACCAGAACAACCACAATTCCAGCATGTCTTCGCGAGATGCAGCTGATTGTGATTCCATGATTCCTTGTATACATCCTCGACGAGATAGTTCTGGTCATGTAAGCTCTGTAGATGCGTAAATACTTCCCCGGCGGACTTATGAACCAGAGCGGAGATATGCATGTCTCCTGTAAGCACGACTCACCCTATTTGAGATCAAGGACTGATTCCTAGTACATCATCGCGAGACACTGGTCATGTCTACTCTAGGATCTGGTTCGATTTACTGAGGTTTCTGAATAACTCCTCGGACATCCCCGCGAGATACGCTGGTTATTCTGCCTCCGGGCCCTTTGAACGGACTCATATAACATCCTTTCGAGATACACTGGTCTTGTTGGCCCATCATATGGACACACAGTTGATTCCTAGCACATCTCTGCAAGATACGCTGGTCAAAGAAAAGTGACCCAAAGTCTCGCAAAGACATTAATCGGGCGTACAAATCCTTTTCTCTCTCCAAGACGAGTCCCAGCTGACCACAGAGAGATTCGGATTCGTTAATAAAATCTTCGGAGGGATTTTTATCCCTCTACATAAAATCTCGGAGAGATTCCAATCTCTCTGCAAAATCTCGGAGAGATTCAATTCTCTCTTAAAAATCTCGGAGAGATTCAAATCTCTCGGGAAATCTCAGTCGCGGTGGAATATTCCTCATGGTAGGTACGAGTCTCATGAAGGAATCGAGTCTCCTTTTCAGACTCTCCACACGATTTCTGAGGCATCCCATGCCTTTTCACGTGACTCATCCTAGTCATTCTTACAAATCGGAGAATATCTCTCTATCTTGGCCAACTCGGCTAAAGAGAATATTTCTCTCTCTAAACACATCATCACAAAGACTGACTCAGCTTCACACAAATGGGGGGATAACAATTAAGGTTTTGATCTTGCGGTCTACGGCACGTGTGAGAAATACCTGAATTATTTCTCACCGCAGAAGAGAATAAAGGCGGTGGAATAATGAGATAAACTCAACCTAGTTTATCTCTATTCCTCAAGAGACGGGAGAATTGCTCCGCACGGCACGAAAAGCAATCCTTATCTTCACCGACCTGAGATTAGAGAATTCAGCTATAAATAGGTCATCTATTTCTCCAAGCTACGATAAACTTTCTGATAAACTCTTAGAGCAATTCTTCTTCAAACCCTAGAATTCTCTGATCTCTCTCTTCAACTGCTTCCCTCCCTAAGACCAGCCCTAAATCTCTTCCATGTGACTGAAGTAGCCTTTGAACGACCACTATGCGTGGTTTAGGCGAAGACTGTTGGTTCTCAACCTCCTGTAACTCACTTTCAGAAACCCTAGAATCCCACTTCTAAACTCTCTCAGATTTTAGGTAACTACAGCTAGTTACTGTTGAGGGGATACATGTGCAAAATAGAAAAAAGCACCTACCTTGAGTTCTCCTTGCTCGCCTTGTTGCTGATCGTAACTATTGGAGTTTGCTTTGTTGCCGTTGATGCTCGCTCTACCGCTGCTAACAAAGAAAGTCATTCACACTGAGCTAAATGTTCAAGTTTGATCAACTACTCGTGGATATTACACTCACAGCTAAGACACAACTAGGGTCTTGAAAAAAAAACATTCGAAGAAGAAGAAGAGTACCTACCTCGAGCTCATACTACTATGTTTGTCTCTCTGTTTATCTTGCTGCTGATACTTGTCCTGCCGCCACTATCAAAACTCAACTAATTGTTGTTACCAATAATATCAATGGAAGGGATGCTTCTAGATGCTAATGGAGTTGATAAGTTAATACGACTTGCAGTAAAAAAAAAAAAAAAACACGAAGACGAGATGAACTTACCTTGCTGCTGGTTGGCATACACGGTGATGGGGTTGGTCCTGTTGTTCGTGCAAAATAAGAAAGAGAAAAAGATCCCTTTATACCCGACGAATTTCTAAGTCCGAAAAGGTCTTCTTCCTCTTGCTCACACGTACGGGATTAGGGAAACCCGGTTGATCTCCAAGGCCTTGACCGGACATGCTCGCTTTTTTTTTCCTACCATTGATGTTCGATGAGAAAGAGCGTTAATTTGTTAGTATCCCCTGATTGATAGCTGCTTCACCAGTATGACTGCCAAGGAAGTTCCAACCAACTGATATCTCTTTGGTAACATCTATCTACTTAGGCTTATTAATTTTATTTTCGTCTGTCACTATCTAATGCTTACTCCGTAACAATGTCACGGTTACCTTCTAAGCATATGACTTAATGTTTATGTTGGTTTTTAGTTTAGGGCTAAAACTGTAGAAGTCCGTCTACCTGACCCGACATCAGAAGTAGTAGACCTTGACATGTCTATATTCTGCAAAGAATTTGAAGAATATGTCAAAATATGATGAGTGCCTCTGCGCCTCTTCATATTATATTGAAACTCAAGCTCATAGATGAATTGTTCACTGGTATAGAGCCTAACGAGTATTTAAGCTTCTAGGTGCATTATTCACTAATGCCGGAGCCTGCTGCATAATAAGCTCCTAGATGCATTATTCACTAATGCCGGAGCCTGCTGAGTATCTATTATATGTTGTGTTCTTAGATGAACTCTCAATTTAGACATGATATGGCGATTAATGTTCATTCTTAGCTGAGTGACATTAATTTCTCGAAGTGTCTAAATTGAGATATGCATGGAGGTACCTGATTAAAGTGCAAGCTGTGAACTGCGCTGCTCGTAAGAGTAAAAAAATTAATAATTTTGTGTTAGTATACAAAATATCTAAATTGATTGATTTTGCATCAGTTTGCAAAATTTCAATTTTTAACCTAATTTTGTGTCAACCTGCAAAAATTAGGGTTTTGCCCAAAATGGAGCCTGCGTGATATCTCGATCCCTATTGGTCGAGACTAAACCAAAAAAAGCTAGGTAACCAGCCCATCATGGAGCTGGTAGGAGTAGAATCCTACCAAAAGTCGAAAAAATAATAATAATGGAAACTGCGACAATTAAAGGAAGCAGCAAAAGGGGAGCGGACGGGCCACTTGGCCGGTCGATTTTCCTTAGCTGGCGCTATCCATCACCGACCGTCCCTGCCTCATGTTGTTGTCCGTCATCCCCTATTTCAAATCGAACAATAATATCGCTTCTAGCCTACCTGCTGCTACTCCAAATTGTTAGCCAAAGTAGGCTAGTTGCACCGCTTCTTATATAAGAAAAATAATCTAGGTCGTCCAAGTCAATCGCGGAACGATCACGATCACATGACTTAGCCGGTCGATTTAGCAAGCTTGCCCTCCTCCTGGCACGACCAAACAAGTTCAATGGTACTCACTGACGGGTCCACTTTTAATTCAGCCAATCAGAACTCTCATAGCCTGCAAGCCGCATTCACAATTGCTAGCCAAAGTAGGCTAGTCGAACGATTCAAAAAGGGTTTCTATTAGATTAAGACCGCTCATGGCAGTTTTAAATCAATCATGGCCGTCCAACATAGGCGGCCAAATTGGACGGCCTAGATTCTATTTGGGGCGACCACTGAGGTGCCGTTATGTTTACCGGGGACCCATCATTTCCCTCGACTAATCACGTCGCTCCTAGCCCGCAGGTTCCGCTTCGAATCATTGCCAAAAGTAGGTTGGTCACACGACTTGAAAGTCTTAATTAGGTTAGCGGCAGTACATGGAGGTCTCAAAATGATCTTGGTCGTCCAACTTAGCTGTCCAAATCGACCGGCCTAGATCCGATTTTGAGCGACCAATAAGGTGCCATCGTGATAACCGGACGTCCATCTTCTATAAGGACCGATCGCCTCGCTCTCAACCTACTCAAATAGCTCCCGACAGCTGCTAAAAGTAGGTTAGTCACGCTCCTTACCAAATCTTAAATAATTCAACGACAG
This sequence comes from Papaver atlanticum, assembly GCA_023531105.1. Taxonomy (NCBI): domain Eukaryota; kingdom Viridiplantae; phylum Streptophyta; class Magnoliopsida; order Ranunculales; family Papaveraceae; genus Papaver; species Papaver atlanticum. The sequence continues at coordinate 28,947,038 of JAJJMB010007708.1, read as the reverse complement.
TCAACAATTGCCGTAAATCATCTAAACCGTCCAAGTTGACCGGCTGATTTGAATGGACAAGATTTAATTTGAGCTAACTAATGAGGTGTCGTGATGACTACCGGTCACCCCCCTCCTATGAGGAATGACTACCTCATCCCCAATCTGCTCGAGAAACTCCTGATAGTCGATCAAACAAGGCCGGTCACGCTCCTTTTTAAGACCGTGAAAATCCACAAATGGTTTGAACATGCTATAAACAATGTTGCTTTACATGCATTGATTACAAACGATATTTTGTAAATATCGATTTCACAAATAATTTAATTATTTAACCTAAAAGCATTGTATGCTATTTTTTGAGCACTAACTCACGGAAAGTCTCATACATATGACTTGACTTATCACATATGACTACCTTCCGCTTAGCTTTCACGTGATTGGTAGAAATAATTAGGTCTTGCAAGTAAAACCCACTCAACAATTAACGTGTGAGACTTGTTACATTCTTTGTGTAACTTGCTCCATATTTTCTACAAGAATACTCGAGACATCAAACATGTCACAACTGGGGGATGTTCATTAGGGTATTGGTCTGACGGTTTACAACATGCGTCGTGCAACGCGCCCATTAAGAGAAAGTGTATGGAATAGCGGACAAGTGACAGGTAGAGGAGTAGTAGGAGTAGTAGGATCACAAACCGTCTGGTCTTCCCATAACCATAAGACACGGTTATTCACAATTCACCCATGATCTCCACTACTTCACAACTCCACTTCCTAAGAGATTAGGGTGATCGATCATGACTTGATATAAAAATAGATTTCAATATATTGTTTACAGAGAACACACAAGTATTCAGAGAATACAGAGAACATCGCTTTCGCCCGGCAAGCAAGTTCCATTTTTCTGAAATTCAGTCATAAACAATCACACCTTGCAGAGTTCATCATCCTGGTCTCAACACCTTCTCTGCTTCCCTCCCTAAGATTGACACTTATCCTTCATTTTGTGACCGAAGCAAGACTAGAACGACCATTTCTTGGTTTATGCCAGAATTGTACAGATTGATCTCTCGAATCTAAAATACTCCTTTGCAGTACATTTTGTTTAAGGTTTAGATTCATTTCTCATCGACACCCAATTTACCATTCTCAGCAGAATCAGTTTTTACCCTGCTACAACGCACCTTGCACGTGCATTCAACATCCAATTCATACGTTCTGCTACTCCATTCTCCTGTGTTTTCCTTGGAAACGTCATCTTCAAACGAACTCCATTAGTAGCACACAAATGTAATAATTATGTTTTATCATACTTACCACCATTGTCTAACCTTAAACACTTCATCTTCAGACCCCTTTCTGTTTCAACCAATGTTTTCCACTTCTGAAACACGGCATCCACCTCAAACTTATTTCTTCATAAATAAAGCCACGCCTTCCTTGATTGATCATCAATAAAGGTGACATAAAAATGGAAACCACTGTGAGATGCAACATCTATTGGTCCCCATACATCAGTATGAACCAAATCAAGTTTCACACTTCTTAAGCTTCTGACACTTCTACTGAAACTAACCCGTTTCTGCTTTCCTAGACACACTCTTCACAAAAAATCATACCCATAGACTTCACATTCGGTAGATAACCTCCCGAACAAAAATTATTCATGTTCTTCTCACTCATATGCCATAACTTAGTGCTTTCATCTCTACTAGCCACTGCTAAAGTAGATCCGTCTGAAGTCTAGTATAGAGTATCAACTTTAAATCCTCGATCTAACACCATATCCCTTTTCTTCACTTTCCATTTGTGCTTCGTAAACATAACTTCACGACCATCATCGCAAATTTGGCCAACAGACACCAAGTTTTTCTTCAAATTCTGAATGTGTTAAACATCCTTCAACTTCCATGCCAACTATTGACTTTCATAATCACATCACCTAAACCGATGATATCACATGTTACACAGTCACCTAAGAATACTTGGCTATAGTATCCTTCCTTGTAAGAGATCATAATACTCTTATCACCCTGCGTGGAAAGAATCTCCTGAGTCTATAATCCAAGACTCCTCTTGCCTGTCCTCAGAGAGTAGTAGAAAAGTTTCTGTAATCAACTTCTTGTTATCAATAATGATCTTCACCAGTTCTGCAGCTGCAACTATATTGACCTCTTCTTGATTATCTTTGTTTCCACCATTATTAACACCTTTGTTTTCAGGACAATCAATCTTGTAGTATCCTACTTTCTTCCACATCAAACATTCCACAATACCTCTAGGTCGATCTCCCCCTTGACTTTCCTCTAGACTTCCATCTAAGTTTGTCATTGTTCCTATTTGAACTCTTGTCTCCATCTTGTTACAAACTTAAGGCTGAACTTGAAGAACTAGAACCATAACCTTTTTCTATTCTTCTCTCTTCTTCAGCGATCAACCTTTGTTGCACATTATCAAGCTTCAACTTATCACTCCATGTGGAATTGTTTATAGTTGGTTTTGTTGTCTCGCAACTCCTTTGCAATGAAGACAATAAACGTAAAACTTAAACTTCATCATCAAAAGTAATACTAACTTATGAAACCTGAGAATAATCAATTTAAATTTCCCAAGATGAGCTGAAATTGCTTTCCCCTTCCTACATATTCAGATTGAATAGTTGTTCATGCAACATAATCTTTCCCCGAGGCAGATAACTTTTGATACATATTCTCTAATTTATTCATAAGATCACTTATACTAGTAACCTCTTGTACGTTAGTATAAACTTTCTTCGTTAGACATCTATGGATCATGGCGATATACTGACGATCATGAACTAATCATTCTTCATCTTTGAGTGCTCCCCTTTTAGCAACTCCACCAAATGGAATAGCAAGGTATTTCTCGTATAGATAGTCTTCCAATTGAGACTTCAAAAACGCAAAGTTCTTCCAACTAAAATCGTACCCAAAACCCTAGGCTCTGATACCAGTTGTCGGGGAATTCTAGAAGAACTGGTGCACACAATTCTTGTAAAATTCTAACAAACACAGAATAAACAAGATCTTGGAATATTATGATAAATAATAAGTAAACCAAACACAAGCAACAATGATAAACGAGAAAGATAAATTAACTCACAAGACACAAGATTTATAATGGCTCAACAATACATACAACATGTATATATTGTCTACGTTCACTTTGAGCCGCACCAACTCAAATCCACTATGAAGAAACAATTACAACGTAAAACTCGTGTAAATTCTAGCAAACCCTTAATTATACCGCAATAATTACCCGAGATGATCACCTTGTCTCTTGTTCCTCAATAACTTGCACTCACCACGAAACCCTAGCTTTTATCCCAAAAGCTATACAATTATTATTCACTTGCTTAATCTCTCTACAAGGCCTAATAACCTATTTATATACGTTACAAACTTTGCCACCAAGAACCCTAGACGTTTTAGGAAACCCCTTCCCCCAATAGATAGCTTATAGTTGGAAATAAAAGACCTAACAGTTTGCGAACCACCCTTCGCAGTTCACAAAAAATTCAGGGCCTCAGGGTTGGAGAACTGGGTTCGCGAACCCCTCTAAAAAAGATAAATAATAAAGTAAACAAAAATCCATGGCCTCAGGATTGGCGAATTCCTCCCATGGGGTATACAGTTTGTGAGTTTTTTTATTAAGTCTTCAATAATTAACATTATCTATTGCCGAGGGCGTCGATGACTAAAAGACCATCGAATATCATAATAGACAAGAGGTGCAAAGTTATCGATTCCGATGAAAGAATCTTGAATCTGAATATATGTTGATCGACTAATGTCAATTCCATATGTATTATGGATGTTGTATAGGGTTGTTATATTTGATGTTGGGGATGATTATGTCAATACAATTATGTACTGAGATACAATTTCTCGGACTATTTATATGTTTCAGCCCATTTAATTTAACTCCGTTGCATGAATCAAATTTAAAAGCCTGCATTTCCTCGCACAAAGTTACTTTTTTTTTTTGCTTATTCTCTAAAAATAAAAATCTCGGACTTTTTGTATACTTACAGTTGGACGCTCTTCCACCTGAAAAAGTTTTGATAAAATCAATTAGATAGTAGAATAACAAAAAACCTACATATAAAGTGAATAAAAATCGAAGAAAAATTGTAAAAACAAGCAAGAAAGAAAAAAATGAATGAAAAGATTTGATTAGCTTACATGAGATTAGTTTACCAAGTGAGTCATTGCCCATCAATCAGACCAGATCCATGGATCTATATGAAAAAAAATCAATTTAGTTATGTTTTGCATCATTACCCCATGCTGAAATTTAGTTAGGTGCAATGATAATACCTAAAACCTGCAAGTTCCATGTGATATAAAACACATAAATTTCTAACTAGCCAAATTCATAGAAACCGTAACCTCACACCATTTCGTTTGTAATAAATTTCTCCCTTACTCATGCCAAAAAAGAGAGATCATTCTCCTCTCAACTTCTTATCATGAATTTTCAAAAAAATAAAAATAACATGTATAAATAGGTTTTTTAATTTTTTCTATAAATGATAAACATTTACATGTACAACAAGCTTTGGAGACCTGCTGGAACCTTTGAGTGTTATACGGTTCAATAAGAAATTCTTTCTAGAGGGTATTACAAAAAATGGAAATGTTAAATTTGCTCGACAAGCTTTCTATCCACACATTTTGGAATGCCTACAGATATACACTTTCCAACTATCACTACAATGGCCAACATTTAAAATTTAATATACTAATTAGAGCAAAGATCCCTATAGATTCACATTGTTATTACCTATCACATTATATATTAGGGTATATATTATAAGCTTTATGTAAATAAATTTGGGGAAAGTGATGAAGGGAGATTTATGGAAACTAAATCTATTATTTTCATATTACCATTGTATTTTATTAATGATAGTTTTAGTAGCAAAACAAATAATTTTCGGATTTATTAATTAATGATAGTTTTAGTAGAAAATTAAATAAATTTCAGATTTATTAATTAGGATAATTTTAGAAGAGTCTTGAGTTTTAATAAGTTAACAAAGTTTCCTAAAGGCAATAGATACTTTGGGAAATAAGTTTTTGGTATTTTTGTTAAGTTTAGTGGTTTTTTACGAGGAGTTGTCCATATAAGAAGCTCTAAAAATGAAAATTAGAAGACTCGTTATAACTTTAAAAGTTTATCTTTATTAACATCATTATTGGATTTCTTTTATTATGTATGTTGGTAAAGTATAGACTTTTTTTTGTAGGTTTTATATATACTACATTCTCCCTTGATTATTTTGTTAATAATCAAGAATACAAAACACAGTTTGGCTAAGTTAGCCTATGTAAGTGGACCGGTGGTCCAGATTTTTCCTCACAAGAGGTAAATCTACGGTTGTGAGGTGATGTTTAGGCGTGATCCATACTACGGCTCACACGCGTGCGGTGATGTTTCGACTCCCTATTTTTCATAGACAAAATTGGGAAGGAGAGGTAGAGAGAGAAATAAGAGGAGAAACTATTTGTTTCATCGATTCCGATTCCGATTCCGATTCCAATTCCAATTCCAATTCCAATTCCCATCTTTTCAGAGAACGAAGAAAAATGAGAAAAATATCAGTATTATGAACGATGATACTTCAAATCAATCTTATTTCTTTAACTGGTTTAATAGCTTTGAAGTGGTATAATTTCGGAGATTCACTTTTGCCCCAAGTTTGCCCCAATTTGCTCGAACTCCATGGGTGTATTTCTTCGAATTCTTAACTAAATAATCAGAAAATTGAAATAATTTTAGAAATTGTTGAAATTTCCGCCTTCTTCGAGCTTCTGTCTTAGTTCCAACTGAAATTTCAGGTTTCAGGTATTTATATCAATTTATTTTTTGTATATATGATGAATTTTGATTGGGATCTTGTTTATATTTCTGAATTTCATTTATATTTCATAAGGAAAAGGGAATTTTTCTCTTAGATGTGTAATCTATAACTTCTGATGTAATTATCTTGTTTCTTAAATTGACTAATGGAGAACCCTTTTATTTCAAGGTTTATGTTGATTTTGTGTTTTCGTATTATCGGTTTATCCTTTGTTTTCAAGGTTTACCCAGATTCTAAACACTCATACAAAGTCTCCATGCATGTTTTATTTCATTTGTGTATTTGGTTTATGATGATTTTATACTTGAGTAGTGTATTGTAATGATTTTCGAATCAAAAATCCTAAAATCAGACGATAATCCAAATTATGTTGCAGACTCGAGAAGAGGTGTTGCGATTATTAAATTCAAGCTTTAGAGCTACACAAGCTTGGTTTATCACCGAGCATTCATAAGTTCTTCCGCTGATGTTTCATGAGTAAGTTCTATAAGAATTGCAGGTGCTTACTGAAAACCACTTGACAATTGTGTTAATTCTAGATGTGTATATCTACTTCAATGTTAATACAGGCGGGACCAATTGTAGATTTTTTAAGTAACAACCAACGAGTGAGAGTTCTGGGTGACGTTGACTAGGCATGCAAAGGTAAGCAGTTTAAACCAAATTGTACGCTTATTTTAATATAATTGCTCTATCAAACATGACTTGGTGGTACGTTGATTAGGCTAAGCCGACTCATAAAAATGATGAGAAAGGCAAGCCTATTGAATAAGGAGTATAAAATAAGTGGGTTAAGTTAACTTACCTGCGATTAAACAAATGTAAGCTTTGCTTAATTGAATTGTGTATGTATATGATCTCTTCCTGTGGTTAAAATGTAATATAAGGTCAGTTGATCATTACATTGTGCTTTTATTTTTTGAGATGAATCAGAAAAACAAAGATGAAGAAAAGGCTAGAAGAAGGAATTGGGTGAAACGTTTTTTTGTGCATCAAAAACTAAGGCTCCCCGAAATTCAGTGAAATTTCATTGAATTCTTCTGATTTAAGGTACGTAAGCCAACAATCGAATCTATTTTTTCTGTTGAGTTTCTTAAGATCTTGATTTACTCATTTGCGTAGAAATGGTGTAATGTTTGGTTGTTTCTTATTTTTAAACAACTCCTGTGCGGAGATAACTTTTCTGGGGATATTACAAAGGAATGTTTATGCATTAGACCTCAGCTGCCAAAAATACGACACCATCCATCAAGTTTTCGGAGTAGCAGAAGAGAGCATTGGCCTCTCAAGATCAAGTTGTAAAATGTATGATCCCAAACCCCCTGACATATTCCGCTCATACTAATTACATCTTAAATGGATATCAAGCTAACATAGTGAATACTAAATGTCTGGAAGGGGAAAACGCACCTGCTTTAAACCCTGTAAAGCTAACATGTACATCTAATTCACTTTAAATTTACAGGTTAGCTTTACAGGGTTTAAAGTAGGTGCACAAGATTTTGTTTGTTTCCCGGTTGATTCATTTTTCTGCGAATTGTTTATCTTTTTTTGTTGACATCAGAATCTTTAAGGTTCACTATTTGAAAGTTATGCAGTATGTTATATTCCACAACAGCTTTCTTATCAGCTGTTCATCTATTATCGCACTTAAAATAGTATAATTAGCACCACATAACATTATTTTAATACTTCGTACCCAGATTCAAAATGGTGTTCCTAGCAGTTTGTGGGTTTTTATATAAGCAACAGGATCCAATGCGGTTAATTCAGGAGAAAAGAACATAAACAAAAGCATCAACCTAGTGATAAAGTAAGTTAATCTCTTTCCTTTCCATTTTCCTTATTATAGTGCTAATTTCCAAAAGATGTAACAGTTAATACCTCCGCCTTTTTTCATAGGAACAACTTTTTTTCTCTCCATAGAAACAACTTCCTAAGTTGTGTATTGTCAGGCAATTATGGATTGCTTTGTCATTGTTCCCCCCCATCCTTAGTCGCTCACTTTCTCCCTGATTCTATCTGACTTTGTGATGCAGGGAAAGTAGCGGAGACCAAATTTGTACTTTCATGTTATCCATTCTCCCGCCTTTCCAACTGGATAGCTTTCTCATCATCCTCAAGAAGATAATCATAAAGTCTCATTGTCCATTTCCTCGGTATGAATCATAAAATCCTGAATTTACTTACTGCATCCAAGATTCCAAATGATACAATCAAACTATTTTTTGCTTCCAATATTCCAGTTTACTTGGGCTGCAACTGGTCGGTTGTCAGCCGACGCAAAAATAATTTAAGTTCTTTCACTTCACAATTATAAATAATAGTATTGTTATAAGAACAGATTCGTTCCACAGGAAGATATGGGTTGTAAAATTGTTTTGATTACTTATAGAAACTGGGGGATTTTGTTTGTGATTATAACTAAATAAAAAATAAAGCAAATAGAATAATACGAATATCAGAGATAAAAAGTACTGGTTAGAGTTTTCATCTTCCATCTTCCAACATGTTATCAACTGAATCAATCTCAACATTCATTTTCTATCGATATCAATAACCCTAGAGCGTCCTATCGCAGGCTTACTCCGGCAAAAACTCCTATTATCATCAAAGGCGCAAGAGCCACTCTTTGAATCCTTTCCACTAAATAACTTGGCGCAAGAGCCACTCAAGTTTAACCCAATGAAAGCACTAATATTTATGAGTTGAGGTTATTCTAAGCAATCCGGCGCACGAGCTACACGGATTTAACCTAGGTTACGCTTCTACATATAATTGTATGGCAACATCCCGTCGTTAACAACTATATTATGCTACTTCTAACAAGGATTATTCGACAATTCCGGATCTCAAACCCTAGTTTAGCAATAGATATGAATACATGCTCATTTAATTTGCAACTTAAACAAACTAGCAATCAATCATACATGGAGTTATAAACAGTAGAACATAAACGATACTAACAAATTAAGAATGAATACTTCAATTGAATAACATGTTTTCCAACTTAGGAATACATCTCTAACCAATAAGAAAGGTTTAGTTACTCATGGATTTCTTAAAACCCATGTAAAATAATAAAGAAGAAATTAAATCAAACCCTAGGTTGTAGAATCTCCAACTCCAAAGCTCTCCTCTTTCTCCTCTTTTGTGTGTAAAAGGAATGAGATAAAATACTGTGTCAAACCCTCCCTTAAATAGGGTTCCCCAAAGTGAATGTGCTCATACCTCGGATACTTGTCAAACGGTCCCTAAACTAGCCAAAATCTTCACAAATTCGTGCAACTCAGCAGCATAACTCACGTCCTCAGCTCAATGGGCTCATGCCAGGGTGTAACAGGTCCAGCCCAACGTGTAGTTTCAACAGAACTGACAGAGCAAAATTTCAACAGCCGATATATCATCTCTCGGACACTTCTATGTCCGTGAAGAATTCTTTGTTCTGGATTTTATTCTTCCAGCAGTTTACTCCCGCTTACACCAGGCCCTCCGCGAAAACTCTTAACTCCCAGCTTCGTGAAAAATATGTTTCCCTGAGTTTTCTTAACTCAACTTTTAATTCCTCGGTGACTTATCCATCGGAGAAATATTTTTCTCCCTGGATTTTTCTAAACCCGGTGATGATCCCTCGGATACCAGACTCTACGTGAGAATTCAAAGTCCCTGACTTTCTCACTCGATTCCAAACTCGAGCTCTACTCAACTATCAGACCACTGATAACATCTCGAGCTCCATCTTCTTTATGACTGCCAACAGCTACAAACAAAACTCGGACTCCATCGATCATTGTTATCATGATCATCACAACGCTATAAACACCTGCAGCTATCATTAATCCATCATAGGATCGAGTTCCTCCTTCCATCTCGTCATTCGATCACTGACAATCTTGAATCAACTGCCAATGGCTACAACGTACTTCCATCGTCTTCTCATAATGGCAGCAGCACAGCTCCATAACCCATCGATCAGGCATCAGTAAACTACTCCGTCCATCGCCACTGCATATCCCTGTTAACCTCAGAATCCGTCATTCAACCCTTGACCACCAGACTCTCTCCATTTTTCTGTTGCTGTCAACAGTCAACAGCTCCGATCAACAGCCAACTGTATGATCAATCACCATTACTTCCAGCTTGAAAACCCGTGACATTTATGTACAGCAACACCATCGTGAATCATCCAACTCCATCGAGTAAACTCGAGCTTCACTGCAATCATCAGCAGCATCACCTGCGTATCCATCAGCTGCAAATACCCATTCATCACTTATGTTTTGTAAACCGAGAATCTTCATCATCACCAGACCAACAACCATCTCTACTGCCAATCTCTTATCAGTCAACTAACAGCTCCCAACTGCCTTCAGCTCACGATCAACTCCAAGCATCATTCTCGTTACTGACATCATCTAGACTGACTCTGCCAGCTTCAAACTCTAACATCAGTCAATAGCCACCGATAAATTGGCAGCAAGACAATACCCGTTCTCCTCCATAACCATGCTCAAGTACAGAGCACTATTCTCGACTGCACCTTCTCCATCTCTCACCCATTGGAACAAATCTCTGATAAGAGCAGCAGCCAAACTCCGTCGATCTCCGGCAGCCATTTACTTCATCACCGGTTCAACAGCACTGGTGATTATCCGTACGTGATTTGAATTGAGAAAGATGACGGCGGCCCTGATAGAAATTGCAGGTGCCTTTATCAATTATATGCGTTCTCCTTTTTCGACATCTTTGACTTGCTTGAAGTGCTCGTAACTTCCTCATGCGACGTCGAAATCGTTCCATTCTTTTGCTGTTTTCTACGTCTTTTCTTTCTCTTCAAGATGGTGCGATGAAATCCCGGATTTTAACAAATTCCACTTCTTTTTGTTTAAGATGACTTCAAACACGTAAGAAACTCAAAACAAACAAAATCAAAGTATAATGATACAAAAACTACCAAGAAAGCAAAGTATTTAAATACCTGACTAGTGCAAATATTGCACCTATCAGCAACCTCTTTACATTCTGACTACTTGCATTATAGATGCAATAAAAAAACATTTTAAAATTCACCCACTAACACATGTTACTTTGGTCAAACCTGCCTATACATTATGCTTCTAGATATTTGTCTGTTTATTTAGTTTCCATCGCCGTAGCTCAATTAACCACCAAATCACAAGTTTTAACTCCATCGTTATCTGTCCCCCTCCTATTACCGTGCCGTCATTTGTATGTTTATTTAGTTATGGTGGTCATGCCGTTACGTATCCTTTAACATAGTGGTAATGCATCTGTAGTGGTAAAATCTTAACCGTAGAAAATTTCTAGTTAGATTATTAGTTTGATCTCTCTTTCAATTATGTTTTGCCAATGGATATCAAGCTAATGTTGAACTTTAATGTTTATTCCTCTACACACTGATGGTTAGTGGCAGGGTGTGATGTATGTCTTTTAGATTTAGGAAGTTGGAAGTTGGTTATCTATCGTTAGTCTTTTGCCAAATGATAGTTGTTTATTTGTGTGTTTGTCAGTCTGTTGCCAAATGATAGTTGTTTATTTGTGTGTTTGGAAGATCGTTTCTCTGTTAACCAAATATTTGTAGTGAAGGTGCCGCAATTGTTAACCTCTTTTTATATTTGTAAGGTGGGATGAGAATTTTCAAGTACATGTTAATGTTAGTTACATATCATTTTGGGCAGAAGATAACATAACCTCTCTATTCTAATAAATATCCAATAAAAGAATTTAGGTTCATGAATGCGGGGACAGGCTGAATGATGTTCTTTTATCTTAGGATATACATATGGGATAATTGGCTAAAGTTTTTGTTTTCTTTCCTCGCCTTTGTAAAGATTTGATATAATCTGACTTAGAATCTTCTCCATTAATCTTTCATGATTTGGCTAAATTTGGGAAGAGAGTATTTTTCGGTTTGTCTCAACACTTGAAAGTTGAAACTGATTGGTTTCTTGTGTGAAATTTGTTTTTAGAAATAGCAGGATATCGTTTAGGAGGTAGCACAAAGATACAATAAGAAAAATGAAGACCTACCACAGCTCTGGGATATTTGATGTTGAGTGTTCGATAAGTAGGTAACTTGTTATGATTGAGTTACTGGATACACTTTGCCTTTCTGTGTTATTGTTCATTTATCTTCCTGATCGTTGGGTGGACGTAATAGTGGATTTACAAATCTTCATCAGTATGCGAGAATCAAGTGACTATTGTAGACAGACATTAGAAGAAAGTTTGTAATAAATCAGATCAAATGAACTTTGAAGACGCATGCATTTTCGTAAGCTCCAGAGACTTTTCCAAAGCATTTGTTGTACTATGAAACATATATTTTCTCTAAGAGTTTTATTCCATTCCACATATATTAAGAAAGTTAGGAATTTGATATTCTTTTTCAACTGTGGTTTTAATGGGTGTTCCGGGAACTTGGGCTTTACTAGATGTCAATCAAAATAGAGGGACTGCCATTACATTGATGTTGCTGAGTAATCCCTCTTAGTGCGACCTGCACACCAGATGTAATAATATCACCATATTACAACAGATAGGGTGCCATGCGACCATTTATAATTGATTAAACTGATTATGGTTTTGAGTATGTGATACGCAGTATAAAGGAATCCTCTCCAGCTTTTACGAGGAAAATAAACATGCCCGAGCCGTTTCGGCACGGGTTAAGCTCTAGTAAATAATATAATATATTAATCAACATTATATTTTCAAAAAATATCATTAACTCTTGACAAGAAATACATATCATATATATGTATTTACGATTGTATTATTATTAAAAAAAATAAATTATGATAATATATCTTATGAACTAAAAAGATACCTATGTGAAAGACATATTCAACGTATAAATGTGATCTTTTTGTTGGTATAAACACACATTTATAACTAAAACAACAAACTCAGATAACTTATTATGAATTTAAGCAAAAAAAAAAAAGTCGAAAAAATAAAAGAAAAGAAAATTATATCTTGCTAGTACCAATCGTCGAGAAGATATCGATGCTGATGCTAAGGCCAATGCAGCACAAAACGATAATGGTTGACAATTCCTCGATTTCTTTGCAACTCATTAGGTTAAAAGAAAATGCATGTGATTGATCATCAAATTAGAAGAAGATTTAGACTCTTTTCTGGTTTAATTGTTTGTGCTTGCAGTGTCTTCTCGAAACAAAATTGAATTCTTACTAAGAAGAATATATTCTAATGCTAAAATAATTATTCTCACAATTGCTTCCAATTTTGATTCAACTAAACAACCAAAAGCCTAGACACGGCCGTCATGTGCAAAATCACACAACTAATCAAGATAGGAGTGTTACATCCGGTGTTGTATCATTAGATATTCCATAAGCATTATAACTGAAACCAGTACTGTTTTTAACTGGATCCATTGATTGTATGTTGATTTGGTTCATGACTATATTAGTGCAAGGGACATCCTGGCTGCACTTCAGGTTGATCACATTTTTAGGATGTTTCGAAGTTCCATATATCCTGGTGTAGTATAGATCACTAACTTCAACGGCAGATGTCTGTTCCATCGAAATGAAGTCCAAAACAACAAAAGGAATAATCAGTAGATGTAAAAATTTCAATATCCAGTAGCTAGAGTGAGTGAGAACCATTCTTACTTGGTTCTTGCAATTGTGTTTAGCATTACAATAGTATTGATCGATAATAATTGGATTATACACTTCTACAAACTTAATTTGGTCGAATGTAATATGCCTTGCATAGCCAGAGCCACCCTAAAAAAAAAATCATTATAAAATAAAAACCAAATATCTAAGCATAAAAAAATATATATATACGAGTGTTACCACCTGCCATGTTTTGATTCTCACTCCATTCTGAGTCCCGGTAAATGTACAATTTTGGACGTGTATATTTTCCACAATTTCAGTAGCTCCTTTCGCTCCCAAGCTCCCCACACCTACCCTACGTTGGTTCATCTTAGAACAAGTCTCGTGGTGTTCTAAAAATCTTCAAGTTTTTAATTTAAAATTTTGAAAACTTTCTATTCGGCTGCTGAGCCAATCTTTCTTAGCTAACAAACCTTATACCATGGTCTGGTCCACATGCCAAATTAGTGATTTCTACATAGGAGGTTCCACCATTAATTGTTATGCAATCATCACTTACTATTACATAACAATATTAACTTAGCATGTCAAAAATCGAAAGCTCGTCTAATATCCATCGACAATGAAGCAAATAAACTACGAGTAGATAATTAAAAAAGCGTCGAAGATTCATTATAGATATGAGGTGTGAAGTTACCGGTTCCGATGAAGGAATCTTGAATTCGAATGTACGTTGATCGACTAATGTCAATTCCATCTGTATTATGGCTGCTGCCAGGGGATGTTATGTTGATGTTGGAGACGATTACGTCAGTAGAATTATGTATTGAGATATGATTTCTAGGGCTATTTATATGTTTCAGCCTACTTAATTCAACTCTATTATGTATTGAGATATGATTTCTAGGGCTATTTATATGTTTCAGCCTACTTAATTCAACTCTATTGCACGAATCCAACTTAAAGTCCTGCATCACCCCACACAAAATTACTCTTTTTTGTTTATTGAAAAATCTCGGACTATTTGTGTACTTACAGTTGGACGCTCATCTACCTAAAAAAGAATTGATGAAAAAAAATTAGATAGTACAACACAAATGTATAAACTTACGTATAAAATGAATAAAAATGGAAGAAACAAAAATCGTAAAAACTAGAAACAGAGAAGAAAAAAAATGAACGAAAAATTCATTAGCTTACGTGAGATTGGTTCCACCAAGTGAGTCCTTGCCCATCAATCATACCAGGTCCATGGATAGTCATCCCATCTATATGAGAAAAATCAATCCAGCTATGTTTCGCATTATTACCCCATGCTGAAATTTGGTCGGGTGCAACAATATTACCCAAAACCTGTAAAGAACGTGAATTTCTTACTAAGAAGAAAAAAACACTCGTTCTCGTTTCAACCTTTACTTATCCCTTATCACGCCTTTTTGAAAAAAATAATCATATGGATAAATGATATATAATTACCTTTACAACAATCTTTGGAGACCTGCAGGGACCTTTGAATGTTACAGGGCTCAATAGGAAATTCTTTCCAGAGGGTATAATAAAAACTGGAAATATTGAATTTCCTTGACAAACTTTCATCCACACATTTTGAAATGCCTACAGATATACACTGTCCAATCAGTCTCCAAAATGACCACCATTTAGAATTTAATATACTACATCTTAGCTGCTTATAACAAAGATCCTTACAAGTTGGCAGAATAACCCGTCAAATCATATATATTAGGGTACATAGTATAAACTTCTATGTTATTAGATTTGGGGGAACATATGTTGATATGATTATTGTTACATTATCTCACAATATTTTGGCGTTAATTTTCTTATAAAACCCAAAAGTTAATGAGTTCGAAGCTAGTTTTTCTGCTGATGTGTTCCTCTTACAAAACTCTACATCTGTACCAAAAATATACACAATCTAAAACGTATGACACAACAATCTACCATTTAAAAACTCATTCATTGAAAATTAACGGTTGAAATTAAAATTGGTAGATGATAAGGTTTAGTATGTCGAGGTGTACTAGTTTTCAGTAGGAATGTAAAACCTTGTAAGAGGAACACATCACCAAAAAATTAACTTCGAGTTCACTGTCCTTTCGATATTATAAGAAAACTGGTTTCGAAATTGTGAGAATAACCATGCCAAAGGAAATTTATTATCGCCCACATATTAGTTACAGGGTCATGTGATTTTCTTACATGTGAACTGTCTAGGTTTTAATAACTTGCCATATTTATCCTATTGATCTGTCCGCCTCCAGACTATGTATCCCGAATAAAGAATTGTATTTATCCATCAAGATAGGCTCAACTATTTTATTAAGATATTAAATTTTGATTTTTCCTTTATTTATGATACATTTGTATCAACAAAAATTTCATGTTTTTTTTTGTCACCAATATTATTTAATACTCTTTTTGTTATCAACAATATTTATACTAAATTTCTTGCAAATTGATACTGCTATACTTCACATATAAACAACTTATAATCTCTTTCATATAAATGAAATTAGGTATTACCATGTATTTGTAACAATCGGCGGAACCAATGACCCCCATAACAAGTGTTTACTTTATTATGATGCACAACAAAACATCATGGTCTCTTTTATATATTTATACAAAAATCATTCTTTTAATGAAAATGATATCCACGGTACGGGTTCTACGAGAGAAAGATATTTAAAGAAAAATAAAAAACATGCTTTATTTCAACAAGAGAATGTGAAGTATTTTCTTCCTCAGAAAGTTATATTTAGCCTAATTAATCAATGGTGATACCTTCTTCCCAATCCAAATTCAAATCCAAATCCAAATCCTTTTCCAGTAGCAAGTACCAGGTCGGCTAGAGAATATCTCATAAAAGTATAACATAATTTTTACGCCGACCTGTCAGAGCCTTGCACAACTTGCACTACGGCAAGCAATGGTGATACCTTCTTCCATCACTTGATAATGTGCTTAAAGAAAAGAGATGTTGCAAGTTTCTTCAAATCCTTAGTAGCATATTTTTCCAAAAAGTATAAATGGGTTTCGGTTTACAATAAAAAAAGGAGAGTCTCACGGAAGAGACAATCATTCCCTTATTTTTTATCTGGGTGGCCCCGGGTGCTGTTTCTATGAGGAGACAATAGTATTACTCTTGAGTTTAAGATAAAAGATAAAGAGTAATATGTTTGCATGGAAACTAGCATAAATTTTATCGATAACAAGAAAAAATGTGAAATTTTGATATTAATAGCAACAAAAATATTAAATTTAAATTGTTGATACAAATGTATCATAAATAAGGGCAAAATCAAAATTTGATATCTTAAAACTAGAGTAACGCTCATCTAGATTGAAACAGGTTAAGCCCGAGTTTAACTATAGAAGCGTTTTGTAAATTAATTCATAGATAAAATAATTTAATTGAAAGAGAAATTACCATAGAATCATCTGCGACTCCATCTCCAACGGCACCTTGGACAACAACATCATACACATCAATTGATATGTCGACCTCCGGTGGTTTTATGGAACAAAATTTGCTACTCCAGTTTGGGTTTAGAATAAGTAATACTAATTCCAAAATCATACAATATAACTGAAGGAAAAAAATGACGAACTTCAATATAGAACACTATTTATAAAATGTAGAATATTGAGGTGTAATAGAAATTTATATTCAAAATATCCCACCTTCATGTCCATTACCATTAGGACCGTTTCCATCTGAGGTAAGTTCTTGTATGTATGCAGTGTTCCTTTCCTTCATTCTCTAGCTTTATATACAAACTAACTCAGTCGTATTACCAAGCAATTACACTCCATTAAATATCTATGTTACTAATAACTTAAAAGCTAATTTATTAGAGAATGGTTTAAGCCTGTATGGAAACAAATGTCAGTTTGTTTAATTTTGAGGTTATTTTAGAACATGTAATTGGGGATACATAAACTAATTGGGGGATTTGGGGGATATTTCACTGTAGTTGCCGTCATGGTTTTATTAATTTTGAGGTTATTTTAGAACATGTAATTGGGGGATACATAAACTAATTGGGGGATATTTCACTGTAGCTGCCGTCATGGTTTTTCAATGTCGGAAATACATCGACCATGCCGGCATCATTGAAAATACATGCCTGCAACTACAGTAAAAATATCCCCCAATTAGTTTATGTATCCCCAAATAATTGTTCTTATTTTATATGCCGGCATCATTGAAAATCCATGCCTGCAACTACAGTAAAAATATCCCCCAATTAGTTTATGTATCCCCAAATAATTGTTCTTATTTTATTGCCGTAAATCTTTCACTAAAAAAAGCTAAAACAAATCTCTACAAGGAGCGGGAGATACTTATGAATTTTCTTCCAAATGCGTCCTTAATATTTAAAAAACAAAGCAGAACTTTCGTTAAGATTCACTTTTGATTATCCTTTATGTTTTCAAACAAGCGAGATCATTTATGGCCAGCGTTAATTGATTCTCATTTTCTGTTTCAGAACTGGGTGCTACGAAAATGCATCACATATCCATGTACGATTTTCTTAACGAGCTAGCTATAGTAAAACATAACTGGGTGTTGATCGATTAATAATAAATTTTTGGAGCACAAAGATAAACACCAGTTAAATTGGAAGGAAGAAAAACAACCCACAAAAGGCCGATATGGCTGAAATGAGCTCCTATAAAACAAGCAAGCTACATAATTAAGAAAAAAAAAAAGAAAAAAAAAGATAATCAAATACTTACTCAGATGCACGTACTGACATACACAAGCAAACACACATAGAGAAACAACTCTAGTTATCTCACAAACACAAACGTCATTTTAAATTTACTTATCAACATGCTAACTAGCTAGACTAGAACCTATAAGATCATTAATTGTCGTCCAGCAATTATCACTTCCGAATTCCCTGGAAATAAGCTTTTGGATTACTTTCAAAAACATCTCTAGAAATTTGCTTACCACCCCCTCCGGGGGCTTTCATCATTCCACCACCAGTACCACCGCCACAATGACAAGCACTGCTTTTGCCTCCTCCTCCACCCGATGATGATTTGGCCCCAGAAGAAGTGGATGAGCCTTTACCACCTCCACTTCCTCCTTTATTTCCTCCTCCTCCACCCCCTTTACTTCCTCCTCCTCCTCCACCTCCACCTCCACCTCCACCACCTTTACCTCCTCCTCCACCTTTACCACCCATTATATCTTTATACTCACACGCCAAGGAAGTTCACTGAATAATGAAAGAGAAACTTATTGCGTGTTTAATTCTGATCGATTTAACCAGTTGGGGAGGAAGTATACATGTGCTTTATACTCGAAAGGGTTTCTTGAGTTCGTTTTATATATAATGAGATTTGCCTGAGAGAGCCCAGATGCTAGTTAAACAGGTGTACGAATTCGTTAGGGGACTAATTCGGTTGATGCATGTCCGCAAAGTTCGATCGTGTAATTGGCTTATCTAGGTTGCTCAATTACACTTGTCAATGTCGTCATAGTAGTTCCAGCATGTATAGATCAACGTGTGGGGGGAGAGTAACGACAAGAATACATTCAAAGACTCATAGGCCAAGGCATGCATGACCGAACGAGTCAGAAGCATAATGGCTTTTTTCGCTTGACTTTGAACATCGATGT
Organism: Papaver atlanticum; assembly: GCA_023531105.1. Taxonomy (NCBI): domain Eukaryota; kingdom Viridiplantae; phylum Streptophyta; class Magnoliopsida; order Ranunculales; family Papaveraceae; genus Papaver; species Papaver atlanticum. Next base: position 28,927,891 of record JAJJMB010007708.1, on the reverse strand, counting down.
CCGGTCGACAAAACCGATAATTGCAAAAAACTATCACGGGTGGTTTAGAAGTGTTGTGCTAAATGCTAATGCACCGTCGATCATAGAATGAAAAAAAAATACAAAAAATGCAACCAAATTCTTTTCTATGAAATGACTCGGTGCAGACAATCCAACATGAAAACCGGGAATCAAAACATGTTCAATGTTATATTTGCAAAATGTCACTTGTCGACTCTTTTCTGGGTCTAAATTTTATCCTCCCTCCGTCCCACTATTTATTGACATACGTTATATAGTATGTCAATTAATAGTGGGACGCAGGTAGTATTAGTTTGATAATGAGCAATCCTAGAATTTTACTTAGAAAATGTAGTCTTTAATCTATCAAAAATTCTTCACGGACAACGAAAAAGACCGCCTCAAAAAGATCTCACAAAAACCTGAACCCCGGTCACCTCTGCGGGGCCCACCAGGATCACACCAAAAAAATTGTGGTAATTGAACTATTGTCCCTCCTTCTGATGGGCCTTCACAATTATTCCTAACAGACTTCACAAATATCCCTGATGGCATAATTGAAATTTCATCTGATATCATAATTTCCATAATGCCTCTTTTAACCTTTTTATCCTGAACACTTCTTCTCTTTTTTATTTCTATCGAACCACTCAAACAGAAATCCATCGCTCCCACCACCATCTCCATCTCCATCTCCATCGCTCCCACCAATTCCACAATTTCTATCACCGCCACCACAACTAGCACCACCATCTCCGTCACGCCTTCCACTACTATCAACATGTTAAAGATTAATTTTCTATTATTAATTTCAGCTTCTTATAATTGTTCTTCATTTTCTTAGGTTAGAGATTGGTTTTGGAACCATATTCAGACAACGATCTGTTTTTTTGGTTTTTAATTTTATAATTTTGTGTTAAAGATTTATACTGATGATTACACTTTCATTTTTCAGAACTGGAAATTGATGATATGGTTTGAAAATCAATTTTAAAGGTAGATAAATGTAATCAATAATACCGATCGACATTATGATTAGATCGAAAGGTAAACGATTGATTAGGTGTTTACTTTATTTGGATGTTGTTGTGGTGGTGGTAGGTGTACTTGCATCGAAGGAAAAGGTGGTGGTTGTGTCTTTGCAGCAGTGATGGTGGTGGTTTGTGGAGGTGATGGTGGTGGATTTTCTTTGTAGTAGTGAGGGTGTTGGTGTCGGTGATAACAGCAAAAACGAGCAAAGATTTCAGTTGAACTAGTGGTCAGGTTTCCTTTTCTCTTTTTTTTTGTCTTACGATTATTTAAGTTCTCTCCTGGAAAACCTTTTTTTGGTGTTATTAATGTTCAGTGAAGTACTCTTTCCAATTCCTGGGGCCAAAATAGAGAGTATAAAATTACAAAATGTTGATTCTGAGTATATTTTACAGACACAGATAGTGATTACAGATGAGTCTAACATCATTATAGTAGAAGGCCATCTTAATGTGCTAGTTCTGTTTTTTATAATAGTATCATTTTGTATTTGTCCTTTTTCTTTGCTAGTATCATTTCAGTTCATGAATTCATTATTTTGTCATTACTTGCAATAATTAGTGGGAGTTGAATGCCTTCTCTTAACTAACGAGATAAACTATTAGGTTCTTTTCACAGTTGGATCCTCCTCCAGCAAGAACTGGTTCAGGACAGTCAAGGAAGGTATGTATCTTTACCATTTGATGACTAAATTGGATATATACCTTTTTGTAATTAAGGGTAACAAATGTTATATGTTTGTATAAAACATTACTATTATTAAGGGTGGTGGTGCTGGCGGGCATCTTCATTGTAAAAAATATTTTTGAATTTCAGTTTTTATGGTATCAACTATTATTGTTGATCCCATTTATGGATCAACTCTTGTTGTTGACCCAATTTTTTATTGGATCAACTACTGTTGTTGATCCCCTAAATGGGATCAACTGCTGTTGTGCTGGTGTTGACGCCATTTTTCAGGTTGGTGGTAATGAAACTATTATAATTGTATTTGTATTGGATGTTTTTGATGGTGGTGGAAGGTATAGTTGTAGTGGTGGTTATTTGTGTTTGCGGCAATGGTGGTGGATGTTCCAACATAGTGTTGGTGTTTGTTGCTATGGTGACCGCATTTCCTTGGATTAGTATAATCATGCTTGTAGTTGTTTAAATGCTTGGATTTCATAGATGTAAATTCTTCAAATGTTGAATTTGTGGTGCAATGGTAGCATGACTGACTCCATGTCAGATGATGCGTGTTCGACTCACGCCAAATTCACTCATTCGTATGTCATTTTTTTGTGTTAAATTTGGTTGTTGACTCCATTTACATGGATCAACTACTGTTGTTGATCCCCTAAATTGGATCAACTTCTACTGTTGATCCTTTTTTTTTGGATCAACTAATGTTGTTGATCCCCTAAGTTGGATCAACTTCTACTGTTGATCCATTTTTTTTTTGGATCAACTATTGTTGTTGATCCCCTAAGTTGGATCAACTTCTACTGCTGATTATATTTTTATTTGGATAAATTACTGTTGTTGATACAAAATATCTAAACCAGTGGTGGTGACGGTGGTGGCGGCAGTGGGTGGTGGCGGTGGCGGATTGATGGCAGCGTTAGTAGCGGCGGCGGTGGATTAGTGGTGACGGCAGCGGCGGTGGTGGCGTCAGTGGTGGTGGAAGACTGTCGGTGGTGGTGCAATGGTGGCGATGGTGGCAGTGGTGGTGGCGGTTGGTAGGTGGTGATCATTGAAGGTTGGTGGTGGAATGGTAGTTGAATGTTGGTGGTGAGGGTATTAAGGTAATCTAATATTAAATGGATAAGGTTATTAAAAAGTAGGGACATATTTATTGTTGTATAAGGATATATTTATTGGGTTTCAAAAGTAAGGACATATAAATAATGTACCCAAGAAAATTGTGTCTATGCGGTTATAAGATCGTTCAAAAGGACGGTCTGTTTAGAGGCACTGTTAATCTGTAGTGAATTTGTTCTTTTCCTTCGGAAAAAAGGTAGGAATAACACATCTAGATATACAATACAAAAACTGGATGAAAAAGAACCCTATAGACATATGGGAGGATCCACCTCGAAGATCGGCAAAGGGCCTAGTTTTGGGACCCATCTTGCGTCTGACGGTTTTTTCCTTGGTTTTTTCCATTGTTTGTTGGTTATTTTTGTTTATTAATCGCTGGTCTATTAGGATTTAGGATTCAGTTTCAGATATATGTTGAGTTGCGAAAGAGAATGCGCTTTTCAGTTTCAGATATATGTTGAGTTACAAAATAGAATGCACTTAAGATGTACATTCCGGTCATGCTATCGAGTCTCGCCTCTATATGTTCAATCTCAGGTCGGATGGTTATACGTTCAAGGTAGCCGCGAAAGTCTTCATTCAAATAACCGAGATTATAACAGTCTCTACTAGCATCAGAGGTATGAATCTGGTAAACGAACATGAAAGGATTGGATTGACCTTGTGGTGCGAGGTTCTCTTACTTTCTCATTTTTTATGCCTTTCATGTTCACCAAAGCTAGGACTCTCGTGTTAAGGCAAGCTTGCATCTGAAGCTAGGATAACTATTTAAAACGACAGATTCTTTACTGAAATGCTTTGACATATTCATTTACAATTTCTTTAACAAGCTAGTTATAGTAAAACATTTTTAGATGCTAAGGGTGGTTCCTATGCATAGGAAAAATGCAAGGATTTTTTCACTTTTGCACCCACTATATGTGGATGTGAGAATATAATAGGATATGTCCAAAATACGTATGTTTCCTATTCTGAATCCGGTTTCCAAAATACAGACTTGATAAAAGTGATCTTTAGCCTCTCTATATAAAGACTAGAGCCAAAGCTAGGCCAACACATATATTTCTTTTGTATAAGGAGATTGAGAGCTAGCTTAGGATTAAAGAAGAAGCAGAGAAGAGATTTTACGTACTGAAAAGAGGGTTTACAAAAATAATCATGGCACAAGTATTCCATCTGAAACAAGAAACCAATATAGATTTTTCAGAAGCAAAGCTTGAAGCTGTTGTCGAGAAGATGTGTGCTGAGAATCAAAGCATATGGAATGGTAAGCCCTTAAACTATGTTTGTTTGTTTGTTTGTTGTGGTTGCTTGTTTGAACTCGATATCGACTGATTTATGTAGTAGTGTTAATTTTTATTTTTCGTGTCTACAGCAAAAAAACAAAGGAGCATTGTAATGTTGAAAGCCAACAATCCAAGGAGCAAAATAACCTTTAAAAATCGAGGGAAAACCGCTCAAGAACGCATTGAGTGGACGCTTCGTCAACTAAAACGTAACAGAAGGCCGAAGATAATCCGAGACTTTTATTGAAGTCTATGAATTTTTCCTGTATGAATAGGAGAATCATACAGAATTTCGTTAAGTTGTTTCTGAAGTATAAAATATTTTTCTCTCGTGTAAATGTATCATTGAATTGTTGCTTTGCTAATAAAAAGTTGTTGAATCATGGGAATTCGGGAAACTAGTGCGACCAAAAGAAACCGCTTCTAGACCTTAAAAAATTACAGGAGCCTGTGGATTTTGACACCAATCCTAGCCTTGTTTATCAAAATGGAAACATGGGAGTCGTTTTACTTGGCAGCAAAAAATTACGTCTGCCGGGAGTCGAACCCGGGTCTATTGCTTGGAAGGCAATTATCCTAACCGTTGGACTACAAACGCTGGGTGTTTGTAATCCTAATCCATCATATATTCCATTTTGATTTCTGTTTCTCATTAGCAAGTATCGACATTTTTTTTTTCTCCTTTTGAACAAACTGCAGAATTAGATTATAGAAGAAATGGCATACCTGACTTTACCTTAGCTAATCGTTCACCTCTGCAGAAAGAACCAGTTTTGATCTCAAACAAAGCCACCAAATACTCTGCAGACCAAAGTGATCGATTTAGTACATCAACAACATTCTACAACTCAAGTTTGTGGATTCTTAGGAGCACGTCCAACTTTGTCCAGTATTCAATTGTATTTTACAGCATATGAGATCTCTACGTTTAGTAAAATAAAACTTTTTAGTAACAGTGTTAGGCGTTGCTTACCTTCGTTAAATCAGCACATTCTCTCTCTGAACCAACCATGAGTCTTTGCAAGTCGATCGGAAAAAAAATTGAACTCATCTTTAACCAATAAGTCAATTTTATGTCCAACACAAAATGCAATTTTGTAATGTTGCACAAGCGATTTTTGGGTACAAATTAATGGACAAATGCTTATGGTAATATAACATCTACGTATCACATAACAATAGTAATGTTTTTTGTTATTGATAAATTAGAATTTTCATACAGACTATGTTTAGTCAAAACAACATTTGATAAAGAAAATTCACCTCTCTTGGGGATGAAATCAAGGTTTTTAAATCGTGAATCGTTTTTTGAAATTTGCGAATCGGATCGTATGTTAAATCGTGAATCGAAGATTCATGGTTGATTATTGAATCGTAAATGTATGTCTATAAATATGGTTGAACCATATTAATATGGTCGATGTTTAATTCTTATAAATATAAAATATACCGAGTCTTAGCACCAACAACTAGGCTGGAACATTGGTTGGAGGCATGCGTGTGACGCTAGAGGTCGTGGTTAAGATACCCTTATACGGTTGGTGTCGGGACACGGGTGTTGATTAGGAAAACCACTAATTAGTAATTAAAAATACACACCTACTGTATACATCTGTATTAAAATCAACCACCTTTACAGAAATTTCTCTCTCTCAAAACTTCCTCCCTCTCGCGATAAACTCATCCAGAGATTTCTCGCTCTGGCGATAATCAAACTTATATAGAGATTTCTGGAATTCTTGTGTTCATCAACCGTATAAATCTTTTTGTTCATCATCACTGTCTTTAGTGAATCTTTCTAGGTCAAAATCCAATTTTGAAGCTGTCTTCAGTTCTTCTTTCTAGGTCAAAATCCATTATCTGCATTCTATTTGTTTCGTGGTCCATGGAATTTTTGATAAGGGGTGGAATTCGATTAGTCTGTTGAATTGGGGGATAATTTCTGAAACAAACAAGTAAGTATTCTAAAACCCTAGAAATTTGATGTTTCTTCATTTTTTCAATTAAGAGAACCCTGAAATTATTCATATAGTTTATAAGATTCTACTTAAACCCCTAATTCTGATGAAGGTTAATTTCATGTTAGGTGAAATGGTTCATTTAATACTAGATAATCCATAGTTCATTTGATACTAGACAACTAGGTTTTTAATGGCGGCTGTTTTTTGGAAGCTTAAGTGGTAAATTCAATCATGGGTATTATAATTAGGGTTGTCTATTATTTGTATTTGGCGGACCTTAATAATTGTTTTGTGTATTATGTATGTGATGGGATTTCGAAATCCATAATTTGTAGGTATAATCAATGGGTTCTGGTAGACTTCCCAAGAAGAGGACCAAGAAGGGGATTATGAAGGCGATTAAATTGGAAGTGAGTGGAGGAATACCTTTATATTTTGAAGTGGAAAGTGCAACTGTGGAGGACAGGTTAAAATAAGAACTACTAGCAAAAAAGTATAATGCGTTCAGATAATGTTTTAGTCTTGAGAACTTATCTACTAATTATTTGTAACAGATTCATTATTTCTTTCAACTTTTTATCGTGTTTCGCAGTAGGTTTGTCTACCCTCGTAATTACCGGGGACTCACCTGTAATATAAGCAATTACTCTAGCTTGGGAACACTAGTAGACTTGTGGAGTGTGCTTTCTAAAGATGAGAAAGACTTGTTCAGGACAACTGTGATCGGGCATTTAATGGACATTCCCAAAAAACAGAGATGGTCTTCTGCAATATTTTGTTTTCTAATGAGTCGGCAGATCAAAGTCGAACCTGAAATAAGTCAAAATGATGAAATGTATTTTAGAGTTGCAGACAAAGAATTGTGTTTTCGAAAGACAGACTTTTCTATGATATCCGGCCTTAGATTTCGGGATTGAGGGATAGAGCTCTCGATGTTGACTCTGAATCGGTCTCTCAATCGGGGGCGCCAAAAGACTCAAAACTCAGGCAAAAGTATTTTTACGAAAATAATGCAATCGTGGGAAAGGATTTGTATGACTTTCTATTTTGCAAAACGGTCTAACAGGATCGGGTAGAGAAGGTTGCCAGAGAAACCAGTGATAGTAAAACAAGTGATGCCAGTGCAACCATATTTAAGAAAATGCAAGACCGTCAGGCAGGATATAAAGACGTAGAACCGGTTCCATGTACGGTTGAAGATAGGGTGAAGGTGGCATTAGTGTATGTGGTCAACATGTTTTTGTTGGGGACACAAGACATCCATGGAATTGCTGACGATTTGTGACACTTGGTGGACAACCTCTCAGAGTTCAACAATTATCCATGGGATGAGAGGGTGTACAAGGTGACTATGTTTCAAAGTGACTCTGCATTCAAATCTCAAATGAAAAAAATAAACTGCTGGAAATATGATTAGTAAACCAATTGTCAAGCCAAAAGAAATGCCACAAGTGTTGGTGGTAAGAGTGATTGGCCTGATATTTCCTGCATGTCAGTATCATGTAATTGTTGTTTTGATAGTTTTTGTTTGTACCGCAGGTTTGGTTCCTTATGTTGTTCCAGGTGTGCTTGAAGAATGGGGAACAAAGAATACAGTTGAAGGGTGGCGCCCTCGTATTCTTGACGTGTTGTGCACAAAAATCGTTCGACATCCACATCTATGTGAATCAGTGGAACGTTCAGATGTGAGTAAAGAAATGATGTGTTATCGCAATGATTCGGAACTATTAGTAATTCTTGGGGCAGCTGAAGGACCCCTCAGTTATAAACAGTGGGAGTATCTCAAGGGTGAAGGTCTTATGAAAGTATGAAGGTAGGGTTGCGGGAAATGCCCCTGATGGTCTGGAGCATGAAGATGAGATCCTAGAAGATGGGAAGACGAAGAGTATGGAAAAAGTAGCACGTGAAGAGAAAGGAAATGATTCTGTTGTAGGTTAATTTATTAGCGAGATGAATGGCTTGAAGATTCAACTCGGGCATACTAACGATCAGAATAGTGCAATAATGCAGTTACTGATCGAATTGAGACAGGAGGTGACCTCGATAAAGAAAACTAATGTGAGTAAATTTACAAATTGTGGTTGTGCTATAAGTTAAAATCTCAGATAAATCTTGTTAATTTGTGGGGGATTTTTTGTTTCCCCCTAAAAAAATAGCTAATTTGCAAAACCCTCTTTTTAAATTGATAAATGGTGAAACATCCTTTAATTTGAATGTGCCGTGACTGTCTGTTAAGTTAGCACGTGTAGTGCACGTGATTGTTAGAATAAAAGTATTAAAATTATAAGAAGACATACATACCCCTGGACCTTGGACACGTGGCGATTTAAGACCAAATAAAATTTGACCGCTGAACAGACTGCAGTCACTTTATCACTTCTTGATCTTCCCTATATCTCCATCTTCGTCATTAATTTGTGCGTCGCCATTAGAGACCAATCTCTGACCAAATTTTAACATCTTTTCTCTTGCCTTATCGATAAGTGAAATCCGTTCACTCCTTCAAATTTTTCTTAACTAATAAATTATCAAATCTCTTAAGCTTTGTTCTTGGATTTAATGGTACCCTAAATTAATCTCTACTGTCATGCTTCAATTTAGAATCAAGGACAATTTGGTGTATCTGAAATCTTAATCCGATTCTCACTCAAAATATGGTTGCAAAAGAGGGGTTTGTTATTCGTAAAGTCGTTAAAGAAACTTTTCTGTTGGTCGGCGGATCGACAATTAATGGTTTATGTATATTTAATTTGGATAATGATACATAGAAAACGATGGAGGTGGTGAGATTAGAAGTGTTTTCAATGAAACAGTAGATTCTAGTACTTACCAGTTTGGCTAACTTATTATGAGATTAGAAGTGTTCAAATTCCTTTGTGCGTCAATTTTGTTTTTTCAAATTCCTTTGATTTCTGTTCGTGGAGTTGCTCACATGGACATTATTAGTTGATTAAGTGAGGTCTCAAGAGTTTTAGTTTATAGGGTATGAGTATTTAGGAAATTAAAGAGATGGGTTTTCTGTTTTGTTTATTTTTGTTATGGTTTTGATGTAACTGCAGCTACTTGGATGATATTGGATCTGGGTATTATTTGTTAGAAAGACCTATTTTCTTATCTTTCTGTTTTGTAGCATTTCTGCAGGAAATATCGAAGTAGGTTGTGGTTTTCTAGTTTTGATTTCTGATGGTTATAAACATATGAATCGGTAGTTTTACTTCTTTCCTTTGGATTTATATCTAAAAGCTATTAGGTTGCAGGTTTAATGGCGACCCATAAAAAGAGACTAAATTTTCTCTCTTTTTGGTCAAAAAGAAAGAACGACGTCACTCACTGAGCATCGGCTTGGCTGAAACGTGTAAAAAGTATATATAACACGTGTGAGGGAATCTTGGATAGTTCACCAAAAATATCTTAGTATTTGCCATGCGTACCATATCGCTGAGTCAGCTAACTGGGAAGTCACGGCACATCCTGGTTAAAGGGTGTTTCACCTATTATTAATTTCAAAAGGGGGTTTCGCATTGAAAACGGTGTTTCACCTATTATTAATTTAAAAAGGGGGTTTCGCATTGAAAACGATTTCCAGACATCGTGTTATTTTTTGTTTTGTTCGATGACTTCATGTTAATTTGACTTTGTTTTGATATAACATAACAGGGTCGTCCTTCAGAAACGGATGTAACGCCCTCAGAAGAAATGATGCGTACTGGAGACAATTGGAATCTTCTAAACTTGAGGATAGTATTTAATCTAAAGACGATAACCAGATAGATAACCAAAACCTTTTTAATGAAGGAAGTTGTCGATCTGATTCTTGTGGCTATGAACAACACGATAAATAACTAACTACTCTTTTCCTGACATATGTGTTCTATTTCCAATTTATCTTGGGATGTTGGTTGTTGCAAGTAATAGATAATGATATAATCTGATGCCAACTCCATTTATGCATATAGTAGCACCTCATGCGAGATTGGTGAACGCAATAAGGAAGAATCAAGCAGAGCTAGTTCATGTGACTCTCTATCTGGCGGCTCTGAAAAAATTATAAGTATTTCGTGTATGTCTTCTTTGGGACAAATAAAAATTTATGTTCAAAATTAGGGTTGTTAATCTGGGTGTATGTTTCTCTTGCTGTTGTGAGATTAGGGTTATTAATCTGGGTATATATTTCTTTTTATTTTTAAGATTTTTGTTTGTTTTATAGTAGGGTTTGTTAATATGGGTGTATTTTTCTTCGACCTGTTTCTCCTTGATTGAAATTCCATTTCATTGTCTCCGGCCCTCCGGATATGTAGGCCGATATGTTTCAGAACATCACAAAAAGGAAAAGAGAACAACATGATGAGGCTCAGTTATCATGTCAGGCCAATGAGAATGTCCTTGAGGGTGTTAGGAAAAAAAGGCTTGGGAAACAATTGAAGTTACCATATGCTACTTCTGCATTTACTACTCCTGGGTTGGCTACTCCTGGAATCACTACTGCTATAAATCCTAAGAAGAGAATGAGTGTTGCCGCTGATGAGACTGCTCAAAAAAGGTAAGTTTTTTGCGAGATGTGATCACCAATGTGAATAACATTGGGGCCGAGAATGAAGTTGGTAAGAAGAAGAAGCGCGGTAAGAAAAAGAATAATTCCGTGGATGTCGAGAATAAGGGCGAGAAGAATTCTGGGATTTTAATTGATGATGGCTGCGCTGTTGTGGAGAATTTTTTTCGAAATTTCAAAACTAGCACGCTGATAACGAAGCAGGACATAAATGGTGTGAATGATTTCATACACCAAGGGTGAGTGTCCCTGATATATCAGTTATTTTCTTCGGTGTACTTGTTTATTTAGAAAGTAACTCTTAACTATCATGTTGTTATTGTGTGGCATAGCGATGACGGTGCTAAAGGCGACTGGTTACACTATCAGGATTTTTAAACATTACTCGACAAGGATGGGATTTTAGGGATGGATGTATGTTAAGTTGAATTAAACTACAATATTGATATCAGATTTTTACTATCTGATGATAACAGTTTTAGTTTTTGTGGGGGTTCAACTTATATCTTTTGGGTTTTCATACAGCATATCAACATCACGTTGCGCCTCATGCGCGAGTCAAATCTAGGCATCCGTGGCAAATGGACCACTATAGACACTCATTTTGAAGTATGTTACGTGGGATACTGAGATTATTTTTAATTGTTAGAGTAATGCATTGTTTTAACTAACCTTTGATTTTGTTCCACGGCCTTATGTGAATGGGAAGATGAACGCCATTAAATTGAAAGATTATGAAAAGGGGAAATTGCCACTTGGTGGGGATAAACGGTGGAAAAGAGTCTCTATGTTGTATAGTGTGGTGCATATCGTCAAAAAAAAACACTGGGTGGCGGTACGTATCGACTTAGAACATCAAGAAATTTATATATATGATTCCATAAGACCGCCACGTTCTTCTAAATCAGACGTAGTTTATCCTTAAATCACGCGTATAGGAGAGTATTTGGGGGCCAACTACATTGAAACGGACTGGTATGCCAAGTTTGTTAAGGATTTCCCTCAACAACCCGACATGTAACTACTCTTTTCCTGACACCCGACTTCTATTTCATCCCAATTTATTTTGAGATGTTGGTTGTTTTGTAAGTTAGGTAAATAATGATATACATTTCTGACGCCAACTCGGTTTCTGCATATATTAGAACCTCATGCGGGGTATATGCCTTGAAGTTCGTCGAGCATTTAATCAGGGGGATTGATTTTGAAGTTATTGATAAAAGTCAAATTCTGCGATATCGTCGGGAAATAGCTATGCAAATCTACAAGAAATAGTTCCTTGAGGTAATATCCCAAGTGGTGAATTGACAGGATGTAAATATATATTCAGGTCTGGCCTCTATCATCCGAAGTAACCCCTTTATCTGTTTGTTTGTGCAGCTCTGACCTGAATTAGGGTATATGCAGAACGTTGGCATTTTGGATATGCAAGTATTATGTCGATGAACACAACTCTTGCTTTGCTTATGGTTGGTTTGCGATGTCTTTTTTTTTTTTTTAAATGCAACCACAGCTTTTGTAGAAGAACAAAAACAGTACTTACATGTAGGAAAATTCTTGTCGAAATTCTATTGATCATCTTCTGGTCATTTAAAGATGCAAAAATTATGTTAAACAAAAATGCAAGATTGCTTGATAGGCTGCTTGGTTGGGCTTTTAGTTTTTTTCTTAGGCTTGTTGATTTCCTTGTTGGGGTTTGCTTCCCGTATTCTTTGGTTATCAAAATTCACCTAATTTGATATGATTCCTCAAATTCTTTCATAGGAACATACTAGATATAGACCCCAGGATCTCATTCAGATGAAACCAACATGCCAGATCAATTTGATTTGGAAATTTTATTTTATATATATCAAGGCGAAACAGATTATGCCTCGAGTCGATTCCAATATGCCAAAACATCTATATCGGGTCGCTAAATACAATGTAACTTCTTTAAAATAATATTCGGTGATATAATTTTCTCGTTAAAATAATAACATTATCTGGTATGGAACTCATCTTACATGATCACTAGATATAGACCCCAGGTTCTCATTCAGATGAAACCAAGATGCCGGATCAATTTGATTCGGAAATTTAATTTTACATATGTCAAGGCGAAACAGATTATGCCTCGAGTCGATTCCAATATACCAAAACATCTATATCGGGTCGCTAAATACAATGTAACTTATTTAAAATAATATTCGGTGATATAATTTCCTCGTTAAAATAACAACATTATCCGGTATGGAGCTCATCTTACGGTATGCATACTCAGCTTATAAGATATCCATGGTCCCTCGGTAGATTCAACCATATGGTATGTATACTCAGCTTGCAAGATATCCATAGTAATTTCTTTTTTTCCTTCTTATCTTTGAGGTTTGATCGAGTAATTTCCATGTAATTTCTCGATGAGATTGTAGACTCGGTTACCATCACCTACTATCCGTAGAGTCGCTCATTATGACCGAGTTTTCTAGTCTCAATATTATCCGTATAGTATGAGAGTCAAGACGGATTTGAAAGTGTACTTGAGTGAATTCGATTTGCTTCATTTCGTACTGCATGAGAACAATGAAGTAACTCATAAATTTGATAAAATACCTGAATGAATCGATTCGCAAAAAATAGAAAAATCAAGCTAAAAACTCTTCGTATTACCTTCCATTTTATGCAAAACTTGATTTTATCATTGCCCAGTGAAAGCAGAGCAGAGCAAAGGATGGATAAAGCTAAAACATGCAAAACTTAGACTTGGATAGACAAAGCCAGCTCAATATCCATTTTATATAGACCTAATTGATTCGCCGTACCCACTAAACAATGTCACGGATAGAAGATAAATGAGCATTAGTCAAACAAAGATGGCCTAGATTCAACGGACGTGGTGCTTTAGAGGCTTAGGCAGATGAGTGGGACGTGGCATCTCATATCAAAACAAAAAGAAGAAATTCAAGCAGCTGCTGTCAGCCGTGGTGTTATGCTCTGATGGCTGAAGTCTCGAATACGAAAGCAATTCTACAACAACGTCTTGTCATATCGGTAATGATCTTACAGCGTCATTGGCAACAGAACTTGGGTTCGTGCTGGAGTTGTGCTGTAAAACTTTTGGTACCTCAAATGAGAACAAATGGGCACTTGGTTGAACTGAATGCGCCTGCGACAATGGAGATGGAGTGAAGCTCTACATCATCCGAGAAATGAATACAGGGAAATGGTGAGTTGAAGGTCGATGCCATGGTGCTGTTCTCGGACTTTGAGGGTCTGAATTTTGAAGGCAGTCGGTGATGGACATGTTGCAGCCGGCGGTGGCGGCGATGGTTCTATGGCTTTACAGCAGCCACAACGGAAACAGTTTGGGAGTTCCGTGTGCAATCCAAGATTGGAGGGAAGTTGCAGCTCGTGGTACTCGTTTGAGAAGGAAATGGCAATGTTAAATGTTCTCGATGGTGAGAATTGCTGTTGATGGTGGATTAAACAAGTGGGTTTATGGTGAACAGTAAGAGGTTTAGATGGCCAGAAAATGGAAATGGGTGTTGTTGTCCGAGCAGTGCAGGCATTGGTGGTTTTTAGTTGGATATGAAGGAAGATGACAGCATCTGTTCGAAGGAGATGGAGCTAGCTCATGAACGACGGTAGCTGTTGAGCATGAAGACGAGAGAGTTGGCTGTGTTCATTAATTGATCGTAGTTTCATGATCAATGGTTGCTCGCTGTACTGAGAGGAGATTTAAAGTTTCAGAGAAGGAGTCGGATTTGCTGGCGATGAATACATGATGGCTGAAAGATTAGTGGCAGCGGCAAAGTTAGTTGCAATCAGTGGAGGAAGGTGATTAGCCGGTCATGGAGATGGCAGTAACATCCATATGAGGAATGATGTCTAGTGTTGGTAGTACAGATGGAATTTGGGTGTTTTTGTTACTATGGTTTGAAATGAAATCAAACGGGTACTTGTGAGTGAAAGCCAGTCTCAAGAAAACTGATGCCATGGTTAGCAGCTCTCAGTGTATTCGGTGATGAGTGGGAAGCAATAAGGGGCGACATACGGACAGCAATTAGTTTGGGTATTGGACTGGGCCTTGACAGATTTCGGCTAGGTCTTATTTTGTAACTTGTTCACAGAAGGAGATAAAAAGAATAGCGGAGAAGAACAGAAGAGGGAAACAGACGGAAGAAAGAAAGGGAGGCGGCGGCTACAGAGCCGAATGAAGAATAGGGTTTGCTGTTTGAGTTTTCTTCTTGCTATGCTTTGCTAGTTTTCTATGTTAGGGCGACGGATGAACTTGTAGATGTTATTTCATTCTGTGTTCTAAAACAAAGTCAATTTTTGGTGCTTAATAATGTTTGAGTGTCTCATTGATTGAAGATGAACTTGTAGACCTTGTTAATCACTTTCTATGATAATTCTTTGACTATCTATGCCATGTATATTTAGTGCTTCGGATATCTACTTTTAGGTCGAGACCAAACATATCTTATTGAAATTATTGTTGATCTTTTATCGATAAATCTTCCATATAGGATGCTATGTGTTGCTGCCCTGTATGAGTAATATGAGACTTTTGTGATAGGATACATATGGATTCAACTCTACAATGGAATTCCCGAATCCCTAACATGTTCGTCACCTTTGATATTTCTTTCGTCCACAATAATTTGATTCTTTTAGCTTTCATTATCCTACATATTTATTTTCTTTTGATTAGTATCAGTTAGCGGTATTTTCACACTCCTTGAGGGAACGAACCACATTTGCTGTTGTCTACAATTTAGACATCGTGCACTTGCGGTAAAACAAAATCGGTCTACTGACCCATCAATTCACACCCCACCTCCTCTATTTGAGACTTTCTCCAACTATTCTCTTTGCAATTCTGATTAGTATAAACTGATTTTTATCACAATTTCTAAATCCTAATACTAAACACACGGAAAATCCTATTGGTCAATAATGAGACATGCAGATTGGTTGTCTGCATTACCTAACAATTGTTAGATTATTATCACAATTTCTAAATCCTAATGCTAAACATTGTTCTTATTAGTCCCCTCTCGGCCAGGTTTCGAGTTGGGAGCTAGGTTCAGTGTTGAAGTTGACAAAATTGGAGCTTTAGTTATAATTTTGGTTATTATTTATAATCCGACGATCTAGAATTAAGAAAAAACAAAAACAGGGATCAAATGTTCACAATTTCTCTTTGGGTATGTCAAAAACAAACACATTTCTCAATCCGAAACTTATTCTCTTAACCAATCAGATTGCATAAAATCTAATCTAACAGCTATAAAGCCCTATCATGCGGATTGAGGATTTTCCACCCAAACATCCCGCCAAAATTTTTGCAACGTGTCACCTCTTCCAATTTTCAGATTTTTTTTTTTGACGGCCACACAAAATGTTTGTCTCCCTCGGTTCTTTCTCCATTCAACCCAAACTCTTTCTCATCTCAGAAAGAGAAAAACTCTCTGCAACTCAAACTCTTTTTCATCTCAGAAAATCAAAAAATCAAAATCCTCTACAAACTCAAATCCTCTCATCTAAGAAACTCTCTACAAACTCTCTAATCCAATCTACAAAAAATCTCTCAAACCTCAGATCTATCTGCAACCCTCATCAGAAAACTGAGATCTGTTTGCAACCCTCAAAAAAATGGTAAAAATTAATCTCTCAAACCCTCTATTCTCTGATTTCATTTGGTTGAGTTGAGTTTCTTGTTCTAGGGTTTGGGATATTAACATGCAATTTTACGGATTTTTTTTTTAGTTTTTTTTATAATATGCAATTTTTATTTATTTTAGTTCTTTTTGTTTTGATGTTGCTTGTTTTTACATGCTGGTAACCTTAAATTGGAGCTTGAATGGCATGATTTTGTACTTAGTAGCAGGAAATAAGAAGAACGGTTTTGGTTCTTTTCATAGAAAAGAAAATTAGATTAATCTCAATTTCATTGTATTAACAGAAAAAATTTCTTTACCTTCTCATTTTAACTAAGTTATGGTTGTTGCAGATGAAGAAGAAACCGAAGAGTCAACAGTCCCAACCTGATAATGCATCTCCACCTGAAAGTGCTTCACTTGCTTCGAAGTGCCGAACACCGAGAAAGAACACCACAGAACCAACTAATCCTACATATCCAACTCGATCATCACCAAGGTTCAAACAGTCTGCAGAACCAACTGATGCAAATAATTCTCAGAGGCGATCATCAAAAAGGTTGAAAGAGTCCACATAACCAACTAATCCTGAAAGTACTACAAAGACTCCATGGCCTCGACAACCTGGAACTGCTATACTAACTTCATCATCTCGAAAGACACTAGATTCTAAGAGGACGACTGTGTTGACATCTACAAAGTCTAAAGAAGATGCTGGAAATTCCAAAGAGGGGTGAAAGAAAGTAAAGCGGAATTCGGACACAAGCACTGGCCCATGTCGAAACGTTCAACTCAGGAATCCAAATGACACTCTTTCAGATTTTGAAGAGGAAGAAGATGATGAAATTTTACAGCCCAATAAAGACGTGCAAGAGGAAGAGGGGTTTGGTACTGATTGTGGATCGTCCGTGACAGATGATCTTCTTATAAAGGCTCTTGGTGAAGATATAGGGGAAAGACTTAAAGGCATGGGGTTTGGAGTGACATGTAAAAAGATTACAGCCAATACCCACTATAAGTTGATCATTAAAGAGTGTCAGGAAACCTGTAGAGCAATGAATGATCGACTTGTGATGTTAGAGGTGAGAATTTATCTTGTTAACGGTTTGGTTTTTGGTATTCTTTTTATAGTTGATGAATTCAAACATGATTGTGCCCCTCATACTGCCGATTTGTTTTTTGTATATGAAAGGAGCTCGAAATGTGTCTGCGATGAAGTCCCACACTCTCACAGGGCCAGTACTCCAGTTGCAAGCAACAACCAGGCTCGCACTAGTAGAGTTGTTCCATGGAATGAAAAAGCCTCAACTACTCCCAGTATCAGTCCTCTCAGCAGACCAAATGGGGTGTAAGTGCCAGATAAATTTACAGCTTGCCAGTTACTAAGTTGGTACAAGGATGGCGAGGTGGTGGCTGATGCGAAAATTAGTGAAACGGATCCTTCCTAGTTCATACATGGGAACCCAATAGGTTTCGGAGCCTACACTGTGTGTGTGATGACTGCTCATATGGCTGGTTCTCATGTCTACAAGTCGACTTCAGAGTTCAAGTATGTTAATGATGCTGTTGGAAGTATTATCTCATGGCCCAAGGATCGAATAGTGTTCTCATAGACATCTTTATCATCTTAATCTTTTTGGAGTGTTCAGGAAACTTAACTTTTGGTACCTAACATCTATGTCACTGCCATTTTTTGAATGTGTGTGTTTAACACTAGCAGGTTAACTTGAATGAATGTAAATGTGTTACACTGGCAGGTTAATGTGAATGTGAAATACTTTTGCCAATTAGGTTTCATCTCTAAAAAAATTTTCCAACTGGTTCCTTGCTGCTGGATCTTTTGAAATACCCCCGACAACGTTTCTTAAAGAGCAGGTCAGGCCAAAGATACAGGTGAAGGTTTTGTATGAATTTGTGACTGTTCCGAAGATTATTAGCTGTGTTGTATTGACTTATAAGTTTTAAATGTCTACCAGGTCGGCTCCTTTTCAACGGAGAAACTTCTTAAGATTATACATGATATTGCTCAACATTTTAAGACAAGTAAATATTGGAATGACGAGCAGAAAAAGCATGACATACCTCATGTGCTGGCTCTAGCACACATACAGGGGATGTTGTACTAGAGTTCATGAAGCATATCTGTGCTGTTCTTGCTCTTAAACATAGTGTTTTAACATAAGTCTCTGGTAATACTTCTTCTTTCTATTTCCTTGGAAATCCAGCTAGGCTTTTGATTGGATAAAGATTGATAACTCAATATTACTTGACATATATCTATTCTGGCAGGTGCTAAGAAGGAACCCCTTAAGATTTGTCCGTGATAGGGGGTTTGTTGGTTTGATTCAGTAACATAGTTTTGAAACCCCAGTGTGTCGTCCACCTTACCAAATGTGATATGATGGTAAAAAAGTAATTTGTCAATACTTGATTCAGTTGGGTCAACTACATCTTAACCAGATTCAAATTTTGTTCACCATCCTGTAATGTGTGAAAGAACTCCCAATCATGGTTGGCTGTTCTGAATTGTATTGATAACCAAACAGAAACATAATACACTGCGGCATGGTTTTTGCTTTTTACAATTGTATTACCCTGGTGAGAGAGCTTATGGACTTTGGTTTGTTGCAGGGCCAATTGCATTGATTGTCTGGCAGAATCTAACTGACAGATAAAGAGAGTGCGAAGTCATGAAGCTTCATTTTCTTTGGTGCCATTTTGTCTCATAAAAGAACAAATCTATGGTTGTGTCTGATATATTCAGTGCTACTCTTGTCATGTGTGAAATGTTCAACTCTAATTTACTACATGATATGATTTTTAATTGTTGTAGAAAAAGTGGTAATAAGATTCGTTCAACTCGGACTTGTGAAGAATAATTTTTAGACTTAATTAAGAAAACTAGAAAAATCAAAATAATGTTTTGGTCGAGATTATAAAAAGCACTGAGCCTCGGGATTCCACCAAATTCCATTCATGTGATTCAAATAATAATTCCAATCAATTATAGCTCAAATATTAAAAATATGGACTCTTATTCTTTGCCAAAAGTAGATTTTTGAAAAGCAATGACTGTAAATCAAAAGCATGATGTATCAAAAATACATTGACCAAGCATACATCATCAAACAATATCACACCCATTAAATAAAAATCATAAATCAATAAAAATCAATGCAAATAGTCATAAAAGAATTATTAGAATTACCACATGCGTGAAATAGGGCTTCCTCCGTCATCTCAGTGTTGGGGTTTAGCTCCTAATGGTAAAAATATGCTCAAAAGATAGAAACATGGCTCAAAAGGTGTTTTTATTGAAGGAGAATAATAATACAGCGAATCTGCAACGCTTTATAGTCGTTACAGAAGTCACCGTTACAATTGAAGTGCTGTTAATAAACGATAAATCGGTTCTGCTGTTGAAGAACAACACTCGTCTGCGACTGTTCCGTGTGGGTCAATGTTCTTCGTGTTCTTCAGCAGCAGCAGCAGCAGAACCCGGTTTCCTTCACCTTTGATTTCTCGGCTCTGTGGTGTTCTAAACTTCCCCTAACTTTCGACACCCCTTCTATATGACCCAACCAATCTATTTATATCAAAAAGAGCGATTAAATCTCTCCAAAATCTTCCAAAATCTCTTCCTTTCTCTTCACGGCAAAGTTGCGGCAATTTCTTGTTTTAGAATTTATACGCGTTTCTGAGCTTTCCTTTTGATTCTAAACTCTTCCTTAGATAGATACCAATCTTTGGGAAGGTTTATAGCACTTTAATCTCTCTAAAATTTCCTAAAACAGGTCACACACGTGACTTTCCATATTTTGCTGTTGAGATAAAAATCCGTCGATTGAGCCCAGTTTAATTGATTTCAACACCCATATTAGATTCCTAGACCCATAAGGAGTCTATCCTATGAAAATCAGAAGTTTAGTCGACCTCAAACTCCTCCAAATCACTACCACCAAAATTGCCATAAACATGTTTTCTGTTTTGGTTTTGGTTTCCCACCAAAAACAGAATTTGAACGTGAATGGGAAAGGTTACCCCTTATCCATTGGTCGCCCCTTATCCGTTGATGGAGTCCGTATAACACTCGTCCCTTGGGTTGCATTTATCAATTTTTCGAGCCAATTTCACCGCAAAAGCTTATTTCTCCAAAAACACCTACAAATAGATAAAATACCAAAATAAGTACAAAAATGGGTACTAACAATATACACAATAGAGATGAAAATAGACACATAAATGCGTCTATCACTACAACTGGGTTTATAACATTGAATCTTGCTGAGCTTACAACAAGTCAGAAGGATGTACAGGAAATATCCACTAATACCTGTGCGGGAAATATCTGCAGCTAAAAACCAGGGAATATAATCGAATTTATTTTGATTTTCTTCTCTATAAAAGATTGACTGCTAATTTTATAGTTCAATTTTCATATGAACAACACTCTTAACCATCACCATAATGTCAATAACCACTGATAAAGGTCACTGCCTTGTACTAAAAAGTAGGAGTATGTAAACATCTGTCACGCATGCATGTGAATGGCACACACGGAAACTGCAAGTTATAAACAAGATTGTTCACGTGAATAAAAATGCCTACAAAAAAATATGTTGTTGGGGCCAAACATCTGAACAACTCCTGTTTACAATTATGGAAATGCCCTGGAAAAACTAGATAATCTTAGCGAATAATTTGACGAGGAACGAATTTTAGTGTGCAGCTATTATCCACGGTGTTTTTTTAGTGTGCAGCTGTTATCCATAGTATTCTTCTAGTCTGCAGTGTTTTGGAAAGACCATAATAGCCTTATAGTTGTAGATATTCCCTGGTTTCTAGTTGCGGATATAGCCTGCACAAGTTTGAGTGGATATTTCCTTTACAGCCCCTTCTGACTAAAGAATCATAATTTCTGTTGCTTTTTAAAATTAAAAATACTTTTAAGATACGGCCACAATGATACAAGATAAATCACATCACGTGCAGGTCAGCAAATGTTGTTGCTTTGTGAAAAGGATTGATGATTACGGTTTATATCCAATGGGTAAAGAAGTGAGCTAGTTTTTGGACCCATTGAAGACCCCAAGAAACATATTAGAGGCTTGACTGTTTATCCGCCAGTATACATGTATTGAAATATATGTCCTGCTGGTGAATAAAAAAAGTATCAACTCAACAATGCAATTTCCAATTTTATTTCTTTGAACTTCTTATCCTTCCAATTTTATTTATTATCAACTCAACTTTAATAATTTAGCAAGTTTTGGGAAATGCGACCAATTTACTCTTCAATTACTGACTAAACACAAATCTATATGATTTGGTGTGGGGTGGAAACATCTGTCACGCATGTGAATGGCAGACGCGGAAACTGCAACGTATAAACAAGATCCTTCACATGAAGAAAAATCCCTATATCAAAATATGTTGTTGGGGAAAAAACATCTGAACACGCATTGTTTACATTATCAAAATGCCCTGGATAAACAAGATAATCTTTGCGAATAATTTGACGAGGTACGATTTGTAAAAAAGGTTTCAGTGGTCCAGTGACTTCTTCAACCTCGTACTTTTATTTATATATATAATCCGACTTATTTTCATTTTATTCTTTGAAAAATAAAATGACAATTAAATGTTCAATTATAATATTTTTATTGTTTTGTTTTAATTTTTTGCCAGATTTTTTTTTTCTTATTTTATTTTTTAGCCATTTATTAAAAACAAATTTTTTTCTTTTATAATTTCTTTTGCTCTTAAAAATTAAAAATATTTTTTATTACAAATTAAAAATATTTTTAAGATACGGGCACAATGATACAAGACTAATCACATCACGTGCAGGTGAGACTAATCTGAAACGGCCTACTACTGCCTTATAACTATAGGTGTTGACTCTTATTTTAGACTTGAAAGTGTGAAGGGACTGAGTTGGTCCATAACAATAAGACTGATGAAAAGGGTTTGAAGAAGCTTACAGGGGAAAGCAGCTTTAATTTGAAAATTGGTCATGGGACTGATAGGAATCATAGGATAGCTTTGTTCGAAATTTGTGCACTGCAATATTAGCTGTTTGATGGAGCAGCAGGTGAGAGGGATGATGGAGACCTAGCAATGGGGAAACTAGACACCTTCTACAAGAAAAGAAAAACAACACACATGACAGGTAACTCATTTCTTGGGCATAATGTCTTATTATTACCTTCCGGATGCATATTTTTTATACAAAAAGGACACAAATAAAAACCGTTCTATGTTTTTTCTTATTTTTCTTGTTTCGCTGAATTTTCTACTGTTCAACGAATTCTTTTTCAACCCTTTACACTTCCCAAAAAGGAAACTTGAAAGACACTACCAGAGGTCCAGAGGGGATGTATCCCTCCATTAATTGCTGCATTTGGGGTTCCAAGAAAAACCCTTGGGTTTCACATTTTTACCTATAAAGCTTCCATCTTAAAACCAATTTGAGACACAGAAACATTAAGAGAGATTCAATCTTTGGAACAAATTAGAGAAATTGAGAGTTCTTAAAAAAATAATCAGAAATTAGGTATTGATCTGATGTCTGGAGAAATTTATTCATCAGAGGAAGAAGGTTCAGATATAAGTGAATCTGAGATGGAAGATTATGTAGAAAAGGTATATCAAAAGCTTAAAAATGGTAAGTTTATTGTTAAATTATCAGATCTTAAGTTTAGATGTCCTTTCTGCTTAGGTAAAAAGAAATAAGATTATGAATATAAATATCTAGTTCCACGTGCTAAGGGTGCTGGTAAGAAAAGTTCTTCACTTAAGAAATTTAGAGAAAAAGCAAAAATTTGGCTTTAGATAGGTATTTGGAGAAGGATTGTGCACCAATTAGGGAGGATCTTATGGAGAAGGAGGTAGAAGAGGGGAAGACACTGGTGGATGTTGTTGGTTCATCTACTGTGGTGCTGGAGGAAGAGAAATTTGTGTATCCATGGAAAGGTGTTGTTATGAATACCGAGAGAGAGTTTAAAGATGGGAGATACATCGCCCCAAGTGGAAACCGGATTAAAGAGAAATTGGTAAAGTTTAATCCTATCAGGGTACATAGTTTATGGGATTCTCATAGGAGTATTGGTAAGGCGATTGTGGAGTTTACAAATGATCTGTCCGGTTTTCGTGATGCAATGACTTTTAAGAGTGTTTATAATAGCTTTGGGCGTGGGAAAAGACATTATTGTGGGGATCAACGGGATCAACTTGGGTTAGAAGGTATGTATGGATGGGTTGCAAGGGAGGATGATTATTATTCAAATAGTGTTCTTGGGAAACACTTTAGGAATAGTGATTTGAAAACAATCAAGGATGTTCAAGCTAAATATGTAAGGAAGAACGAACAACTTGTGACAAATTTAGTTCATTTGATCAATGAGAAGAATGACAACTTGGAACGAGTTAAGCTCGAATTGAATGAGACCAGATACTCTCTCAAGAACTTGGCGGAGATAGTTGAATTTCAAAAGAAAGAGCTCAAGATTCGCAATGGAGAGTTGCAGAAGAGAAAGTGACAGAGAGAAACTTGCAGAAGAGAAACGAAAGGTAATATCTCCTTTCTCCTTCCTTCTTCATTTGTATTTTGCACGCCAAGGGACAAGTTTTACCTACAATAATATGCTCAAGGATGTATGTGTATTGAATATACAGATATCGTCTTTGTATAATAAAGCCGTTTAACAATTTTGTTGCTTATGTCGTCAGAATGCGATGAAAAACAGTAACCTTGAAATGGCATGACTGGAGTCTAAAAAAAATGTATTAAGGATTGTTGAAGAGAAAAAGGTATAAACTGTTTCTAACTTTTGCTCATATAAGTTGAAGTATCTGTATCCTGTTTAGTTTTGTTTTTTCCTTGTAGAAATCATGTTATTGATTATCTGTTTGTGATTGTCAGAGAGTGAAAGAGACACGCCTCAGAGAAAGAATTGAATAGGATAAGAAATTGGATGCCAAAGATAAATTGGAATTAGAGGTTGAACTGTTGAGAGGGAAATTGAAATCCTTGACCTACATGGCAGATGTTGATGCATACTTGGAGTCGAAGAAGAATTTAGAAGAATTAACCACATATTTGAAAGAAGAAATAGAACATCTTGAAGCCCTTAACCAGACTCTTACGGTCAAGGAACGAGAAAGCAATGACGAGCTGCGGGACGCTCAAAAAGAACTAATTAAGGTGAGTTGTCTCTCTTTTCTTCTCATTTCTTTAAAACCTGTCCGTTGCTCTAGTTTTGCTGAGAAACACATTTAAACACTTTTTTTCCTAGAAATAATTGCAACCACATTCCCTAACAGACTAATTATTCTGTGATTCTAGGAACTGAAAGAATTAGGCAATCGTTCTGCGGTCCGAGTTAAGAGAATGGGGGAAATTGATCTTAAACCTTTCCAGGATGCATGCAACAAAAAGTATACCGCTGATGAAGCAGAGGTGTAGGCTTCTATATTGTGCACTGATTGGCAAGATGAAATTAAAGACCCAAATTGGTTTCCTTTTGTAAATGTCAAGGTTCGGGATGATGTATATAAGGTATTCTCTCACTATCTCTGAAACGTTTTCCACAACATGTTGCTTATTGAACTTATAACCATCTTTAATATTCACAAGAGTTGAATATAAATTTATATAACTCAGTGCATAGGTACAAGAAGATGTTCATATATATCTTTCTTTTAATTGTCATCCCTTAATCACTGAACGTAACTAAACTGTTATAGGCAAAGATAAATGAGAAGGATGAAAAGTTGAGTCGCTTGAGGAATGACATGGGTGACGAGGTATTCAAAGATGTTGCAACTGCTTTATTGGAGTTAAATGACTACAATGGGGGTGCGAGGTACGTAGTCTCAGAATTATGGAACTTCAAAGAAGGTAGAAAGGCGACTTTGAAGGAGGGTATCCAAAGATTAAGAAAATCAATGAAAAAGAAGTGAACTACAAGAATAGATTTGATCATGTTCATCTTACCAAAAAAATGCAGTGTCTTGGATAGGGGTCGTAAATTCTTTTTGTGTCTTTTGGGGAACTTTATTGGTATGGTTAGACGTTGCATTCTCTATATTAGCAGCAGATTATGTCTTCTCTTTTGATATTGTTCTTAAACATGGTTGTTGTGGTGGTGGTTTTAATCTATATTGGAGATTATCTGCAGATTCTGGTCATGTTTCTCTAATTTGCTTATTAAGAAGCTAATTTTTTGACAAGTTCTGGTTATCTCCTGTAACCCGTTTTGTAACAATGAAGATTTGAATTGGTTGGGCACATGCAAAGAATTGAGTCCTCATTTGGCTGATAACTGAAAGAAAAATGTTTTGATTCTTTGAATAATATGCAATGTCATTAACCACCGATCGTTAATCCGTCAAAGTTGGACATAATGTGAAGATCTCATTCTAATTTGTGGCCGCACGGTACTGAAGTAAGAACTTCATAGCTAGGCTAATCTAATGTGTACTAGCTCTATCTATGACCGGTAGATTTATTATTTTTGCCTCTTCCCTATCTATGATTGGTAGATTTCCATAAGATCAAATCAGGCAGTGGAATTTCAATACCTAAGGCCTAAGTAAAAATATTTTTTTGCCAAACGTGTAAGTGAAGATGGTATGCATATCCGTCCTCTGATCACCTACGACAATAACAATGTATAAAGGAGGGTTACTCAAATGGCTTTGATGGCATTGAGAGACTTCATGTCAAAAATTAAATTGTACTGGTCATCTTCTCGAAATTGCATTATGCACGACTTTTCCGTTCAGGGTTCAAAAGTACCTCTCTTTGTTGATTTGGGACTTCTAATGCAGAACTTAGACAGAAATCACTAATGCTCAAGGTATTATATTTTTCAAAGCAATTTAGAACCAATAGAAAGGCCTAATACCTATTTAAAATTAATGTTAAACAGATTATGCCTCGAGTCGATTCCAATATACCAAAACATCTATATCGGGTCGCCAAATACTACTACAATTGGGTTATCTTGTTGATTTACAAATCGAGAAAGAAAAAGATGGTAGGGACTAACTATGTAAACATGAATTGTTCACATGAATAAAAATTTGCACATGCGAATATGTTGTTGGGGATAAAACATGTGAACAACTCTTGTTTAAATTATCGAATCTCTTGTTTAAATTATCGAAATGCCTTGGACACGCAAGATAACCTTTGCGAATAATTGTATAATCTGTAAAAAGGATCCAGTGACTTCTACAACCTCCTACTTTTATTTACATAATAGGATTTATTTTCATTTTCTTCTCTAAAAAAAAATTTGACTATTTAATACGCTGAAGAATATTGATTTTGCTTGCTCTTCCAAACAGGTCGTTTCAATTTCCTCTATATCTTTGATATAACTATATTGATTAATTTTGTTCCTCTACTTCGTAAGTTTGCTATACTTCAATGGAAGATGGAACACGTATATGTAACAAATATCTAACAGACTAGATTAAAATGCAATAGACTAGATTAAAATGCTAAGTATAAATTAAACGCTCCAAACCATCACCATAATGTCACCGTAATGTCAATAACCAAACCACTAATAAAAGGTCACTGCCTTATAAGTCTTTAACCCTTTAAACATCTTACATATTCAGGTTCATGTAAGAAAATTGTCCAGGACGATGAATTTTAAAACATAATTAACACATATGAAGAAAAGTATATCTAGGAAAGGTGGCAAAACTACATGTTTCAAAATTTATACACATGACCTAGAGTTATGACCTACCTCGTGGAATTTACCGCACTTCCTTTTTTTCACTAGTGTTTTGGGGTAAAAACTGATTCTGCTGTTTTTGGTAAATTTGGGTGTGTTGATGAGAAACGAATTCAAACCCTAAACAAATGCACTTTACAGGAGTACTTTTAGATTCGATAGATCAATCTGTAAGACTCCGTCCTAAACCAAGAAATGCACATTCCAGATTCAATTCGGTCACAAAGTGAAGAAGAAGGGTTTATCTTAGGGAGGGAAGAGAATAAGGTGTTTAGATCAGAATGGTTAACTCTGAAGGTGTGGCTATTTTATAACTTGTATCAGAATATGTAACTGGTTTGCGGAATGTAAGTTATCAGTTCTTTGGTGTTTTCTTCTGGATACTGTGTTGATAACACTTGTGTTATTCTCAAAAATAAGTTGAAAATCCTATTTATACAAGTCATGACTTAGCGCATCCTGATCTCGTAGAAAGTGGAGACAGTTAAGTAGTGGAGAAGTGGAGTTGTGTAAAAGTGGTGACCGTCACGTTTCCATTTACGAGGGAAGACTAATCAGCATTACACCCACTACTCTCTTACTGCTATTAACCGTCCTCCATTTCCTGACACTTTTTCATAATGGGAGCGTTGCACGCCACACGCTGTAAACCACTAGACCAATACCCTAGTGAGCATCCCCCAGTTTGTGACATGTTTGATGTCTCGAGTAAATGGGTCAAGTCGTGAGACTTGCCGCTTAAAGCAGCACATAGTGCTTTTAGGTCAAATAACATAATTATTTGTGGAATCAATATTTATAAAACATCGTTTATAATCGATGCATATAAAGCATCGCTTTTAAACAAGCATCTAAAAATAATTGATGTTTATGAAGCATTGTTATTTCAGAGCTCGTCTAAGTTAGTCGCGGAGCTTAATGTCTTAAAGGAGCATGACCGCCCTCTTTCAGGGAGTTGGTAGGAGCTACGCGCGCATCCCATGGATTGGCCGGTCGGTCCCTATGAGAGAGTGGCGGCTGGGAGCCATTCTAACATCTTATCAGTCGGCCCAAGTTAGATCTAGACCGGTTAAATCGGTTATCCAAGTTGAGTGGCTGAGATGATTTGCGACAGTTGATGGCTGCCGTTGAATTATTGAAATATATATTAGCAGCGCGACCGACTACCTTTTGGGCAATCGTTTTGGATCCGTTTGGGCAAGCCGTGGCTTGGTCGATCGCTCCTTATGGGAGAAGGGTGGCCGGTGATCACAACGTCAACCTGTTGGCCACTTGAAATTAGATCTAAGTCGTCCAACTAGGTTAGAGAAGTTTGACGGATGAGATGATTTGCGGAAGTTGTATACTACCGTTGATTAAATTTTAGGGTTTAAAGCCGTGTGGCCAACCCTCTTTAGGCTAATCGATTCAAGGCACTTGACATTGATTTGAGCAGGCCGATTGGCCAGCCATATGCAAAGGTGAGTTGCCGGCGAGCATGCTGACATCTTATTGGCCGCCTAAAATTGGATCTAAGTCAGTCAATTTGGACGGCGAAGATGGACGGTTGTGATCATTTTGCGACAGTAGCACGCTGTCGCAACACAAATTAGGGTTTCCAAAATAGTGCGTTCACTCTACTTTGGGAAAGCGATTTGATGCACTTCTTGCTTGCCGTGTGTAGTTCGATCGGCTAGGGATAAAGGTGAGTAACCGGTGAACACACCGGCACCTCTTTGATCGTTCGAAATACGATCTAAGCCGTCCAACCATGCTGGCTAAGTTGGGCGGACGCGATGGTTTTGAGACCGTTATGGTCGGTCTTAACCCGTTGGAGTTTATCTTTCGCGGCACAACTAACCTAGTTTTGGCTAGCGATTAGGGCTGCTACTGGCGGGTTTAGAGGATTCCGATTGGCTGGGACAATAGTGGCCCCACCGGTGGATATCATGGAGTTTGCCTAGTTCCGCTAGTTAGAGGCTAAGTTTGTTGAATTGGCCGGCCAAATCTTGTGGCCGTGATTGTTTTAAGACTGACATGGTCAGTCTAGGCTTATTTTTCTTAAGGAATTTAAGCGCGTCGACCATGCACTTTTAATTAAGAGCGTGTTGACGCAAAGAAAATCTCTTTATCAGAGAGTGACGTAGCATGTGTGCTCCTGAGTATTTTCACGCAGATCTTAATACTGACACTTCGGGAGATTCGTGCTACTCTGCTGTGAGTGATCATTAATCGTCATGTCATGCCAATATTGAGAGTTCGGCTGGGGAACATAGCATAGGAAAATACTAGGCAGGCCATGCATTAGTGAATAATACCGGCGGGAGATAAAATTCATAGAATCTTTGGGATTGTTGCTACACGCACCATTCTGCTTGAATCTTATACATAGAAATATATTGAATTGCTCAATACACAAATGAGCGAAGAGGCCTGGGCACTCATTACTTTTAACTGGATTTTGTTCCTTTGCAGGATGGCAGCGCATTAAATACAGGGTTTCACAATTTTAACCTTGAACTGAAAACCACCATCAACATTAAGTCCCCTGCTTAGTACGTAATAGTGACGCTATTGCGG
Organism: Papaver atlanticum; assembly: GCA_023531105.1. Classification (NCBI taxonomy): domain Eukaryota; kingdom Viridiplantae; phylum Streptophyta; class Magnoliopsida; order Ranunculales; family Papaveraceae; genus Papaver; species Papaver atlanticum. The sequence continues at coordinate 28,898,308 of JAJJMB010007708.1, read as the reverse complement.
GGTAAGCAATTGATGGTGACATACAAGATAAAATAGAGACGAAAGAGATGGGGCTTACCAGGAGGAGTCACCCGTCGACAACAGGACAATGCGGGGAAGCATTGGCGCGTCCATGGGGAATTGATACAGCGGGCCCATCATTCTTTCTTCATGTACAAATCAAAGAAGGAATCCTTCCTTCATTAGGACTCTGCAAAGTGTATGGGTATAAAAGGGTGTCGACCCTCCCCTTTCTTTTTTATTTGCTCGTCTTTTCTCCGTCTGTAGTAGCTGGTGTCCGTGCGTCGCCGCCGTTATCAACTCCGTCGCCAATCGTCCATCGGCATTAAGGTAGGAGTTTCCTCATTCTTTCCCCTCCCCCCCCTTTTTTTTTGCGAACATGAACCAATTGCTCATGTTTCTCCCATAGTTTTGGGAATTTTGTTTAAACCTGAGTGAATCCTCTTTTGTTTGATTTTGTTGACAGCATCAGAGAAAGTAACGGTAACAATACCAATTAACACAATGATCACCAGCAGTCAGGGCCAGCGAAGAGATAAGAAAATCCGAGGTGAGTGCTGCTTCTTTTCTTTCTTCCCTGCGGGTATGAACCCTAATTGTAAGGCTTCCATAACTAAGAAATTTGTTCCAATATGATTGATTCTTCTTTATTGGCAGTGTTGGCGTGAATACTATCGGCGAAGTAACCAACAACAATTAGCAGCAAGACTAGCAGGGAGGATTTTAAAGTAAGTGCTGCCACCCTCTCTTCTTCTTTTTTGTAAAACCTAGCTTTAGGTTTCGGCCGTGGGTATAATACCCGCGGTAAAAAAAAAAATCTTCGAGTGAACGTAAGTCCCTACTCGCCTTGGTCGTGGGTGTGATGTCTTGCGGTTAAAAGAAAATCCTCTATTAGAAAATTTTGTTGTTGGCATATTAGCTCCATGTCACCCCATGTGAAATCGACCACCGGTGATTATACCAAATTTTGACAAAATTTGTATGCATGGCTCTTCTCGGAGTAGTGATCCTTCTTCATCTTGTTCATTGTAGTTATTTGAAAGTGAACGTAAGGAATTCTCGTTAAGATGTCACCTGGAAATATTTCTTCCTCTAAGCTGGGAGGTGCTGAAAATTCCAAAGATATGCCAAACATAGATGATGAGCTCTTTGTCGTTCCTTATCCGAACATTAGGACTCATCCTGGTCATAGGATAACCCTCCTTACGGGTTCAGAGAACGAAGAGGCTGCTCCGTCAGTTTCTCCAGTGCGTGTGATGAGGTTCTGTCTCGAGAAGAAAGAGTATCCAGCTTCTCCTATTGATTTAAAATTTTTCCATAACCCTCTGTTCTCTTATGAAGGATGGATGAGGTATATGTTGGGCAATGATCGTATCAAGAATAACTTGGTTAAAGCACAAGTCGTTGAAGCTGTCAAGGCATATGCAACACTTCGTATCAGGAAAGATGCTGCAGGTTTGATTACTTTCATTTCTCGCTGGTGTCCCTCCACCCATACATCCATATGTAGATGGGGCGAAATGACTATCACTTTAGAGAGCGTAGCTGTTCTGCTGAGTCTTCCAGTTGCCGGGAATCTTGATTTTGAGTTGTCTGATGAAGAAGATGTGATGTACGCCACTCTAGTCAAGAAGGTAGAAGAGTATAATCAGAAGGAAAATGATGAAAAATGCTTCTATACTTGGTGGGTATCTGAATGGTTTCCTATGAAACCGAAAATAGTCCAGGTGCTGGATGACATGTTCAGCGTTGCTGCCTTTTTTTTTTAATCCTTGTGGCTTTCTAGAGACGTATTTGACGATGGATCTGGCATGAAAACAATAACACGGAGGCTTGTTACATTTGCTATTAGGCTGGCGCAAGGCGTAGTCCTTCTCATAGGCAGCTTGTTCCTTGGTTCCTTGTATTCTCATCTGGATTCTCTAGCAGCTGACATGTATGCCTCCAACGGATATATGAAAGTAGAATCACATGTTCACATCGCCTTTCTCCAAATACTCTTATGGGATCACTTCAAAGGTTACTCTAGCTCCTAATCCTGCAACTTCATTCTCCAGTATATACTGAGGCTCCAGGATACTCCGCTGGCTAAAAAGGCGTCTAAAGCCTGGGTTGAAGCTTATTGACTTTCTTGATAATGTGCATGCCATAGATTTTCGTCCTTGGGCGTCGGTTCACTCATCTATAGTTCAGCCAAACACCTTTTCCTCTACCTCGGATATAACGTTGCATTCCGATGGAAAGGACATGAGTATCGGCGAAATCGTGTTTATGCGAAGCTGCACACCTGGATATGTTCCATCTTTCTTTAAGGAGTATTTTACTGTGGTTCCTTATAATATTGACAGAGACGCTCGTCAAATGGGTTTTGATCAGGGAATCCCTTCTGTCGCCCGCTAAAGGCTCCAGCGGATCTCTTGACCTCTGTTTTTGATACTAGCGTCTTTGCAACGAAGAAGAGCCTATCATTCTTGCTTCCAGGGAGAAAAATGGTGGCGACTCCTAGGTACAATAAGTTTTAGAGAGAAGAGCTCCTGGCTTTTCAAAAATTCATGGAGGAAGTTGTGGCGGTTCCACGCGGCAGACCTTCCCTCGAAACCTTAGAAAAATATAAGCTGTTGAAGACGCTTCCTTCAGGAAAACGAACCAGAGCTCGTATATCTAAACAAGGTGAGTGCAGTCCCCAGGAGAAATAGGCAAGGTCGAAGAAGCGTGCAGGTGGAGTTTGAGCGATCTCAACATCTCCGGTAGTTTTTAATTCTTCCAACATGCAGGTACGTATGTGCTTTCTCTTAACCAGCTGAATTTTAGTCATTTTGAGCCAGCTTCACTAAACATCTTCCTCCTTTTAAAATAATGGTTTCGGGAATGTGAATGCTTTTTCTAGACTCGCACACAGCCACAACACAGTACCTTCAGAAGAGAAATCCGGCGATACTGAGTCTCTCGAAGATGAAGCTGTGGACGAAGAAGATTCAGGCTCCGACAGTGATGAAGGAAGTACTTCCAAGCGTAGTAGAGAATCTAGCGAGCTGGAAGATGAGTTGGTACGTCTTCTATATATTTTCTGAGAAATGATTCTCTCTTTGATATGAAATAAATATTAACCAGTAATATTGCAGGGTGGAACCGTAACAGAAAACAATCTCGGGGCGGGGATGGATGACGACGCAGGGAATATTGCTGCCCCTCCCGAGGAGGATAAAGATGCTACGTCCATGGTTTTAGATGCAATTGTCTTCAAAGAACCTCTCGAAACTGACACGGCATTAGTTGCGCATTTCGTTGCTGGAGCTACTTTTGACCCCCCGTTTGACGTTCCCTTTACAGATCATGTGTTGGTTAGAGGATTCAGCATGCCATCTAAGTATGCAGAATTGTACACCAAGATATGGAAGAAGCATGGGCACATTGCCACGACCAAGAAGGTTAAGAGTCGTTCTCATTGGTTAAACATGTCGAAGAAGCTCTATCTTCTATTCATGACATGTGCAGCGCGACTGGGTGCGCCATTTCTGAGGAAGTAGTTCAAAACTGAGAGTTCCGCGGGGATATGTTTGTGAACTTTTAGTTTAACGCCTCATGGTTCTCTGAAGGATTTTCCAAAATCCAAAAGCTGCAGACTGAAATGGCTGAAATCCCTTCTGCGGATTTTATTAACCAACAGGAGGCAGAAGTTGAGAAGTTATCCCAAGAGTTGAAGTTGAAGCAGGCTGCTCTCCAAAATATGAAGGATGCTTTCGCCAAGAAGAATGAGCCATTGTTGGACGATTTCCCTTGAAAGCTTTTACTTCATGAATTTTCTCCTCTTAGGTTTTTTTTTTGAAAAGTCAAAAAACGCCTCTTTTATGGTTTTGATTTTGTGGTTACGAACTAGTAGGTGATTGTTCTGTGAGGATTTTTGAATTGATTTACTCTTAAGATGATTTTGTAAGTAATTTTATGGAAGTGATAATATTTGGATGAACTAATAAGTTGGAACGCAAATAGTGCAACCCTTTTGGAGAAATTGTGAATGTTGCATGAAAAAGAGAAATACTAGAGTAATATGATATTTATAGAATAATCGTATTATTGGCTCTATTCTCAAAATGAGCTGACGCATGTGTCGAGTCCCTAGTGAATTTCAAAACAATTGGCTGTGTATGATTGTTTTACAAAACTTACTTGTTCACGAGACCCAATAACAAAACTGGCTTTCCTAAATAATTGCTTCGAATCCAGGTTATGACGCGTCTCTCAACAATGAGAAGTCTCCATCCAATTTGTTTTTGTTGACTGTACGTGTTGACTCTTAGAGAAATGGAGAATCTCCAGTTCATAGACGTAACTCTCCATAGTTAATCTTTTCCTGGAAAATGCGTTTCAGGCCATTGCATTCACTGGTAGGATGATGGACGAACCTGTGGTAGTGGCAATACCTCGAATCTGTCATTTCTCGATCAGTTGGCGAGCGCCACGCATGAGGTAGTTGAACTACTCCGTCTCGTACCCAATCTTCAAGCAACTCCAGAACTTTCCTCATTGGAAACGGGAAGTGAGGGTACCCTGAGTATGGTTTCTCTCGCGTTAGCGGCTGTTGTCGTGAGAACTCTTGTGAGCCTTGATACGAAGCTCGTTTCGAGAGTGGAGTTGAGGCGCGAGTGTATGTTGACATAAACACAGATCGTTTAGTTTGGCGGTTTTGCTGAAGTGCAACTTCTCTCGAGGGCCCTACAGTGGTATCTATAGCGCTATGAGGTGGTTGAACTGAGTACCGATCATCAGCGCAGTTCTTGTCTTCATGGAGGCCTTGGTAAATTTCTCCTTCTTCAGGCGATTCTTTGTTTAGTAAAGTCAGAGTGGTTGTGGCTGCGGATTGTTGGAAAACTTTCTGAACTTCTACGAGGGTTAGGAAATATAAGTTTTCCAACAAAGCTTCATAGGTCGGCTCCTCCCCATTATCTTGCAAATATTGTGGCGCACCTGGCAGGTCTCTTCCCTTGGCCTTGTGAAACTGCTTCAGCTCTTTGTCGTTGACTGAGTTTAATTGGTTATTCCTTTTCTGCTCCCATCCGATGCATTTACGTACTCTATCTGCATTGTCGTTGGCTGGGGCACAGACTTCATACAAAGACTCAACATTTTTTGTGCCACTTCTAAAATTGGTGGCGTCCTCCGAGCAAATGTTTGCTGATTTTTTCCACAACTGGTTTGCCATACTCTTTAAGAGAAAAAATGACTCAGTTTGCAACTTGACTATATCGGCCTAATTCGTGACAACGTCCTCCAGCATTTTCGTCATATCTTCCATGGTGATTGGATTTCGAGCATTCGTGATTTTGGAAGAGTTTGGCTGACCCGGGTACATCATAAAAGGGAAAGTTGGAATTGGTGATTGAAGTGAATTTTTGTTATTAGATCTAAGATCTACCCTTTTGAAATTGACAAAATTGAGAAAATTGAAATGAAATTGAAAATTGATCTTGCAACCGAGAGATTAATCTCCCACTGTGGTCGCCAGTTGTTTTGGGGTAAAAACTTATTCTGTTGTTTTTGGTAAATTTGGGTGTGTTGATGAGAAACGATTTCAAACCCTAAACAAATGCACTGCACGGGAGTACTTTTAGATTCGAGAGATCAATCTATAAGACTCCGGCCTAAACCAAGAAATGGTCGTTCCAGATTCAATACGGTCACAAAGTGAAGAAGAAGGGTTGATCTTAGGGAGAGAAGCGAAAAAGGTGTTGACATAAGAATGGTTAACTCTGAAGGTGTGGCTATTTTATGACTTGTATCAGAATATGGAACTGGCTTGCGGAATGTAAGTTATCAGTTCTTTGGTGTTTTCTTTTGGATACTGTGTTGATAACACTTGTGTTATTCTCGAAAATAGGTTGAAAATCCTATTATACAAGTCATGACTGAGCGCAACCTGATCTCGTAGAAAGTGGAGACAGTTAAGTAGTGGAAAAGTGGAGTTGTGTAAAAGTGGTGATCGTCACGTTTCCATTTACGAGGGAAGACTGATCAGCATTACACCTACTACTCTCTTATTGCTATTCACCGTCCGCCATTTCCTGACACTTTCTCGTAATGGGCTCGTTGCACGCCACACGCTGTAAACCACTAGACTAATACGCTAGTGAGTATCCTCCAGTTTGTGACATGTTTGATGTCTCGAGTAAATGGGTCAAGTCGTGAGACTTGCCGCTTAAAAAAGCACATAGTGCTTTTAGGTCAAATAACACAATTATTTGTGGAATCAATATTTATAAAACATCGTTTATAATCGATGAATATAAAGCATCGCTTTCAAACAAGCAGCTGAAAATAATCGTTGTTTATGAAGCATCGTTGTTTCAGAGCTCGTCTAAGTTAGTCGCGGAGCTTAATGTCTTAAAGGAGCATGACCGCCCTCTTTCAGGGAGTTGGTAGGAGCTACGCGCGTATCCCATGGATTGGCCGGTCGGTCCCTATGAGAGAGTGGCGGCTGGGAGCCATTCTAAAATCTTATCAGTCGGCCCAGGTTAGATATGGACCGGTTAAATCGGCTATCAAAGTTGAGTGGCTGAGATGATTTGCGGCAGTTTATGGCTGTCGTTGAATTATTGAATATATATTAGCAGCGTGACCGGCTACCTTTTGGGAAATAGTTTGGGATCTGTTTGGGCAAGCCGTGGCTTGGTCGATCGCTCCTTATGGGAGAAGGGTGGTCGGTGATCACAACGTCACCCTGTTGGCCACTTGAAATTAGATCTAAGTCGTCCAACTAGGTTAGCGAAGTTGGACGGATGAGATGATTTTCAGCAGTTGTATACTACCGTTGATTGAATTTTAGGGTTTAAAGCCGTCTGGCCAACCCTCTTTAGGCTAATCGATTCACGACACTGGACATTGGTTTGAGTAGGCCGATTGGCCATATGTAAAGGTGAGTTGCCGGCGAGAATTCTGAAATCTTATTGGCCGCCTGAAATTGAATCTAAACCACTCAATTTGACCGACGAAGATGGACGGCTGTGATCGTTTTGCGACAGTAGCACGCTGCCGCAACACAAATTAGGGTTTCCAAAATAGCGCGTTCACTCTCCTTTGGGCAAGCGGTTTGATGAACTCCTGGATTGCCGTGTGTAGTTCGATTGACTGTGGATGGAGGTGAGTCGCCGGTGAACACAACCAGGCTGGCTAAGTTGGGCGGACGCGATGGTTTTGAGACCGTTATGGTCGGTCTTAACCCGTTGGAGTTTATCTTCCGCAGCGCAACTAGCCTAGTTTTGGATAGCGATTAGGGCTGCTACTGGCAGGTTTAGAGGATTCCGATTGGCTGGGACAATAGTGGGCCCGCCGGTTGACATCATGGAGTTTTCCTAGTTCCCCTAGGAAGAGGCTAAGCTTGTTGAATTGGCCGGCCAAATCGTGTGGCCGTGATTGTTTTAAGACTGACATGGTCAGTCTAGGCTTATTTTTCTTAAGGAATTTAAGCGCATCGACCATGCACTTTTAATTAAGAGCGTGTTGACGCAAAGAAAATCTCTTTATCAGAGAGTGACGTAGCATGTGTGCTCCTGAGTATTTTCACGCAAATCTTAATACTGACACTTCGGGAGATTCGTGCTACTCTGCTGTGAGTGATCATTAATCATCATGTCATGCCAATATTGAGAGTTCGGCTGGGGAACATAGCATAGGAAAATACTAGGCAGGCCATGCATTAGTGAATAATGCCGGCGGGAGATAAAATTCATATAATATTTGGGATTGTTTCTACACGCACCATTCTGAGTGAATTTTTTACATAGAAATATATTGAATTGCTCAATACACATATGAGCGAAGAGGCCTGGGCACTCATTACTTTTAACTGGCTTCTGTTCCTTTGCAGGATGGCAGCGCATTAAATACAGGGTTTCACAATTTTAACCTTGAACTGAAAACCACCATAAACAACTGGTTTGGCATGTTTTTCAGCACTAGAGAGACGTCGCTTTCAACCACCCCGACGACCCTTTGGCTTTTCTTTATTGGGAGGCAACACTCTTTGCGCAGCAACATCCTTTGGCACATCCCAGGTATCATGGCTAAGGACCGAGTTGATCGGAGGCGCATACATAGCTCTCAATTTGGCTCTTAAATAGTACTCTCCACATAGAGAGAACATATTAACCCGATATTTCTGACATACGGCGAGGACGTGTGGACATGGCAAATGCTCGTAGGTAAAGACCCTTCAAGTACAAGACTTCTCCTTCAATCGGACAATGTGCTGATCCAGGCACGGACCCTCATTCACTTCAAATATATCTTTATGAGATAGCATGGCTTCAAACATTTTCGATAATTCCCACCGCCCTTCAATAATGTTTTTAGCATAATCACTCAAATGATAGTTATGTTGGGCAGCTACTTCTCTATGGTCAGAGAACCATCCCATCAGCTGTGACCGTATGAAGTTCACTAAATGGGTTATGGGGAGTTTTTTAGCCTTCAAAAGTAGGTTATTCCAACTCTCAACGATGTTTGTTGTCATGAGAGTATAACGGACTTTTCCGGCTTTTACCCTTGCCCAATTCCTTGGATGAACTTCCCGCACATAGGAAAAAACTGCATTATCCTTTTTGACTTCTAATATAGCGCTTCGATAACCATCCTCAGTGTACGCTTGCGCAGCTCTTATAAATGCCTCAACAACGGCGACATTGTAGTACCTCCTTATAATATTCACTGTATTGTGAAAAAATGACAACTGAATATGCCCTCAATGTTATATTTAAACTACATCGGCAAAAGCCCTACAACTATATTGTTTAAAACAACTTAATTGAGATACTAATGAAATATTTATGTTCTCAGCATGGTAAAAAAATGACAGATAACTTAAAGTGTATTTGTGGTTGTTTTGTGCTCAAAAGACTAGCTAAAGGTTAATGCTATATAAAGGTAAAGATAACTAGGAGATGTCCCGCGCTACAAAGCTTAAAGGTTAAACTTTAAAGGAGATGAGTCACTAACAAATGTAACACGAATATAAAGTGTTGTTGTTAGATACCTTTAAGATGGTACGCACAGTACACATGACAAGCTCCAGGAAACACTTCCGCAATCGCTGATTCAAAGCTTGGCGATCTGTCTGAACACAAAACTAGATCCTCTTTTATCGAATACTCGTGACCAAGCGCATCGAGTAACTTTTGCATGACCCATAAACAGGAATCACCGTTTTCAGAATCAACGATGGCAAACGCTATAGGGTACATTTTTTCACTGGGATCATACCCAATTGCCGAAAGTAGAGCTCCTCCGTGTTCCCCACTTAGATGTGTACCATCCACAGCAAATGTGATAGGTGTTGTAAACACCTTGATATTTATCTATTGTTTATGCTTTCTTTACTAAATTTTCTTGTAAATTATGTATCTTATGTTTGATTTTGAGTGTTTAGGTACTTTGGAGTCATTGGGAGTAAAAGAAGAAGAAATAGGCGAAAAGGGCAAAAATATTATTTCAAGGGCGAGTGCTATGCGGAGTCAAGAATAAGGGGCCGCTAGCTTTGTTTCAAAGGAAAGCTAAATGGGCTGCACATAACTGGTGGCATGTAACGTTCTGATGGGTGCCTCTATCAATTCCCATTCCTACACATACCTGAGATTCAGAGAGGATTAGCTTTTATTTCTTCTCCTCTCCCTGGAACTAATGGCGGCTGCTTCTGTGAGAATACATTGATGAAGTTCTTTCTTATTTTAGAGAAATTGGAGAATGAATTATCGAATTGAGATGACATAGAACATAAACTCGTGGTTGAATCACCTAATTTGGAAGAATAGATGGGTATGTGATGTTCTAGGTTTACAAGTTAGGGTTTTGTTTGAGCTGGATTTGGAATTCAGAAGTTGATGGTTTGAAATGGTGATGATTGAAGAGATGATTCAGAATATGAGAAGGGTTTTGATGTCCTTCTGGTTTGGTTATGAGAAAGATACAGGATCAAGATGAGTATGGGTGGTATTTGAAATCAGATTGGAATTAGATTTGCTGTTAACCGAGAAGAACAAATGGAAGATGTTTATAAGAGGGATCTGTTTCTGCTCATACAAGATGCAGAGGTTGTATTTGCTATGCTTGAAGGGTTAAGAAGATGATGCTGTTACAGGGTGATTATGAACTGTTAGTTTTGTGTGGGTTTATACATAAATGGTATTTGTGTTAGAATTTGAAATGTTTTGAAGCTCTGATACCATGTTAAAAATTGAAATGTTTTGGATCTCTAATACCATGTTGGAAATTCATATGATTTTAACTTCGAATAATATTTGCGGAGATATACGAGCACAGTGGTGTTGCTCGTATAGAGCTCCTAGAACTCTAGTAGTGAAGGTGGAAGCAAGGACTTTGTAACTTGAAATTTGTATTGATTGATTCTTGCTTGCTTGCTTTACAAATGATACTGGACTTGCCTATTTATAGGCTTACATAAACCGTTATTGGTTCTTTCTATATTCTTCTAGAATTCTCCTATCTAGAATACTCTTTTACAACTGATATACACTAGTGTTCTCTAGATTCTTCTAGAACATTCCTTTGGACATAACAACTTTTAGTCTCAACCAACTTTTGCAACTCTAGTACATTCTAGATTACTTGTTTTCTACATTTCTCTACATTTGTCTAGATCATTCTAGACAATTACAAATTAGATGTTCCAACACCCCCTCTTAATTTGTAATTGGCTTAGCGTCCAATTTGTTCTTCACCCAATCTCTTGATAACTCTTGGCCTCTCTTGCTCGTAGTGTATTCATTTCAGACTTGTCGTCACATTGAAACCTGCTCGCCTTCGTAGTGTCTCCATATCTTGTTTTAGATCTTCTTTGTTGACCTGGCATTTTCGCAGCCTGTTCGTTGTAGATTTAGAGGCTCTGTCTTGTGCCAATTATCTCCTTCTCCTTCACGGTTTAGACCGAACTTGACCGTCTTAAATTCAGAGGCTTTGCCTTCTGTTGATATTCCTCGCCTTTCACGAAACTTGACCATCGTAGGTTCAGAGGTTCCGCCCACTCAACTTTATGAGTAGAATATTTGTACAAGATGGCTCTCTTTTGCCATCTTTGTAACTTGAGGAGGCATTCTTTGATGCTCTCTTCCCTCAAATTTTTCTTTAGAAAATGCACTCTTTTGTGCATCTCTTTGCGAGGATGGAAACTTCTCTTCTAACTTTTTTTTTTTTTTTTTTTGTTAACGGAAGGAGGTGAAGCTTATATTTTTCTTACTTTGCTTACTTGTATTTTATGTTGTAGGGAGACTTATCATTTCTAGGAACTACCTCAGCTCTAACTTAATTTCACGAGCTGCTACATTTTTTTTTTTTAAATCTTTTTTCATTTTTTTCTAAACTTCGACTTGGGTGATAATTAGTGTCTATCAGGGGGTTGCAAAACAAGTAATGAACTTGGAAAATTGAGACGTACCTTGCGTCTTCTCTTTTTTTTTATACTTCGTCTGCGCGGAATCACCTTCACCTTCATCAACTTATAGCGAAAACTTAACGCCCATTTGGATCGAACCCGCTCTGATACCATGTTAGAATTTGAAATGTTTTGAAGCTCTGATACCATGTTAAAAATTGAAATGTTTTGGATCTCTAATACCATGTTGGAAATTCATATGATTTTAACTTCGAATAATATTTGCGGAGATATACGAGCACAGTGGTGTTGCTCGTATAGAGCTCCTAGAACTCTAGTAGTGAAGGTAGAAGCAAGGACTTTGTAACTTGAACTTTGTATTGATTGATTCTTGCTTGCTTGCTTGCTTTACAAATGATACTGGACTTGCCTATTTATAGGCTTACATAAACCGTTATTGGTTCTTTCCATATTCTTCTAGAATTCTCCTATCTAGAATACTCTTTTACAACTGATATACACTAGTGTTCTCTAGATTCTTCTAGAACATTCCTTTGGACATAACAACTTTTAGTCTCAACCAACTTTTGCAACTCTAGTACATTCTAGATTACTTGTTTTCTACATTTCTCTATATTTGTCTAGATCATTCTAGACAATTACAAATTAGATGTTCCAACAATTTGTCTTATTTTTATATGGGTGCTGTGATGATGGTACTGAGATGGAGTTGCAAGTATAAGTGCAAGGAGAAGGTTACAGGTTACAGTTTGTGTATCAGAGATGGGATTGATGTAATTTTTGCTGTGGATGATTTTCAAGGGTTTGAGGAAGTGGTGGTGCTGTGATGCCTGCCATGGAACTGGTGGTTGCTGTCAGTTTTGGAGATTATGGAGTTACATGGAAGCAATGAGCGAATGAGCATCTGGAGCTGGTAATGAAGCTACAGATGGTGCAAGATTATTAAATTAATGTCTAGGTCAGGGACAAACTTCAGGTGATGGTGAACTTCATATTAAGAGAACAAGAAATAGCTGGAATTGCAGAAGTTGGCTGTGCAGTGGTTGTATTGCAGGACAGATGTTGATACTGTGGATTTGAGTTGCAGAAGGATATAATGATGTTGCTGCGATGGGTTTGTTTCAAGATTGAGTTACCAGTGAGATGGAGGAGATGGTGGTGTTGTTGTGAAACTGAGATTGATAATGAGATGAATCTGGGTGCTGTGTTGGGATCTTGTTACTGGCAAGAGAAGTGTAATTGCAGGCAGTTGTGGTTCTGCTAGAACATTTGCTGTTGCTGGGGTCAGTGCTTTAATTGACCTAGTTCAAGATGGAGCTAAATCAATTGCATGTGCAGTTCAAGGAGAATAAGACAGAAGTGAAGGGTTAGATGGCGGAGACTGGTTGGTGTTGCATTGGTGGTTTGCAGAGATGAGCTTTGCAGTTACAGTTCAGGTGATTTGAGAGATAGTAATTGAGCTAGAATCTGTGTGAGAATAGGAGATGGGTATGAGCTATAAGAAGAAGAAATGGAGCTGTACTACCAGTTTGGTCGAGATTGAAGCTTTACATAGAAACATGTGCTGATAAATTAGAAGATACAGTTGCAATTGGAGTTGATGCAGATAAAGAAGGAGCAGGTGAAGAGTGGAGCTGGTGACTGAACTAAACTGGCTAGATGTGATGACTATGGTACTGGTGGCTACTTAAATGAAGCAGAGATGGACTGGAGCTTGCATTACTTGGAGATGGTTGTTGATGCTCATGGAGTTGCGGGAAATGTATTTGAGCTGCAATGAGTTCTGAGATAGAAGTTACAGAATTGGTGGTGTGACTAGAATGAATGGCAGTGGCTAGGAATGTGTGTGCAGGAAGCTGTCATTATGGATGGAAGTGCACTGGTGATGCACAATGATTGTGCAGCACAGCTCAGACCTTGACTCACCTGACTTCTCATTGACTTGGTGTTGACCCGAGTTAACTCAGATGACATGCCGGGTTGACTGACTAGTTTGACCGGGGACCGGGTGGACTTTGCCGGTCACCTGAGATACTTTTTTGACGGATTCCGTCCAACTTACGGCTCTAGCACTAGTTTTCCGGCGATATTTTTCGGCAGAATTTCTACATGGATATTTCTTTTATGTGGGCTTGGTGGACTACTTGGACTTGGGTATTGAATACTTGACCTAGTTTTGGAAACATACAAAAGGGAAGACTTATACTTCTTTTGGTGGACGTATTTTTTTCTACTTGGAGTTTTGAAGGAGAGCGGCGATTCTACGAGGGTTTGCTTTCATTGTTTTTAATGTTCTTTATTCCAAATATGATTATGATGAACTCCATTAATATGAGTAGCTAAATACTATTATTGGTTATGGGATAAAGTTGATTTCATCAAACATGTTATTTGATTCAATGCATTAGTTTTGTCTCAACTTTGTTGTTTATGATTCATTGCTTATAATGTTATATGATTTGAATACTTGTTTGGTTGAGTCCGGAATCAATCCGATTGGCATTCATATCTAAAGCTAGATTAGGATTTTCAATACATAAAAGTTGTTAATCCCTGATTCTAAGTAGCATAGTGCCATTATTACTTGTAGTGATACATCTCTATAATTGCATATGAATCATAACCTTTGTTAAAATGAATTAGTGCTTTTACACGTTCAGTTGCATTGATTAGTCTATTTCATAGAACTTAGTGCTCTTGGGAAGTTAAACTTAATTGTGCTTTTACACTTTAGGTTGCTTTCTAGGTAGATTTCACATGTGCATCTTTTAATGTGTTTGTGATAAAATCGGGAAATAAACGGGATATTCTTGCGATCAAGATATCCTAGGACTTTTAGTAAATGCGAGATTAAATTTTCAATTCTAGTCATTGATGAAAATGCATGTTTGTGAATGATACTATTCCGTGACCAATATCTTCTCCTTATTATATATTTTAATTATTTCAATTGCTTTGCTTTATTTTATTGCTTAGATAAAATCAAAATCCCCCCTTGGTTACTTAAGAATCTGAAATTCTATAACAATAAAAGCCTCTTTGTGGGAACGAACTCTTTCTTACCACATACTTCATTTATTTTAGTTGAGTAAGAAAGTGAAATTATTTTTGACGCATACAACAACGATCAAATTTTGGCGCTGCTGCTGGGGAGGCAGCGGTTGTTATATTGTTTTGGTTTCTTATTTTTATTTTGTTTTTGATTTCGTTTTGAGAATTGTGTTTCAGGTACCTTACTGAAATAAAAACCGAAAGAAGCAATGGGTGATGCAAATCATACACTCAAGGAGCTAGCTTCTCAGAAGTTGGACCAACAATAATGGTGTATTGAAGCAACTTCCACTTTTGATATCAAGCCAGGGTTGATCAGTCAAATACCAAAGTTCCATGGATGTGCATGGGAAGATCCGAACAAGCATCTTATGGAGTTTCAATGGTTAATCACAAGCATGATACCTAATGGTGCTGATGTAGATGAAGGAATGTTGCGTGCTTTTCCTTTCTCTTTACTCGATGCAGCTAAAGATTGGTTATATTACTTACCGCCTGGTAGTATTACAACATGGAATGGATTGAAGAAACTCTTCCTAGAGAGATATTTTCCTGCATCCAAAGCGGCTCAAATTTGCAAGGCGATTTATATGAATCGTTATATGAATGTTGGGAACGGTACAAGAGATTGGTGGCAAGCTGCCCTCACCACCAATTCAGTGACGTGATGATTATCCAATACTTCTATGAAGGTCTCCAAGTAAGTGATAGGAATCTTATTGATGCTGCAAGTGGTGGTGCACTTATGAACAAGATGGTGACACAAGCTAGAGAGTTGATTGAGAGTATGGCAGCAAATTCTCAACAATTTTCAAGTCGTGGATCAGATCCATCTATCAAGGGAGTTAATCAAGTTGACGAGATTATTGAATTACGTCAACAAATGAGCAATATGGCAGCAGTGATACAACAAATTGCAGTCGTGGTTGTAAAACCGTCACGCCCAGCTTATGAGAACGTAGAGCATGTCAATGCTATTTTCTCAACACAGCGGTATGATACTTTCTCCAACAACCACAATCAAGGATGGAGAGACAACCTCAACATTGGTTATGGTAATGAGCAAGTTGCAAGTGCAAGTTCTGTTTACAACCGTCCGAGTGAGTTCCAACAACAAATGCAACAACCGCAATAATCCCAAAATTCAGAATTGGAAAAGATGACTACTTTGGTGGAGGATCTAATATCCGTGGTACAACAAAATCAACAACTAGCGGTCTTAAATCAGCAGAAAACGGATAATGCAATTAAGGAGTTGCAATCACAAGTTGGTCAACCACCACAACAACAATTCCAGCAACAACAACAACCTCAAAATCAGGGGACAAATATGGAAGAGTTGCTGAAATCTTTTATGCAAAGAACGGAGGGTGCAGTCAAGGACTTGTAAACACAAGTTGGTTCAATGGCCGAGGAGATAAATCAGTTGCATGCACAAAATGGTGAGAAACTCCCTTCCCAACCTCTTAACCCAAGAGATGGTGTCAATGCTATTACGTTTGGAAGTGGTACACAACTTGTGCAACCTGAAATTACTGATTCGGGTAAAGAAGAAGCCCCAAAGGAACCAGTTTTGGAGGAAAAGGATGTTGATTTCCCCCAAACTTCCGAGGTACCTATTTCCAACTCTAAAACTCATATTCCTACTTATGTTCCTCCTCTACCTTTTCCTGGAAGGTTCGTTAAAGCTAATAAGAAGGTGGAACAAGATAGGGATATTTGGGATATTTTTAAGAAGGTCCAAGTGAATATTCCACTCATTGATGTAATTAGGTAAACTCCTCGCTATGCAAAGTGTGTAAAGGAATTGTGCACTAACAAGCACAAGCTAACCAGTAATGAGGTAATGAGTGTGGGGGAGAATGCTTCGGCATGTCTTCGAAAGAAACTCCCACCTAAGTTGAAGGATCCCGGTAGTTTCACTATTCCATGCACTATTGGTAAAACGAGGTTTACAAAATCTATGCTAGATTTAGGAGCTTCCATTAATGTTATGCCTACTTCAATTTATGATGCTTTAAATCTTGGTCCTCTTAAGGAAACCGGCATAGTTATTCAACTTGCCGATAGATCTTATGCTTACCCGAAAGGGATTGTTGAGGATATTTTGGTGCAGGTAAAAGGACTAATATTTCCAGTGGATTTCTACGTTTTAGACATGAGTGATGTGAATTCATCCTCGTCTACACCTTTACTGTTGGGTAGACCATTTATGAGTACCGCTAGAACGAAGATTGATGTCTACAATGGCACCTTGACTATGGAGTTCGACGAAGAAGTCATAAACTTCAACATCTTTGAGGCGAGAAAACAACCAAGTAACATTCAATCATATTTCCATAGTGTGTTGGAAGCCGGATAAGGCGTAACAAACAAGGAGATAATTGGGCTGACGACTTTAAACCAAGCGCTAAATGGGAGGCAACCCATATGATGAGTATTTCTTGTCTTATTTTTATTTTCTTGTCTTGTTTTTAGTTTTTCTTGTCTTGAATTTAATTTTTCTGATTTCTTGTCACATTTTATCATGTAGGATTTCCCACCTTGATTTACTTTGGATGACTCAATTTACATTGAGGACAATGTAAAGTTTAAGTGTGGGGGAGTGGTTAAGCATTTGGATTGTAAATTTTTCAAAATTTTCAACTTTTGTGTAAATTAGTGAATGAAAAACTCCAACTTGTAGTTAGTTTAGAGTCACATAGTATACAAGTCGCTAAGGTTATATCGAGATTCTCACAAGAGTGACTGAACTTAAAGATGACAGAGAACGTGATTGGGTTTTTTGCCTATATGAGAGTTAAAGTTGGATTTAACCATGCCAGTGGAAAATGAGGTGCAGACTGAATTCGGTATTAGAGTTGTGATCCCCTATAGTGGACTACCCATGATACATCATGAGAGGCACCGACCTTCAATTTTTTGTACGTGTCTAAATATGTGCTTTTCGAGTGTGTCACCGTACGTAAACTCCGGGTAGAATGGTGAGCTACCCAACTTCCCACCAATAGAAGCACTATTTTGATCTCTTGAGTGCTATTTTATCAATCATGATGGTGACATCGAATTGCTAACTTACATATCACTTGTATTCTTGTTCGCAGTTAGCACCATCCACTTTATCTCTCTCTACACCAACAGGTCCATAGAAACACCATCATCATCAAAAAGAGGAGCATCACAAATTCGAAGGAAAGTTGAAGACGTTCAAGGTTTACAAGCAACAGTACAGAAATGAGCAGATTTTAGATTTAAGTAAAGCAATAAGATAAGGAGCAAAATTCTTACAAGTTGAAGACTTATGTACAAGAGCGAAGATTATCAAGATGAGAGTTCAATAAGTTTATGATATCGAGACATACAAGTTGTGGAGAATCAAGCAGTAAAGTACTTACACCATGGCCTTTATACTTACATTTTTATTTTATCTTTATTTGTATTTCATCTTCTCTTGTCAAAAAAAAAGACAAGAGAAAATTTCTTTAGGTTCATTACTAGTTTTATTATTTTGTTTTGTTTTGTTTTGTTTTGATTTTGTATTTTTTTTTATTTTTCTTGTCTCATAAAATAAATAAATTTAAAAATTTAAAAAAAAAAAAAAAAAAAAAAAAAAAAAAAAAAAAAAAAAGAGACAAGAAAAATGTGTTGTATCATATTTTGGTTTCTTTAGTTCGTTTTTTAGTTTTGTATTCTTTCAATAAAGCCAATGGAAAGAAGGAATATTCATAATGAAGTTTCAAGCAACAAGGAATTAGAGTAAAGTGTTACATGGTCAAGATTCTACGAAGTTCAAGAGTTATCATCAAGAGTTGAAGACCGAAGACGAAGATGAAGACAAGGATTGAAGATTGTCGAAGACGTTCTATGGATGCTGTGAGAGTGGTGCTAACTGCACGTCGAACGGATAATGAGGTAAGTAATCATATCCCCACCTTCGTTAAGTGGTTGATTTCCTTTCTTAGAGACTGTCATAAAAATGGGTTTTCAAAAAAATAAAAGATGTGGGTTTTCAAAATACAATTCGGAGGGTTTTTGCCTTCCTACCATTCAACGTGTCACAAGATTTCTCTCTTCATTCCTACCTGGACACATGTGCGACCCATAAAAAAAAGATGTTTATTATTGAGTGCAATTTCATAAAACCCTTTCTTGTGAGGCAGAGTCAAGACTTTCGATCACTCTCGAACCTGAATTTCTTTCGATAAGGGATGGTTATTTCTCTCTCAACTTTTAAGGATGAGATTGTGTTCATATATATGACTAACTTCTTATGACTAGTGTGCAGAATCTCTATGTCTTCTTAGCGCATTGGATGCTATCATTACGGAGAACTTGTAAGTTGGAAAAGTAGGTTTTGTAGGTATACCTCTTGTAAACCTTCACGAGACTAAAACTCATCCACTAGGGACACCTAGGGGTTTAAAGGCTTGTCACACATGCTAAGTTTAACCGTACCCTCAACGAAACGGAGTTGTACGTATTTTAGAATTAATTTTGTTTGATTTGCTTGAGGACTAGCAAAGTCTAAGTGTGGGGGAATTTGATAGGTGTTGTAAACACCTTGATATTTATCTATTGTTTATGCTTTCTTTACTAAGTTTTCTTGTAAATTATGTATCTTATGTTTGATTTTGAGTGTTTAGGTACTTTGGAGTCATTGGGAGTAAAAGAAGAAGAAATAGGCGAAAAGGGCAAAAACATCATTTCAAGAGCGAGTGCTATGCGGAGTCAAGAATAAGGGGCCGGTAGCTTTGTTTCAAAGGAAAGCTAAATGGGTTGCATATAACTGGTGGCATGTAACGTTCTGATGGGTGCCTCTATCAATTCCCATTCCTACACATACCTGAGATTCAGAGAGGATTATCTTTTATTTCTTCTCCTCTCCCTGGAACTAATGGCGGCTGTTTCTGTGAGAATACGTTGATGAAGTTCTTGCTTATTTTAGAGAAATTGGAGAATGAATTATCGAATTGAGATGACAGAGAACACAAACTCGTGGTTGAATCACCTAATTTGGAAGAATAGATGGGTATGTGATGTTCTGGGTTTACAAGTTAGGGTTTTGTTTGAGATGGATTTGGAATTCAGAAGTTGATGGTTTGAAATGGTGATGATTGAAGAGATGATTCAGATTATGAGAAGGGTTTTGATGTCCTTCTGGTTTGGTTATGAGAAAGATACAGGATCAAGATGAGTATGGGTGGTATTTGAAATCAGATTGGAATTAGATTTGTGGTTAACCGAGAAGAACAAATGGAAGATGTTTATAAGAGGGATCTGTTGCTGCTCATACAAGATGCAGAGGTTGTATTTGTTGTGCTTGAAGGGTTAAGAAGATGATGCTGTTACAGGGTGATTATGAACTGTTGGTTTTGTGTGGGTTTATACTGAAATGGTATTTGTCTTGTTTTTATATGGGTTCTGTGATGATGGTACTGAGATGGAGTTGCAAGTAGAAGTGCAAGGAGAAGGTTACAGGTTACAGTTTGTGTATCAGAGATGGGTTTGATGTAATGTTTGCTGTGGATGATTTTCAAGGGTTTGAGGAAGTGGTGGTGCTGTGATGCCTGCCATGGAACTGGTGGTTGCTTTCAGTTTTGGAGATTATGGAGTTACATGGAAGCAATGAGCGAATGAGCATCTGGAGCTGGTAATGAAGCTACAGATGGTGCAAGATGATTATATGAATGTCTAGGTCAGGGACAAACTTCAGGTGATGGTGAACTTCATATTAAGAGAACAAGGAGCTGGTAGAACATTTGCTGTTGCTGGGGTCAGTGCTTTAATTGACCTAGTTCAAGATGGAGCTAAATCAATTGCATGTGCAGTTCAAGGAGAATAAGACAGAAGTGAAGGGTTAGATGGCGGAGACTGGTTGGTGTTGCATTGGTGGTTTGCAGAGATGAGCTTTGCAGTTGCAGTTCAGGTGATTTGAGAGATAGTAATTGAGCTAGAATCTGTGTGAGAATATGAGATGGGTATGAGCTATGAGAAGAAGAAATGGAGCTGTACTACCAGTTTGGTCGAGATTGAAGCTTTACATAGAAACATGTGCTGATAAATTAGAAGATACAGTTGCAATTGGAGTTGATGCAGATAAAGAAGGAGCAGGTGAAGAGTGGAGATGGTGCCTGAACTAAACTGGCTAGATGTGATGACTATGGTACTGGTGGCTACTGAAATGAAGCAGAGATGGACTGGAGCTTGCAGGACTTGGAGATGGTTGTTGATGCTCATGGAGTTGAGGGAAATGTATTTGAGCTGCAATGAGTTCTGAGATAGAAGTTACAGAATTGGTGGTGTGACTAGAATGAATGGCAGTGGCTAGGAATGTGTGTGCAGGAAGCAGCCATTATGGCTGGAAGTGCACTGGTGATGCACAATGATTGTGCAGCACAACTCAGGCCTTGACTCACCTGACTTCTCATTGACTCGGTGTTGACCCGAGTTAACTCAGATGACATGTCGGGTTGACTGACTTGTTTGACCGGTGACCGGGGTGGACTTTGCCGGTCACCTGAGATACTTTTGACGGATTCTGGCTAACTTCCGGCACTAGCACTAGTTTTCCGGCGATATTTTTTGGCAGAATTTCTACATGGGTATTTCTTTTATGTGGGCTTGGTGGACTACTTGGACTTTGGTATTGAATACTTGACCTAATTTTGGAAACATACAAAAGGGAAGACTTCTACTTCTTTTGGTGTACGTATTTTTTTCTACTTGGAGTTTTGGAGGAGAGCGGCGATTCTACGAGGGTTTGCTTTCATTGTTTTTAATGTTCTTTATTCCAAATATGATTATGATGAACTCCATTAATATGAGTAGCTAAATACTATTATTTGTTATGGGATAAAGTTGATTTCATCAAACATGTTATTTGATTCAATGCATTAGTTTTGTCTCAACTTTGTTGTTTATGATTCATTGCTTATAATGTTATATGATTTGAAGACTTGTTTGGTTGAGTCCGGAATCAATCCGATTGGCATCATATCTAAAGCTAGATTATGATTTTCAATACGTAAAAGTTGTTAATCCCTGATTCTAAGTAGCATAGTGCTATTATTACTTGTAGTGATACATCTCTATAATTGCATATGAATCATAACCTTTGTTAAAATGAATTAGTGCTTTTACACGTTCATTTGCATTGATTAGTCTATTTCATAGAACTTAGTGCTCTTGGGAAGTTAAACTTAATTGTGCTTTTACACTTTAGGTTGCTTTCTAGGTAGATTTCACATGTGCATCTTTTAATGTGTTTGTGATAAAATCGGGAAATAAAAGGAAAATTCTTGCGATCAAGATATCCTAGGACTTTTAGTAAATGCGAGATTAAATTTTCAATTCTAGTCATTGATGAAAATGCATGTTTGTGAATGATACTATTCCGTGACCAATATCTTCTCCTTATTGTTTATTTCAATTATTTCAATTGCTTTGCTTTATTTTATTGCTTAGATAAAATCAAAATTCCCCCTTGGTTACTTAAGAATTTGAAATTTTATAACAACAAAAGCCTCTCTGTGGAAACGAACTCTTTCTTACCACATACTTCATTTATTTTAGTTGAGAAAGAAAGTGAAATTATTTTTGACGCATACGACAACGATCAATATGCGGGTCCACAGCAAGTATTGAATCCATGTAAAGATACCCCCAGCGCAAAATAATAATACAAGAAACCACCTTTTGTATCGGTTTCCATCACCGTTTTCGTTCCTGGGTTGTGTTTTACAAGCATATAACTGTAACTGACCAGGTACTGGTATGACTCGTCAGGAGAACCTCTAACCCCTTCAATTCCCCGTTTACAGCCAGTGAGACCCTGCTTGTAGGTGATGATGATACCATGTTCTCTCTTCATGTCTTCACACAGTTGTCGTGGTGTATACACAACGTCACACCTGGCAAAGTTCTTACAGAAGAGTGCGGCCATTGCACGAGCCATCGTTTTTCTTTTAGGAGGGGGTTCATGTTGTTCCCAGTACAACTATGTGGAGCCGCGATTCTAGTGATTTCCCACCAGTCAAGAGAAGGCATCTTACTGGCAGACATAGACCAACCGCACGCCTCTGTCGGATCTTTACATATGACACGGAAGAACTTTGGACTAGATGACCTACACAAGGTCTCAAAATTATCTAGTATTCTGACGATCCCAATAGCCAGTTTAAGTTTGTTCTTGTTTTTGAATCTTTGACCATAACGCAGCTCATACCACTTCACTTCCCTGGAGGGTGGGGAAGGTGGAGAATCCGGTGTATATTTTGGAGTTGAAGGAGCATCATGTAGGCGGGGTAACTCAACGGGAGATGGTGGGTCCCAAGATATTCCAAGGCGTCTCTTAGCTTTAGGAACATATTCAGTCTCTGAAATAGATAAATATAATAAAGAGTAGTGTGACTGTTGTGTAATGACAAAACTATAGCTGCGAAAAATATTTTCCAAATATAACATAGCATAGTTACGAGGGTACTTTACAAGGAAAGTAAAGTAAGATCCACAAGTTTCGAAAAATATTGTCAAAATATTCGGCACACAACTATTTGGAAACGATAACAGTAAAACAATTAGAGGGAGACAGATAAACTTATTACCAATGCCATCTCTGTTGTTGCTGCATCGTACAGTACTGGAGCTATCATTGACGGAGGAACCCATTCTGGGATTGCTGGCAAGGGTTAATGGTGAATTCACTTTTGGACGCACGTTACTAATATAACTGGTAGTGGGATTACCGGGGAGGAACAATCTATTGTCACATTTTCATTTTCATGTGCTATTAAGAAAAAAACGGGAATTCCTGGCGCATCTTCAACATATGAATGCCAAGCTTCTTCTCCGGCAATCAATATCCACTGTTTCATCCCTGTAACATCAACATATACAAGACCGTATATTTCGAAATCAGGTTCCTGAAAGAAACCAGGTAGCCCCATTGCTTTCTTCTTTAGTTCTTCGAGACTGCACTTTCCTGGGGAAAGCACATATTGTAAATCAATTCTGGTGTACGTAGCGTTACCACGTTTGCGCACCCATCTTCCGTTGCAGTGAACAAAGATTTTTGTTCCATGCATCATACAGGAAGATGACAAAAACAACTGCAACTGAAACATAGAAAAAATCATAACCGGTTTGTAGGTGTGCGTCCATTTGTGTAATTCCATGATATGGGAAGTAATAAATCTCATTGTTTAAAGGTGAAGTAGTAATTCATCTGAATTTTACAGGATATAAAGGAGTTATACATGAAATTGAACTTGCAACCAAAGCAATCAAACATGAGGGCTCAAACATGTCAAGAACAACTTGAGGGATTCTAGAAGAAGATAGGTGTTGTGTGTGTTCTGTGGAAGAAGAAAAATGAGCTCTTTGGAGAGCTGGAGTTGAAAAAATAGAAGTGAAGAGTAAGATGAGAAATAAAAGATTTGAGTAACATCATCTAGGCATTGAGGCCGATTAATGTAAGGATTGTATAATTTTTTGAAAATCACAACAAATCCTAGAAAACTACCTAAGTTCACAAATCTATCAATCTCTAAAATCAATATAACAAACACCCTAAAATCAGTTCATATTTTCGGACCAAAATATAAATTAACACAAAACAATAGATCAAAAACAGATCATAACATAGAAATTAACACAAATCTATTAACCAAACTTATACCTTTTAAGTTCTTCAGAGTTCCTCAAAGTACTTCAAACCCTAAGGTGAAATCAGAAAAAACTGATTCACAGATTAGATTAACAGATGAAACAAATCGTATCTAGATTAACATATTCACAGATTAAAAAATTGTATTATAAAACAAACCTAAAATCGATTCACAGATGAAACCCTGAAAAACAAACGGTGAAAAAAAAAAACCTAAAATCGAAACTGATGATGATAAAAGACTTACGCAATCGATAAACTGATGATTGAAACCCTAAAATCTATTAATCTCTTCTTAATCTCTTAATCGATTCAGTTGATGGGAGAAAAAGAGAGAAGAAGACTGCAGCTGCGAATGAAAGAGAGACTGAAAAAAGAAATGAAATGAAAACTCGAGTAGATGAGAGATAAAGACCAAGGGGAGAAACATCCTCTAGTTCGTTTTGGTGTGGGGTGGAAACATCTGTCACACATGTGAATGGCACACGCGGAAACTGCAAGATATAAACAAGATTGTTCATATGAAAAACAATCCCTACATCAAAATATGTTGTTGGGGACAAAACATCTGAACAACTCTTGTTTACATTATCAATGTGCCTTGCATGGTTTTTAAAAGATTCACTCTGACTCGGTATGTTGAAGCCAATCTACTGTGAAACGGGAAAGATTCCCTTTATTATGCGCTTCACGTTTCCCGCCAGATTTTTAAAAGAATTGTGAAGGAAAAACAGGAATTTGTGAGGGTATTCGAACCTAGGACATCCTGTTATGCTAGAGGACTGTGAACCACTGTGCTAGGATTTTATTTTTGATAATATTTGGATATACATTAAATTTATATAATCATTATCATCCTAAATGATATTATTATATACTTCCCACTTAACAATTAATCATTCATAAGAAAGAACTTATTTATTAAAAGTTCAATTTTTTAGTAATTTATTGTTTTTTTTATTTTTCTTATTTTATTCTTTACCTATTTCTTTTTCTTTTATAATTTTTTTTGCTCTTACAAATTAAAAAAGAATATTCCATCGGTATACAAATATTATCCACATATTTTTTCTCCATATGGATAATTCTTCATACTTTTTAGTGTGCAGATATAAACCACAGATATTTTAGTGTGTAGCTATTATGGAAAGACCATAATAACCTTATAGTTATAGATATTCCCTGGTTTCTAGTTGCGGATATTCCCTGCACAGGTTTTAGTGGATATTTCTTGTACAGCCTTCTGACTTGTTGTAAGCTCAACAAGATTCAATGTTATAAACCCAGTTGTGGTAGTAAATTGGAGGTTATGGTGTCGTCAAAAAGCAGTCATAACAATGGAATTCCATATATAAAAGGCATAGATTGTGGATGAAGTAACAAACAAACAAGAATTATAGTGGAGACGATCATGTAGAAAAAATGATGTTTTTCATATATTTGTATTTCAGATTCTCTACATAGTGAATTGATTGTTTTCCTAGAAATACAGCCCCTGATCAGACTGAAAGTTAAAGATAGTTAAACAA
The DNA here is from genome assembly GCA_023531105.1 of Papaver atlanticum. NCBI lineage: Eukaryota > Viridiplantae > Streptophyta > Magnoliopsida > Ranunculales > Papaveraceae > Papaver > Papaver atlanticum. Next base: position 28,872,666 of record JAJJMB010007708.1, on the reverse strand, counting down.
AACCTGACAGTGAAACTTCAACCAGTCGAAACCAAGTTGTTCATAGTGATACTACACAAGAACTACTGTTTTTTCATACTTCAAACACACACGAGCAAATATCATATATACACTAGCTAATAACAATGAGACTATGTAGGAGGAACCTGTTTGTACCATCTAGGTATGTGGCTACAGTTTTCTGGTGTTAATGCATCTTCATCTTCATCGGATGAGAATTCCTTATTTTGCAGTGCCCCATTTGCTGATTCATGTGTTATACCTACAACCTCAGTAAAGTCAAATACTTCAACATCACCTATCTTCTCACTTGCATTGAGGTACTCATTTGTGTCTTTGCTGATAAGAAAACTTTTTTCTTTATGTACTAAACCAGTACCTGTTTCTTGTTCAGTTTCTTCATTCTCTTCTTTCTTCTCTTTTCCCTTATCTTCTTTCTCATTTTTATCAGCATTGATAAGACTACTTTGTTCTTCACTCTGAAGATCACATTGTTCTTTTAATACTAAAGCAGCGACAACTTATTTCTTCTTATCTCTTCTTGGTAGTTTCCTTGTGAAGTCAAATATATTTCTCAATGTTTGTATGTACACGTTACGCAAGACTGACTCTGTCTTACCTTCGTCCTTCATGTTTTGCAGATGATTTTTTTGTTCTTCAATGAAATTAACTAGCTGTGTATGATCACTGAGCAATTCATCAAAATCTTCCTCACAAACCTTTTTCAGCATTTCAGATTCGTACAGATCCTATTTCAGTGTAGCTGTGTCATTGGCATTTTTGTTCTCTTCGTATTCTTCCTGTATGAGTTTTTGCTCTTCAGCTAGGATATGATTTGTCAATTTTGGTGACATCTGCACATACATATACAACATAATAAAAAACCTTAGTCAAATAAAAAATACATAACACCCGTACACTGTGTAAAAACACCGAAGCCAGTGGTTCTAAATTGCTTGTTCAGATGTTTTGTCCCCAACAACATATTTTAATGTAGGGATTTTTCTTCATGTGAACGATCTTGTTTATAACTTGCAGTTTCCGTGTGTGCAATTCACATGCGTGACAGATTTTTCCACCCCACACCAAAATGAACTAGAGGATGTTTCTCCCCTTGGTCTGTATCTCCCATCTACTCGATATTTCATTTTCAGTTATTTTTTCAGTCTCTCTTTCATTCGCAGCTGCAGTCTTCTTCTCTCTTTTTCTCCCATCAGTTAAATCGATTAAGAAGAGATTAATAGATTTTAGGGTTTCAATCATCAGTTAATCGATTGCTTAAGTCTTTTATCATCATCAGTTTCAATTTTAGGGTTTTTTTCACCGTATGTTTTTTAGGGTGAATCGATTTTGGGTTTTTTTTATAATACGATTTTTTAATCTGTGAATATGTTAGTCTAGATACGATTTGTTTCATCTGTTAATCAAATCGATTTATTCTTCAATCATTTGTTAAATCTGTTAATCTAATCCGTGAATCTGTTTTTTCTGATTTCATCTTAGGGTTTGAAGTACTTTGAGGAACTCTGAAGAACTTAGAAGGTATAAGTTTGGTATATTTTGATCTATTGTATTATGTTAATTTCTATTTTATGGTCTAAAAATATGAACTGATTTTAGGGTTCGTTGTTCTAACATGGGTGTTTGTTTTATTAATTTTAGGATTTTTTGTTACTCATCAGGATTTGAACTTTAAAGAACTGGTCAGGGTTGGAACTGAGAACATAGCCAGGTTGTATGTTTCTATGAACTAGCATGTGCAGTTGTTTTGATTGTTTTGGGTGTTTGCTCTACACCTTCCAAGTGAGCGTTTCTTTCCTGTGCCGTCCTCTCTGTCAGAAAATTACTAGTCAAGGAGAAAAGCTAGATGTTATGTCTGACAGAGAGAGGACGACATAGGAAAGAAATCACTTGGAAGGTGTAGTATGGAGCACATGGGGCAAGGTAGCATCTTCACAACTATATCAATTTTTTGAAACACTTTACTGAATCTGTGTGGATGTTTTCTACACTTCCTGGCATGATTCTACAACCTCCATTGTTAATTCTAATATTGATCCTGAAAGGATCAAAATTTATTTACATATTGAAGTACTGATTTCATAAATATTTCTCTTGTTTTGCAGAATCACAATCAGGAAACCACAGAAGTAGCTTTCTATGGACTTTTATAAGACAATTTGAGAGATAATATAAATTGAGTGGTTTTAAAAATTAGGGGCCTTGGTCTCTCTACCATTCCAGAAAAGTATAAAACTTCATTGTTAATTCCAATATTGATCCTAAAAGGATCAAAAATTATTTACATATCGAAATACCACAGAAGTAGCTTTCCATGTACTTGTATAAGACAATTTAAGATATCATATAAATTGAGTGGTTTTAAAAATTAGGAGCCTTGGTCTCTCTACCATTCCATAAAAGTATGAAACTTAAAATGGTTATCCTTGTACTATTAAGTTTAAATTTGTGGATTTTGACCTTCAGTTTATACTTGCGAGGAATTACGCTGGTGAGAAGTAAACTGCAATGGGGTTGGCATCAACTTGTGTACCTACTAGATTACCTGGTAAACTTCACTTGTATACTTGCTAGATTTCCTATTTCTTAGAATTGGATTACCCTGGTGGGAGAGCTTATGGAATTTGATTTGTTGCAGGACCAATTGCATTGATTGCCTGGCATAATCTACATGAAAGATAAAGAGAGTGCCAAGTTATGAAGCTTCATCTTACCTAGTTGCAGTTAATTAGTTAAGTATTATTTCCTTTCCTAATTTCATATTCTATACTGCTAGAATCTAGATGAATGACTATGAGTGCAGCTTTTATAACTTTGACCTGCAAATTAACATTGCAATGAATGACCATTGAGTGAACTCCCTTCTGGCCTTATTTAAAGTATTTTCCTGCCATTAGAAAGATAAGTTAATAGAAGTGGAAGAAGAACTCCCTTATAAAATAACTTAGCTTAGAGTGTTGTGTTTTAAGTGATTGTCTACAGAACAACTGTCTAAGATGATCATAAACCAGTCTAGGGTATTACTTGCTATACTTTTCTGTTGTTGCTAATGGAACTAAAGGTATCTTCTGTTAACTACTGTCTAGTCATCAATAAGGTAAAGTCAGGTATATCTTAACTCTCTTATTTCTTGTGTATCATGTATTGATTGTATTATGCCTGATCTAAGTATGCAACATGAATAGAATGAAGTGGTTGTACTTAAACATGACGAGGTTAAGCGTAAATCATGTTAAGCAAGCACTAGCATGTTTTTCTTTCTGTACATATGCATCTTGATGTTTCTAGATGTAGAACATGTGCTCTTCAGAGGATAAAGAAAGTTGTATGTATCAGGATAAGTTGTAAAGGACAACCCTGATTATATTAAGCATGCTAAGTAACTAATAAAGTTCATCTTAAGCATGATTAGAGATTGATATTCTTACAATGGAATCTTTCCTTTGTCTGCTTATAATTTTTTTAAATTTGACCTTCAGTTTATACTTGTTGTACATCATGCCTTTCTTTGCTTACCCGCAGTTTACATGTTACTTTGCTTATAAGATGATGCTGTAAATGGTTATAGTTGCAGTTGAAGCTGAATGAAAGCCGTGGTACTTGATTATGTACATTGATGACAGTTTACATGATTCAGACCTCGGCCGTTTTTGTCTTTGAAGATGTCAATTTAAATGGTTAATCTGTTTTGCACCATCATGCTGCAAGCCTGCAATTTTCTCTCTTGGGTCCTTTGTTTTCTTTTAGTATAGTTTCTTACTCATATGTAAGAAATAATTTAACTTTTTCTTTTGAATTTGCTCATTATATTTCTTAGAGCATTGCTCGGTCGCTTTCTCAAGCTTGTTTGTCAAGTTTAGTTGCCAAAACTATAAGTCTTGATTTCTTGTCTACTTATAGCTAAGTCTCAGATTAGGATAGTAAGTGTAGTTGAGCTTTAGACTCAACGGCGTTCATCGAATGAAGATGAAGAACTACTCAAGGGAACTTTTGGAACTTCATCAACAAAAGGTATGTGGAGACTTGAACTTATCTATCACTCAAAAGTCTATCTACTCTATCTCCTATTTGAGACAAAATTCGTATTGCTATATAGACTTCAATTATACACATTTGCTATTTCGAGCCGAGTCTATCTCGCTTATCTATTTCTCGAAATATGTGTTGGTCAGCTTTCGCGTTAGCCAAGTTCATCTTTACTCGTGATGAAAGTTATGTTGATTATTTCAATAACTTGAAAATCGCTAGTTTGTGAATAAAACCTATTTTAACATCTTCTAAGAAAGTTTCAATGATTGAAATGAGAGTTTAGAACAAGTAACCATGTTTGGATATAAACATAGTGTGTTCTCACATTTGTGTAAAAGTCCGAAAATCGGGAACCCAAAGTATGCGTACCCGTACGCGTATTGGCGGTTGTTAGAAATCCGGGTAAGTATGCGTACCCGTATGCATACTGGCGGAAGTTTCACGTCCGTGAATTTTTGCTGGAGTTTGGAAGTGAAAAAAAAAACTCAATCAGGTTACTTAAGTTCGCGTACCCGTTTGCATACTTAAGTAGGTTACTCTCTTAAATCGGTTTGTCATGAACTAAAACATTTATATAATAAGGAATGCAATCTTTGCAAACCGTGGCTATAATGTTCATGAATTGATTTGAGTGAATCAAAATCGATTTTTCTTCAATTGTGTCTTGTATACTTCTATGAGATCTAAGCAATTGAATAACTCTCTAACTAGTTCATTTGAGTCATTTTAACTTGTTATGGTAAAGATGAATAAGGTTGATATGAAAGTGCTCATATGGATAACCATTGGTTAACTATTGTTGAACCGACTAAGTGTACACGTTTAGGTACAGTTACTCAAACCTAAATGAAGTTACATTTAATTTGTGTATAACAAGCTAAGTTCGATCTAACAGTTGAAAGATATTAGCTTGAATCTAATCAGGTTTTCATCTAACGGTGAATATTGAATGCTTTGTTACCAAGGTAACTTAGATTGCAAACCTTGATTTGAAATCTATATAAAGGAGAACTCTAGCAACTGGGAAAACTAATCCCCACACCTTATGTGTGATAATAGTTGTATAAGATAGAGTCGATTCTCCTTTAACCTTAGGTTTTTCACGAAACCATGTAGGTTCACGACATAAAGACTTCATTGGGATTGTGAAGCCAGACCCAACTATTTTCTCTGTAGTTGCGTGATCTGATCTTGTTGTTTTCTATCGTGTTTGAGTACAATCATAAGATTGGCTTGAGATTTATATCTCCGATAGGCAAGATAGAAAAGTAGTCATAAACACCTTCATCTCATCGTTTGTGATTCCACAATATGTTGTCTCATTAATTGATTAAGATTATTATGAGGTGATTGATAATTATAGGCTACTCTTCGGGAATATAAGTCCGGGTTATCAATTGGTTCCTGTTCACCTTGATTTATCAAAAGACGGAACAAAAACTCGTAGGTATATCTGTGGGAGATAGATTTATCTATTCAATAGACTTTTATGTGTGATACAGATTTGTTTATCAAGTCTTCGACTTTGGGTCATAGCAACTCTTGGTTGTGGGTGAGATCAGCTAAGGGAATCAAGTGTGTAGTATCATGCTGGGATCAAAGACGTAAGGAGCACGACTGTACCTTTAATCAGTGTGAGATTGATTAGGGTTCAACTACATTCCAGACCGAAGTTAAGTTTGTAGTAGGCTAGTGTCTGTAGCGACTTAATACAGTGTGGTGTTCAAATCTGGACTAGGTCCCGGGGCTTTTCTGCATTTGCGGTTTCCTCGTTAACAAAACTTCTGGTGTCTGTGTTATTTCTTTTCCGCATTATATTTTGTTATATAATTGAAATATCACAGGTTGTGCGTTGAATTGATCAATTGGGAAATTCAACCTTTGGTTGTTGATTGAAATTGATTGATACTTGAACATTGGTCTTTGGTACCGTTCAAGTTAATTTCTCTTGTATTCAATTAGACTGGCATATTTCTATTTGCTTGAGTAAGGATTGAATCGATAAATTGAGATATAACTCTTTGATATACTTTTTATTAAGATTGAGTCTGACTGTCTAGTTGATTCTCTTGAAAGTATATTGGAGTTAGTCCATACAGATTGCTAAGCGAAATATTGGGTGAGGTTGTTAGACCCCCACTTTTTCAATATTCAAACCTAACATTATACCATTCTTGCTAAAGAAACCCACAGAAAAAAAATTCAACTTCACATTTGAGCCTGGGTTTTGTTCATTTATTGTTGTTGTGTTCAACAAAGTGATTTTTCATACAGTTCAGTTAGCATTTAACCAATCTGGTTTTTGATTTCCAATGCCAACTTCAAATAACATGTGATTGTCAGTTGTGAATCTGTTGTTAAATATGAAGTTGCTTGATGAGAACAAATGCACATAGAAAAAGTACGCTTAGCAGCCCGGGTGAACAAACTATTATTGACAGCCAGGGTGTTTAGTCATAGGTAGGAAATCTATACTTTCTGTTGTCTAAGTGAATAGTCCAAGGCTTTATCGTCCAAGTGCAGTACTTGAGCATATCACAGTTGATCCTGATGGTGACATTACATTTGACTACTAGCATATCCTTGTTTTGATTCCTGCAAACGAAAGGAGGTTGTGTGCCAAGTATGCTATGTAAAATAGTTGTATTTTTACGTACCTTCTCTGTGCAATATGGTTGTGAGGAGATACGTTTGTGTGGGGATCTATCTCTTATCTGAATTGAGTTGCCGAGAAAATTTTTTGTAACCTGACTCACCTGTTGACGAGTTTTCCATGGGATTTTGCTATATATCTGGATAGGACTGAAAGTGATATCAAGGATATGGGTCCCTGCACTCGATTGATGGGTACGTGTGGTGTATTTGAGGCTTGCTTGCCATTTGTCGCTAAACCACCAAACCAGTCTATCAGACTGATTAGATGGTCAAAGATTTTCAACATGCTTGCTTCTGAACCGTCTCAGCATTAGTTTCCATAATCACTCTATTGCCTTGGAAATTGGTGCTAATAAACCTGGTGAGTAATATCAGAGTAATTTAACCCACTAAGATCTAATAAGAAGTTACAGAAACGACAACTTTTTATTTTCTCCTTCTTAAACCACTGCACGCCTGGGGGAAAAAATCCAGAGGGCAAAGTGTTGGTTCCAAATAATTGATCAAGAACAATGCCTCGAGTTTTTTACAGTGAGGGAAGCATCGTTGAAGAGACACCAGAGATAATCGAGGAGAGGACAATCAATTTGTATAATCCACCCCAGGTAATCTTTATTCATATCCATATTTGAAATAAGAATAGTAGATAGGTTTTATTCCAATTTGAATATTTATATTTGATCTGTTGCATGTCCACTGAGTTGTCAATCCTGCTAGTCAAGGTAATTTTCAGAGTAGTATGCATAAAGTTGGTAGTAGTAGGGGGTGGTGTGGGAGATGTTAATGGTACTGGTAGTGATAATGGTGATAGTGTTGATAATTGTATTGGGACTGTTAATGGTTATACTAGTGATCTAGGTAATGTACAGGCATCTACCAGAAATCGCCATGTGTTCCATAACAGCACATTTGAGATTGGTAGTGGTGTGGGAAATGAGGATAGTGGTGTTGTGGATGTTTTTGGTGATTTTGTGATGCCAAAGGATGTGAGCAGTACATGTATTCTAAGTGAGGAGTGGGGGTTGGCTGATGGATGGTTGTTGTATGCATTTCATCCTAGGCTTGGACAACATTTGGTGAATGAGGGTGTTGCTCCGAAAGGTGATAGATATATAGTTACTGGTGGGGTGCGCCAAGGTTTTGATTCTATAGAAATGCCTTCTCCAATTAGAACTGAAATTCGGAGGGTAGCAGCATTACCTATTCCCGTTGGGGGAGTTGCATTTCCACACCTGGATATGTTGTGTCCTTTGGTAGGTCGAGTTGCAGAGAATGTTTCTATGATAGTTGATGTAGGATACGGAGAGCACAATCCACCTAATCAGGAGCAAGAAGTACCACCTTATGATCAAGCAGCGCACAGCTTTCCAGAGCCAGCAGTACCAGATAAGCCCGCAGAGCCGAATCAAGACCAAGTTGAGCCACCTCCAATATTCGAGACTGCACCAAAAGAGCCAGAAGCACCTAAAAGTACAAGGGTCCAATGGAACTATCCTCCTGCTCGTCTTTCTCGAGCTCATAGGATGCATAGGGTGAATGGAAGGTCTAGAACTCGCAGTGGTCGCCCTTATCGATCTCAGTAAGCAGAACCAAATGCAAGAACCTTTGTTTTCAGTTAACAGGATTTTTGGGTTTGCTTTGATACTCTGTTCCTCTTTTTTTTTTGTGACCCGATTAGAGATGGTAAACTCAATCTTTAATCTTGTTATTTTGAAATTTAAATGGTTATTGTAGTGATCTCTATTTCTAGATGGTTCATGGTTGTTGATTTTCAAATGTTTGTTTGTGATGAATTTGATTATTGATTTAGGATCAATAGATAATTGTTTCGAAGATTTATATCGAGTAGGAGAGATCTGGTAAGATTTTTGTTGTGGATATTTCCTGCAAAGGTTTTAGGGACCATAATAAGTTGTGGATATTTCCTGCACAACATATTATTCTTGTTGTAGATAATAGCTGCACACTAGAAGAACATTGTGGAAAATAGCTGCACACTAATTGAACATTCCTTTTCGTTATGTCAGTTTGACTTATCTTATTGATTTTCAAATATTTGTTTCTGATGAATTTGATTATTGAGTTAGGATCAATAGATAATTGTTTCGAAATATCGAGTAGGAGAGATCTGGTAAGATTCTTGTTGTGGATATTTCCTGCACAGGTTTTAGTGACCATAATAAGTTGTGGATATTTCCTGCACAACATATTATTCTTGTTGTGGATAATAGCTGCACACTAGAAGAACATCGTGGATAATAACTGCATACTAATGGAACTTTCCTTTTTATTATGTCAGTTTGACTTATCTTGTTGATTTTTACAAATCGAGAAAGAAAAAGATGGTAGGGACTGACTATAGTTAAAACATATTAGGTTCATCTAAGAAAATTGTCAAGGACGTTGAATTTTAAAACATAGTTAACACTGATAAAGGTCATTGCCTTATAAGGCTTAACAGCTTACATAACCAGAAGAGTTTTACTTTGCAAGGGTACTTGAAGATTAAAGCGCATGACAAAATAAAAACATACATTCTAAACAAGAGAGTCGGAGACCATCTAGAAAGTTCTGATCTATAACTTACCCTTGTTCACACTCCAATTTATTTGCATTCTTCTTCAATTCTGATGCCTCTGGTGGTTGCTTTGGCTGGGGCTGGCACTGTTGCAGTTGGCTGATTGACCACCGCGCCAACATTGGGTACCTTCAATCCAACTTCTCCAGCTAACACCAAGGTTGCAATCCTGCAATCCAACCCTCCCATCATCTCTGTTCGAATGAAGTCCACTAAATGGGTTATGGGGAGTTCCCTAGCCTTAAAAAGTAGGTTATTCCAACTCTCACAGATGTTTGTTGTCATGAGAGTATAACGGGCTCTCTTGGCTTTCACCCTAGCCCAATGACTTGGATGAAGTTCCTGCACATAGGAAAAAACTGTCTTATCCTTTTTTACTTCTAACATAGCCCTCCGATTACCATCCTTAGTGTACGCTTGCGTAGCTTTCATAAATGCCTTAGCAGCGGCGAAGTTGTGGTACCTCCTGATGATATTCCCTGCATTGTGAAAAAATGACAACTGAATATGCCCTCAATATTATATGTAAACTACATCGGCAAAGATAACTAGGAGCTGTCCCGCGCTACATAGCTCAAGGGTTAAACTTTAAAGGAAATGAGTTTCTAAAAAAGGTAACACGACTATAAAGTGTTGTTGTTAGATACCTTTAATATGGTATGCGCAGTACACATGACAAGTTGCAGGAAACACTTCTGCAATCGCTGATTCGAAGCTTGCCGATCTGTCTGAACACACAACTAGATCCTTTCTCATCGAATACTCGTGACCAAGAGCATCGAATAAATTTTGCATAAACCATAAACAGGAATCACCGTTCTCAGAATCAACAATGGCAAACGCAATAGGGTACATTTTTCCATTGGCATCATACCCAATTGCCGAAAGTAGAGTTCCTCTGCGTTCCCTACTTAGATGCATACCACACACAGCAAATGCGGGTCTACACCAAGACTTGAATCCATGTAAAGATACCCCCAATGAAAATAAAAAAAATACAAAAAATCACCATTTGTATCGGTTTCAATTGTTGTTTTCGTTCCTGGGTTGTGTTCTACAAGAATGTTACTGTAACTGACCAGGTACTGGTATGACTGGTCAGGAGAACCTCTAACCGCTTCAATTCCCCGTTCACAACCAGTGAGACCCTGCTTGTCAGTGATGATGATACCAAGTCCTCTCTTCATGTCTTCACACAGTTATTGCTTATCGCCCTAGAATGAACAAACAAGAGTCACCATGTCAGTTTGTTGCCAAGTCTAGAGAGTTCTGTATACAAAAATAAATTGATAAGTGTGATGTATTCTAGAGTATTCTAGGGATGTGGTGCTAGTCAAATACGGTTGTAATGAGTGACTTACAAAAGAAAACTCTAGACAAAACTAGAGAGTCCATTGTAGCCTATAAATAGGAATTTCTATCATCAGTTGTAACCTGAGCAAGAAAATTAATAATAGAGATTTTATAGTTTAAGAGAGAGTCTTGCTCCACAAACACTACTAGAGATCCAGGACCTCTGTAGGAGCAACACTAAACCATCTCATACATCTCCAGAAATTGTTCTATCAAAAATGAGTGTTCATCGAACACAAAAAATTCAACATAGTATCATCAAAATATTTAAAATTTTAAACAGTTACACAGTATGAGAGAAGTACCCTAGTATGTACAAACATGCTAGTTTGTTATTGATATGTACAACCATATCAGCTGTTTGCATAAATTCCTCTTTAAAAACCGAACAACCAAAATCAAACAGTGGCATAATTTCGTAATCAAAATTCGAATCTAACACTAAGAAATTGCCTATTAAACCCATGAAATCAAAATCAAAATTTCTATTCAGTTTAACATTATCATCAAAGATGAAATTGAACCCAAAAAGAAAACATCAAAGATGCATAAACATATAAATACCCTAACAACCAAAATCAAACAGTGGCATAATTTCGTAATTAAAATTTGAATCTAACACTAAGAAACTGCCTATTAAACCCTCTTTCAAACCTATTTCATGAAATCAAACTCAAAATTTCTATCCAGTTTAACATTATCATCAAAGATGAAATTTAACCCAAAAAGAAAACATCAAAGATGCATAAACATATAAAACATCAAAACCCTAGCCTAATTTTCAAACTATATCCAGACGTGGAAGTCAAAATGGGGCACAAAATTAGAAATCAAATTTCTAGGGTTTACATCAAGATTTTAGGAAGACGGGTTTTTCATACCTGAGATTACAGATCTGTGGAACTTACAATGAAATGAACTTATAGATGAGTAAAGACTTCGATTTTTCCTTGCGTTTTGGCTCTCTTGTTCAGCCTTAGAAAAAAACTCTGGTATCTCTATTGAAGACACTGGATGATGATTGAAGCTGACAAGAGGACAAGATGAACAGGACCAGAAAAAGAAATAACAAGAACGAGAAGAAGAACATGAATAGGAATAGGAAGAAAAAGCAGATGGGTGTGGTGTGTGTTCTGTGGAAGAAGAAAAATGAGCTCTTTGGAGAGCTAGAGTTGAAGAAATAGAAGTGAAGAGTAAGATGAGAAATAAAAGATTTGAGTAACAACATCTAGACATCGAGGCCGATTAATGATAACTATTTCACTAATGATTGTATAATTTTTTTGGTAATCATGTTTAATACACGTATAATGAGATACAAATATGCAGTGTCGGGACTCCACAAAGTTGATGTCAGGACTTTGATAGATTATCCCTTATGCCTATCCTCACGACATTTATACGGTATCTGGATGTGCTATCCCAACACCCACGTAAGCCACAGTCAAATAATAACCGATAACTGTAAAATAATAATAATAATAAACAAATCAGATGTTGGGTACGGATGGGGAAAAACAGGTCATAAAGTAAAAAGGTAAGGGCAGAAACGTCCAAATACCAAAATACATTTACTTTTAGTCATCCTCGCCAACAGCACATAGTTTTCACCCTATTATCCAAATCAAGCATAGTTTCACCCTATTATAGACACTAGTAAGGAGACATATTGGTCTGCAATCCTTGACAGTCTCTATATGATCTTTTTTTTGGAACAAGGGAAATGAAAGTTGTGTTGTGCTTTGTATCAATACAACCCTTCTCACATAACTCATGCATAGTGCTCATGATATCATTTTTAATGAAGTTCCAGCACTTTTGAAAGAACATAATAGGGTAGCCCTCTGGACCAGGAGACTTGTCTTGACCTAACTCTTGAATAGCTTGAAAAACTTCATCTTTAGTGAAATTAGCATCCATAATGTCAGATTCAGTGGGATTAATACTGTAAAACACAATACCTTCTAACTCAGGCCTGATTATCTCTTCTTCTTTAAAAAGTTTCTCATAATAACTTACAATGTGATCTTGTAGCTTTACTCTATCATCAACCAGCTCACAATCAATATACAACTGTCTGATTCTGTTATGTCTTTTTCTTGCTGTTGCCTTGCTCATAAAGAAAGATGTGTTTCTGTCACCTTCTTGAAGCCATTTTGTGTTGGACTTTATTTTCCATGAAACTTCCTCCATAGTTGTGACCTTTTCAAACTCCTTCTGCAAAATAAACCTGTCCTGCAATTGAGTGTCAAATAAAAGAGTATCTTCTGCTAAAGTGTCCAAGACTTGAATCTCAGATAATAAGTGCTTCAACTTTGTATTTATGTGCCCAAAAGTGAGTTTGTTCCATTCTTTGAGTTTTTCTTTTAAAGCCTTCAGTTTATACCACAGTATAGTGCTTGGAGTACCTGCAAAACAAAAAGAAGACCACCAATCCTCAAGTAAATCAATGAAACCATTCTCCCAAGAGTTTATCTGCCAAGACTTTATTAGGGACTTTAGATTTAGGAGGCTTTTTCATTTTTTGCTATAAATGCACCGTCGATCATAGAATGAAAAAAAAAAAAGATGCAACAAAAAAAAAATCTATAAATCAGACTCGGTGCAAACAATCAAACATGAAAAGCCGGAATCAAAACATGTTCAATGTTATATTTGCAAAATATTACTTGTCGACTCTTTTCTGAGTCTAAATTTTATATTATTTTGGTAAAGAGCAATCCTAGAATTTTACTTTGAAAATGTAGTCTTTTCTCTTCTTGTAGACTTTTGATGAGCGTTAATCTATAGTGAATTTGTCCTTTTGCTTCGAAAAAAAAGGTAGGAGTAACACATCTAGATATACAATACAAAAACCGGCTGAAAGAGAACCCTATACACATATTGGAGGACCCACCTCGAAGATCGGAAGGGAGAATATTTTTGGGACCCATCTTGTGTCGAGTCAGATTTTGTGCACACTCCTTAACAGGTGTGCACGTAACCTTTAAATCTACGAGGGTCGAGATTCTAAACATGAAAGGTAATGGGGCCAATAGCTAACTAATCAAACAATAAAAATAATATGTCAAATATACACTCTTTAGAGGAGTGTGCACATAATTGAACTCTCTTGTGTCCGATGATTTTTGTCTCGGTTTCTTACATTGTTTGTTGGTTATTTTTGTTTATCAATCACTGGTCTATTAGGATTTAGGATTCAGTTTCATATATAGTTACGAAAGAGAATGCGCTTAAGATTTACATTCTGGTCATGCTATCGAGTCTCTCCTCTATATGTTCAATTTCGGGTCGGATGGTTATACGTTCAAGGTAGCCGCGAAAGTCTTCATTCAAATAACCGAGATTATAACAGTCCCTACTGGCATCAAAGGTATGAATCTTGTAAACGAATATGAAAGGATTGGATTGATCTTGTGGTGCGAGGTTCTCTTACTTTCTCCTTTTTTATGCCTTTCATGTTCATCGAAGCTAGGACCCTTGTGTTAAGGCAAACTTCCATCCGAAGCTAGAATAACTATTTAAAACGACATAGTCTTTACTGAAATGCTTTGACATATTCATATACAATTTTTTTAACGAGCTAGTTATAGTAAAACATTTTTTAGATGCTAAGGGTGGTTCCTATGCATAGGAAAAATGCAAAGATTTTTCACTTTTGCACCCACTATATATGGATGTGAGAATATAATGGAATACGTCGCAAATTTTCCATTTATCCCGTTGAGGTAAAGTCTTGGACGCTCGGTAGAAACTTCATTGCGCGACCAATTTTACATCGCCATCGATATAATCTATATGTAAGTGATTAACCATCCAACGGCCTAAAATTCACCCCTATAAATACTCAATTTCAACCTCATTGCAACTCAACTTCATTCATACTTCTCTTGATTTCGTGTTGAATTATTGTATTAATGCCTCTCAAAACTATTCTAATTTTTCGTAACATAGATTCTGGTTTTAACATGGCTGGGTTCATAGAAAATTAATATGTCATCGAAGATGTATTAACTTAGAGATCGTTCAACCCGAAGATGAGTGCATTTGCAGGAATTATGTTTTTTTCCACGAGGTTCTGTTGATGGTGCACAACAATAAGCCAATACAAAGTGGGAAATTTGAATAAAAACAATGAACCTAAATAATTGTGATGTGGTCGGTTCGTTCAATCAATAACCAAGTAACCTTGTATATTGTTGCGGTAAGCAAGTCAATCGAAGCCGAATGAGTGAAAAAGCGATGTTGGTGTGGTTAAAATTTTACTCCAAAATTTAAAAAAATTCGTTGTGATTTTTAATGAATTTGTTTCGTAAATTACAGAAGTGAAGGTGTTTGGCAGATTGGCTCCACAAAAATGGAAAAGATACTAAGTTGTTGCAATATCTTAAAAGTCTTTCAAAAAAAAAAATCCACTTACAAAAATGCACCATTTTACAAGATATAAACTTGGACAATAAAGACTTCAACAAAAATCTCGGTCAATTTTGACCTCTTGTTTATCTTCATTTGACGTAACTTCCAATCGATGCGCTCTTGAGAAGATTTTTCTTTGTTTTGTTGACTAGTATTATAATAAACTTTCATTAAAAAAAAATATAATCTTGAAATCTTCTTTGACTTTTAGCCGTAAGTTTTACTTGGTAAATAAATTTCTTTAATATCTATCTAATTGGGTTAGTACTAGCTCAAGTATTACTCGAAAGAAATCAAATTGGGTTGTAATTTCTGCTATTTGAAGAAAAAAAATAGTGTAAAAATAAGGATTGAGATTCACATATTTATAGGGCGATAGTAAAAGATCTGGTAGTGTTGGCGATGGAGTCTTCACTGCCAATGCCAAAGTAGTGTTGGCGATGGAGTCTTCACCGCCAATGACAAAGTATCACTACGGGAAAAACATACTTTGACAACCCCTGACAAGTGTTGTAGTAGACCTACGACGACTCTATTCTATGGGTTGTGGAGGGGGGGGGGTTGTAGAAGGTCCCTGATTTACTACGACTTTGAGCTAAGAGTCGTAAACGTAGTTGTGGTTCAAGTTTGGACTACCTTGTGGTTCAGTTGTGATTCTCTTTCGATTTTTTATGGAAGCCTAACACAAACTCTAATAAGAGTTGTGAATCCTACTTTCACTATACCTATAGAAGTTATAGGACATCCTTCCATAACAACCACTATGTATAGTAGAAAACTTTATCACAACCCCCTTGTTAGGTTGTCAAACTCTAACATAATTTTCTAAAGTTTCTTTCACAACTCTTACTATGATTGTGATCAGTCCTGTCACTATTCTTGTTCGGGTGGTTAAAAAATATTGTACAACTCTTATTTATATTGTTATACTTTATTTCACAACCTTTGTCTAGTGTAGTCATAATCTCTAACACAACATCCTTAAAGGTTGTAATATTAGAAGTAACAACTTCTGTGTTAGTAGATGACTGTGTAACTAAAACTTTTGTTAGAAGTTGTGTGCATAAAACTATTTCGAAAAAAAATTTATAGTTGAAACCGAATTGCCGAAATTAATTCACATTCACATTAACCTGCCAGTGTAACACATTTGCATTCATTCACGTTAAAAATTAAAACAAGTGAATCCCCGTTACAGTGTTAAAACACTTACCACTATTTCTTCTTTCCACTACAACACCAGCAAAAAATCATATCACAAAAAGAAAAGGAAAAACTATAACCCATGGGATCAGGGACAAGTTCATTGCTCGCAGTACAGAACCTGGCATCAATCCCACTTCTTTTTATCAGTCAGAGTAAACACTGGCTCCAAATTCTTTCTTATAAAGCACTAGTCATCAGCGCAAATCAAACCTTCTTCTACTTGATCCTTTTGTTTGTTATACCCTCCTCCAAATCTATTAGGGTTGCGGCTCCTGCTTATTGTGCCCCGCCCACTACCACTTCCCCCTTTGGGTTAAGCGGCTACGGCTCCTGCTTCAGAATTACTGGAGTATCACACATAAACAATCAATAATCATCTCTACCAACCAACATGCACTAACAACTAACAAAAAGAAACGAAGAAAGTCGTTGACGCATTGCATGCACATTCAGACTATAACCGTCTCGGGGAAAAATACCTAAGTGATAAGGCCTCAATTGTTCTTCCATTTAATATAGGAAAGTTGAGGGGAGTGTCCCACTTCAAATACCATGGGTTATAAGGCATCCAATCACCTTATGCTCCAATATCATAATGGTCAAGTAATGACTAACAACACATACATGAACCAAAGTAAACAAGACAACATTCGTAGAAAGCTCTTAACCATAAAAACTAATCATCCATGTCAAAATGTCAAGCCATTAACTAAATAATGACAACAAACAGTAATAATTTATAGTCATGATTCACTTACTCTAAAATGTTTCCCTATACATCATTCTTACTCACCAGCTACCGCTGCATCTTCTAAATATTAGCAAAGAGTCAGTGCATCCTCCATAGTTCATCGTGTTAATTTTTCATCACTAAGTGTAACATTTACGCATCTCCTCCATTATCACTAGGAACATTGCACCTCCTTTTGAAGATCCTGTTGGGAATTTTCAGCAGGCAACACCTGACCTTGAGCTTGTTTTAACAACTTCTCCTCAGTACTGAAATGCAAATAGTGAGAAACCCTATCCGTCTTATAAAGCACTAGTCATCAGCTCAAAAAAAAAACTCAAGCATATAATGGACACAACATAAATCAAACCATGCTCAAGAACCATTTTTCAAGTGACAGAAAACTTCTTTCTCACCTGAGTAATGGACTTGTTTGCAGCAAGCTCATCAGTATTCCCAATATTAACCAGAACAGGCTTAACTAGTAAATCGGCAGCAATTTTACGCAGTTCCTTAGGCCAAGTTGCAGTGTACATCAGCGTCTAGCGGCAAGGAGGTATATCATTAACAATTTTCTGAATCTGTGGCAATAAAACCATGTCCAACATCCTGTCTGCCTCATCAAGCACAAGGTAGGAAACCTGACGGAGGATGATTTTTCTCATCTCCAAAATATCATTCAGACGTCCAGGAGTCGCAAGAACTATATCACATCCGCGTTCAATCTCTCTAAGCTGGGTACTTTTTGGTGCCACTCCCTACTTTGGAAGCCACTCCAATATTTGGGACAATATATGAGTTTCCGCTTCCATTTCTTGACTTATACTGAAAATCAACAGGAAACTTCAGTTAACCAGCATTACAAAATGTATAAAGCTGAAATATATTCTACTAATTAACAGCAAACCATCACTGATACTCAACAAAGGAACACCCCACAATGACATGCAATGTTTACTAAAATTTGCACATGAGAACATAGTAGATATACCTGTAACATAAGTTGGTTGCTGCTGTTTAGGATTTGGTGGTGGTGGTGGTGATAATGGGTTATTAAGATTATGATTCGCCAACAGATCTTGATGGTTTGATAAATTAACTTCACCATGTGAGTAATCCCTTCCTGTGTTCTTTAAAGCTATTGAGAATAGGATGAATGTGGTGCTGCAAATGCGTTCCTTTTTGTTACTACATCACCCATGAATTGCTTCCGATCTTTACATCTTGATACTCCCATCTAATTTTTAGCTCCAGTTCTGTATTCTACTTAACTTCAAATTCCACCGGACACCCATAATACCGACTCTACAATGCCATCCCCTGTTCAAACTCTTGTAAATACCCATAAATCTCTAGCAGCAACATTCTACAGCTGAATTTCAGCTCAAGAAATTCACCATATCCATCGCAGACTCAAGCACTTCTCCTTGTTCTTTTTCCCTGTCTTTTGAAATCAGTCAAAAACCCTTGAAATACATCCACCAAATCAGCTGCAAGGACATACATTTTTACTGAGTTTTCCAGCTGAAAACCTCACTTCAAACACCTCTTGTCTTCTCTCAAACAGAACCCCACAGACCCATGGTACCATTTACTACCATAATTTATCCAAATCACCCACAGACTTTCAATATTTTTGCTGTCAAACTCAGACTCCAGCCCAGCTAAAACATTAACCATTCAAGCACAAACTCATCATCCCCAATTGAGCTCAGATTAACTCAATTCACCACCAGTTCATGCCATCTCAAAATCAGCTGCAAATCCAACCCAATCGAGCCTGCAATTTGAGCTACAACCATCAATTCCTTATTAACTTCTTGCCTTCTAATACATACCCATACTTCCATCAGTTTCATTCATCCAAAAGAACATAACCATCACGCATTTTTCTTCAGATATTTTGATTTTGAAATCTTGGGTTTTTTTTTCCAGCTCAACATTGAGATTTGGGGGTTTTTATTTTTATTGCCGGAGATGGAGATGGAGAAGTTGCTGCTGTTGATTGTTACCGAGAAGAAATAAGGGGTTTTTTGTAATTTGAATCAGTGACGGGGTTGATTAGAATTTGGTTCAGATCTGGATTTGATGAGCTGCTACTGTTGACTGTTGCGGATGAGAGAAAGGGGGAGTTGAAGAGAGAGATTGAGAGAAGATGACGAAGAAGAGGGATTGAGCGAAGAGCAGCGGTGGTGATGGAGCGCCGACGGTCATCTGTGGAGGAGATGAGAGGTGTTCTTCAAGAGGAGATGAAAAAATAGAAAAACAGATAGGAATTAGGTTCGAGTGGTTGAGGGAGGGTTTGGTGATACAACCAAGAATGAGTGAGTAAAAGAATGCTTCAAAAAAAATAGAATGAGTGAATCTGAATGAAAATGATGGACGGACCACGTTTCGTTTGATCCACTCATACGGATTAAGAAAAAATCTTGACGGATGAGACTGTATTTGGGATGCACATACGGATTGAGAAGCATGTGTGTTTCTCTTTGTGCTAATACGAACTCATGTATTCGGTTTAATTATCAACCTTCGACATGAAAAAAAATCCAAAAAAAAATATTAATAAATTTAGGACATTGTTATCGACATTCTAATATAAAAATATCCAAAAAATGTATAAGAATGAATCGGGAAAATTAAAAATGAATTCGATAATTGATGTGTTTTTTTATGCTTTCTCTTTGTGCTTTTGTGTTTTCTCTTTGTGCTTCCGGTTTGAATTTCGACTAGTCACATAGGTCATCAAGCAATTTTGACTAGTCATACAAGTCATGAACTTCAAATGTGGTATAACGTCGTACAAACTATGAACCAACAAGCTTCGGGTGGGTTCTGACTTCAAACTTAGCAGGATACATCATCGAAATCGATAAATGTGAAGCTCGGTGTCGATTCGAACGTCAAATGTGGTATAACGGCATACAAACTATGAACCAAGAAGCTCTGGGAGTGGACTACTATAACACCCCTTTTCGTCAACTTCGATACAGAACCTGGCTCCGAGCTCGAAACCTTGCCGGGAGTGGACTAATATAAGTCGGAAACTTCGTCAGAACGATGAATCCACCCATCTACAGGTAAGATTCCATCAGAATATTCCCTGAAACCTTAAAAACGCCTCTTTTTGCCAACTTCGATACTGAACCATGAAGCTTTGGGTGGGTTCTGACTTCAAACTTAGCAGGATACATCATCGAAATCGATAAATATGAATCTCAGTGTCGATTCGAACTTCAAATTCGGTATAACAACAAACAAACTATGAACCATGAAGCTCTGGGTGGGTTCTAAATTCGATATAACGATGAATCCAACCTTTTACAAGTAAGATTCCATTGAAATATTCTCTGAAACCTTAAACACATACAAATTCGTCAACTACGAGAAAGAAACTGGCTCCGAGGTCGAAACCCGGCAAGGAGTGGACTACTATCGTATGAACAATTAATCTAACCTTTTACAAGTAAGATTACATTGGAATATTCTATGAAACCTTAAACACACATAAATTCGTCAACGTCGAGAAAGAAACTGACTCTGAGGTTAAAACCTGGCGAGGAGTGGACTACTATAAGTCAGAAACTTCGCAAGAACGATGAATCTAACCTTTTACAAGTAAGATTCCATTGGAATATTCTCCGAAACCTTAAACACACACAAATTCATCAACTTAGAGATAGAAACTGGCTCCGAGGTCGAAACCTGGCGAGGAGTGGACTACTATAAGTCAGAAACTTCGTTAGAACAATGAATCTATCCTTTTACAAATAAGATTCCATTAGAAAATTCTCTGAAACCTTAAACACACACGAATTCGTCAACTTCGAGAAATAAACTGAATCCGAGGTCGAAACCTGGCGAGGAGTGGACTACTATAAGTCATAAACTTCGTTAGAACGATGAATTTATCCTTTTACAAGATTCCATTGGAATATTCTGTGAAACCTTAAACACACACGAATTCGTCAACTTCGAGAAAGAAACTGACTCCGAGGTCGAAACCTGGCGAGGAGTGGACTACTATAAGTCAGAAACTTCGTTAGAACGATGAACCTATCCTTTTACAAGTAAGATTCCATTGGAATATTCTCTGAAACCTTAAACACACACAAATTAGTCAACTTCGAGAAAGAAACTGACTCCGAGGTCGAAACCTGGCGAGGAGTGGACTAATATAAGTCAGAAAATTCGTTAGAATGATGAATCTATCCTTTTACAAGTAAGATTCCATTGGAATATTCTCTGAAACCTTAAACACCCACAAATTCGTCAACTTCAAGAAAGAACCTGTCTCTGAGATCAAAACCTGGCCGGGAGTGGACTACTATAAGTCGGAAACTTCGTGAGAACGATGAATCCACCCATTTACAGGTAAGATTCCATCGGAATATTCCCTGCAACCTTAAACAAATCCCTTTTCATCAACTTCAATACTGAACCTGGCTCCGAGACCGGGAGTTGACTACTATAAGTCGGAAACTTCGTAAGAACGATGAATCCACCCATTTAAAGCTAAGATTCCATCGAAATATTCCCCGCAACCTTAAACAAACCCGTTATCGTAAACTTCGATACTGAACCTGGCTGCGAGCTCGAAAAATTGCCGCGAGTGGACTACTATAAGTCGGAAACTTTGTAAGAACAATGAATCCACCCATCAACAAGTAAGATTCCATCAGAATATTCCCTGAAACCTTAAACACACCCCTTTTCGTCAACTTCGATACTGAACCTGGCCCTGAGCTTGAAACCTGGCCGCGAGTGGACTACTATAAGTCGGAAACTTCGTAAGAACGATGAATCCACTTATCTACAGGTAAGATTTCATTAGAATATTCTCTGAAACCTTAAACACACCCCTTTTCGTCAACTTTGATACTGAACCTGGCTCCGAGCTCAAAACCTTTCTACGAGTGGACTACTATAAGTGGTAAACTTTGTAAGAACGATGAATCCACCCATCAACAGGTAAGATTCCATCAGAATATTACCCGAAACCATAAACACACCCATTTCCGTCAACTTCGATATTGAACCTGACTCTGAGATCACATTGCCGCGAGTGGACTACTATATATAAGTCGGAAACTTAATAAGAACGATGAATCCTACAGGTAAGATTACATCGAATATTCCCTGAAACCTTAAACACACCTGTTTTCGTCCACTTCGCTACTGAACCTGGCTCCGAGCTCCAAACCTGGCCGCGAGTGGACTACTGTAAGTCGGAAACTTTGTAAGAACGATGAATCCACCCATCAACAGGTA
>JAJJMB010007708.1:28773000-28850397 GCA_023531105.1 Papaver atlanticum | reverse complement strand
TAAGTCGGAAACTTTGTAAGAACGATGAATCCACCCATCAACAGGTAAGATTCCATTAGAATATTCCCCCCAAAACCTTAAACACACCCCTTTTCGTCAACTTTGAAACTGAACCTGGATCCGATCTCGAAACCTGGCCGTGAGTGGACTACTATAACTCGGTAACTTTCGTAAGAACGATGAATCCACCCATATATAGGTAAGATTCCATCGGAATATTCCCTGAAACCTTAAACACACCCCCTCTTCTTCAACTTCGATACTGAACCTGGCTCGGAAATTTTTTTCGTAACCCTACGCCGACCTTTATTAAAGGTTGCGAAAGGGGGTTTTAGAAAATAGTTTTTATCAGAATAGAGAAATTTTTTAGCAGAAGTGCATACCAAAATAGTTTTTAGCAGAACAGAGAAAAATTTAGCAGAAGCGAATAAAAATTTGCAGAAGTGAAAAAAAATTATCAGGACGACGAAATTTTGTCGTACCCCTACGACAACCTTTACTAAAGGTTACGAAAGGGGTTGTAGAAAATCTTACATCGTAGCCATCCATTTCAATCTATAACCATCCATTTTTTTTTTTTTTTTTTTATTTCTCTCCTTATCTTTTCCTTAACCTTTCTCATCCACTTCTTTTTTTTTTCTAATTTTTTTTTTTTTAATCTCCCGTATCACCTCCTCCTTCATCACTTCTTCTGTAAACCACCATCAAAACCACCATCTTCTTTGATTACCATTTTGCGTTTAGTTACCATTTTATATCTAAATTACTAAATTGTTGTAAGTCATCTTATAAGTTTAGAGTGTTTTGAATGTAGGAAAATTCCTGGAACTGAACTTGAAGTTCCAAAACAATATTTGGGTACTTGAACTGAACGGAACTTGAACTGTGAAATGAAGTGTCAGGGAAATGCTTTCTTCAACTAATAGATATGAAATGAGATGAAGTGTCATTGTAGAATGTATGTGATTCTTTACAGGAAAGACTTCGCGTTGTTTGCGGCTCAGTCACCTGAGTGTTCATTTTGAACATCATATTTCGTTTTTACAACTCTTATAAGAGTTGTCAAAGGTTGTCATAAAGTTAGTATAAAAAAGAACCACAAAACTGGTGGAATTATGATAGTCTAGGCATGGTTGATGGTGTGGACTTGCACACAGGAGGCTCAGGTTCAAATCCCCGCAGCCTCATTTTCCAACATCTTATATTTTTACTTTAACAACTCTTATAAAGGTTGTTATACATTTTCATTAAAAAAAACACAAAAAACCCAAACTTGTGAAGTGTAAGGATGGTTGATGCCAACTCTTTTTCTTAAAGAGTTGTCGTTTGTTTTCTTGTCGCAACCCTTTGGTTTTAGGGGTGGGTGGTGATGCCATTCTACAACTCTTCCTTAGAAAAAAGTTGTAAAACATGTGATGTTTTACGACTTTTAGAAAAAAGTTGTAGAACTCCAATTGTAGATGTATATTTTTCGTGTAGTGTATAATCCCTGATGGTGTAGTCTCTATCCTCTGTTACTCGGTTCATTTCTCTTTTCATTTCTCATAATAGCTAGGTGAGTTTGACAAGTCACCTGGTATAGCTAATAGCCAAAAAAAGAAAAATCCATGCATGGTGCATACTTTAACCTCCATCCCCATGAAGCATGTTTTTGTACTCGAGGACCATTTTGAACCAGTAATTCACTATGCAAAGTCAGGGTCGTGGCTGATTTTCTGTCATGGTGTATATTCAGGTCACAAGGAAATTTTTTATTACGAGACAGATTTTGGTTTAGGTTGATCACAAGGAAAACTTGGTTCACGAAACATATTCTGAGTCATATGATATAAAATTTGGAAGAAAAATAAAGTTATGATATAAAATTCGGAAGAAAAATAAAGTTATGTGCCGGAGGAACAAGATATTGGGTTGCCTAGTCCATTACAGCAAGATTTTGGGCATGAGAGTTTGAGGCACGTGGTAGATTTGGGTCAGAAAATTATTTTACGTACAATGGCTCGTTTCAGGTCACGGCAAAAATATAGGCCACGAGGTAAACTTTGAGCCACATACATATTTATCCTAGCGTTTTTAGAGGCCACTAGAAAAGAATTAGGGGCCACTAATAAGACAAAATAGGGTCACCCAAACCTAAAATGAAGCCACCCCTTATCTTTAAATTTTCGTAATGGCTAATTTTCCCCTCACAATCTGTAGTTTAACTATAATCGTTTTTTTTTTAATATAATTTTCGAATTTTGGTACTATCATAATCGGTAGTAAATTGTGTTAATTTTAACTTCCGAAGATATACAGTAAAACCTCTCCGGAAGAATACTCTATATAAGAATAAACTCCATATAAGAATAAACTCCATATAAGAATAAAAATTTATGGTCCCGATTTGGGCCAGTTATATTTAAGAATAAACTTCATATTGGAATAAGTCACAAATTTTTCCGGTCCCGTCTTAAGGAACCTACCTCCATATAAGAATAATTGACACTATAAAATAAATATTATATGATTTGTCATGTATCAAAGTTTAAGATGAAGAGTTTCTTGTAACCATTTTACAAAAACATTTAGCTTCAAAGTGGATTCTTTACTTTTCTGTGAACAATTTAGTACAAATATTTTTCACTTATATAATTTCATTTGTCAATTTTCGGTTATACCCTTCAGTCATGTAATCTCATTGGTCAATTTTCGGTGTCAAAGTTGAATTCATATTTACCTAGATACATTTTTGTGTATCCAATGCATGTATGCGTATTTTCTCAAGTGCATGTATGAAATTTTTTCTTTTGATCTATCATGGCAATCCTCCATATAAGAATATTTTTTTATGGTCCCTAAAATATTCTTATACAGAGGTTTTACTGTAATCGCCCCAAAATGAGAATTTTGCAAAATCCTTCAATTTTCGAATTTTGGTACTACCATAATCGGTAGTGAATTGTGTTATTTTAACCTCCGAATGTATTCAATTTTCGAATTTTGGTACTACAATAATCGGTAGTAAATTGTGTTAATCTTAACTTTCGAATATATAATGGCCCCAAAATGAGAATTTTCCAAAATCCTTTAATTTTTGAATTTTGGTACTACCATAATCGGTAGTAAATTGTGTTACTTTAATCTCCGAATGTATTCAATTTTCAAATTTTGGTACTACCATAATAGGTAGTAAATTGTGTTAACTTTAAACCATAATCGGTAGTAAATTGTGTTAACTTTAACTTCTGAATATATAATGGCCCCAAAATGAGAATTTTCCAAAATCCTTTAATTTTCGAATTTTGGTACTACCATACTCGGTAGTAAATTGTGTTACTTAACCTCCGAATATATTCAATTTTTGAGTTTTGGTACTACCATAATCGGTAGTAAATTGTGTTAATTTAACTTTCGAGTATATAGTGGCCCCAAAATGAAATTTTGCCAAAATCCTTTAGTTTTGAACTTTGGTACTGCCATAATCGGTAGTAAATCTAAAGACTTAAAGGCCTAGACAAATAAAGCTCCCATGTTGAATGGTGAGGAAACCATCGCTTCTTATTGGCCGAAATAGGCCTTTTTTTGAGTTTTGTGAAACGAGCGTTTTGGTGAAGACACTTGGCAACGTATGATTTGTTTATAAAAAAAAGGATACAATAATAATAAAAAAAGGAAACCAAATTTAATTTGGAATTTTTGAGGACACTTGGCAACGTATAATTGGTCTAAAAATTATAAACTAAAAAAAAAACCTAACTTACCGTGTTTGGAATTTTACGGAAGTCCAAATTCAATTAGGAAATCGAGTACCTACCATATAAGGACTCTTTTTTCCAAATTAATATATAAAGGAGAAAAGAAATCCACATATTTCACACATATTTTCTGCGAAAATAAAAGGAATGAAAATAAATAAAATATGTACATATTCTCCACCTATTTAATGTATTTGCCCCGCCACACCAAATAAAAAATACATTGTCACGGGGCGGGGGGAAGCCCCGCGCACACCAAATAAAAAATGCATCGCCACGGGGAAGGGCGAAGCCCCGCTATACCAAATCAAAAATGCATCCTCACGGGGTGGGGCGAAGCCCCACGCACACCAAATCAAAAATACATCCTCACGGGGAGGGGCGAAGCCCCGCGCACACCAAATAAAAAATGTACCTCCATGGGCCGGGGCAAAGCCCTGCGCACACCAAATAAAAAATGCATGGCCACGAGGCAGGGGGAATCCCGCGCACACCAAATCAAAAGTGCATTGCCACGGGGCGGGCCGAAGCCCCGCGCACACCAAGTTAAAGGAAATAAAATGCCCGGTGCGTAGCACGGGCACAAAGCTAGTTGTGTTAATAAGTGATGCTCATTATCTACCGATTGTGTTCATGGCCCCAAATTCAAATTTTCAAAACTTAATAAAATTTCGAAATTTTCTACTTTCACAATTGGTAGTTAATAGTGTTCATTATCTACCGATTGTGCTTAATTTTTAGTACAGAAGAGTTGAATTTTTTGAATCAAGAATAATTGGTAGATAACAATCAATTTACCTACCGATTATGGTTGATGTTCTTCATTTACAGTAGCAGAAACATAATCGGTAGATAACAATCTATTTTACCTACCGATTATGCTTCTGCTACTGTGAATTCTAGAAAACTTTCGGATCAAAATTTTGATTTTAAGCAATCAAATCCTAATTTTGGATCACAACTACTATCATCTATCCGTTTTGTTTGTTTAACTCGTTTTTTTTTTTTTTTTTTTTTTTTTTGATTTTATAAGTTTCAACTTTAAGGTTAATGAATTTTGGGTTTTAATTTTAAACAATCAATCATAAAATTTGTTTGATCGACGATCTTTGGTTTCAATCAAAATTAAAACGATGAAAAAAAAGTTCAATCGGTAGAAAAGAGAAGAAGAAGAGGAATGATATGATTATGAAAATAAAGGACAACATAGACAATTTCTATTTAGTATAAAGGTGAAGGACAACATAATTTCTATTTTTAAGACACCCCTTAACCCCCTTCAATGATGTGAATAAAAAGGTGACCCCTAATTCCTTTCAAGTGGCCCCTAAATATGCTAGGATATTTATCACCGGACAATTTTTGGACATGAGCAAAATTCAAGAGACTATGGAGAGTTTTGATCCGCAAGGTCCGTATTGAATCACAAATGACATTGATTTTGGGTGACAATTTTTAGGTCACAAGTTTAGATTTGCAGGGTTGAACTACAGTCCGTTTTAGACCTCTAAGCAAAATATGTCCAAAATACGTATGTTTCCTATTCTGAATCCGGTTTCCAAAATACAGACGTGCTAAAAGTGATCTTTAGCCTCTCTATATAAAGACTAGAGCCAAAGCTAGGCCAACACATATATTTCTTTTGTACAAGGAGATTGAGAAGAGATTTTACGTGCTGAAAAGAGGGTTTACAAAACTAATCATGGCACAAGTATTCCATCTGAAACAAGAAACCAATATTGATTTTTCAGAAGCAAAGCTTGAAGCTGCTGTCGAGAAGATGTGTGCTGAGTATCAAAGTATATGGAATGGTAAGCCCTTAAACTATGTTCGTTTGTTGTGGTTGCTTGTTTGAACTCGATATCGACTGATTTATGTAGTAGTGTTAATTTTTATTTTTCGCGTCTACAGCAAAAAAAACAAAGAAGCATTGTAATGTTGAAAGCCAACAATCCAAGGAGCAAAATAACCTTTAAAAATCGAGGGAAAACTGCTCAAGAACGCATTGAGAGGACGCTTCGTCAACTAAAACGTAACAGAAGGCCGAAGATAATCCGAGACTTTTATTGAAGTCTATGAATTTTGTCTGTATGAATAGGAGAATCATACAGAATTTCGTTAAGTTGTTTCTGAAGTATCAAAGATTTTTCTCTCGTGTAAATGTATCATTGAATTGTTGCTTTGCTAATAAAAAAGTTGTTGAATCATGGGAATTCGGTAAACTAGTGCAACCAAAAGAAACCACTTCTAGACCTTTAGAAAAAACAAAAACAAAAAAAAAAAAAATATCGCAATAAGAATTAGCTAGCTGGGTATCCTTGCCTTAAGCACAACAATTACTATCGATGCGAATTCTTTTCTTAGATATACATAGGTAGCAAACACGTAAACATAACTACAGTACACATCCCTCTAGCTCTCATGCAAACACGAAACAAAAACACACGAACGGACGTAGTTTTATGATTACATTTATATACACGTTAACAAGAATCTACAAAACCACCGTCGTCAAGCAGTTATTACTTTCGTATTCCCTGGAAATAGCCACTTGGATTGCTCTCAAAACCAGCTCTGGATATTTGCTCTCCACCCCCTCCCGGGGCTTTCATCATACCACCGCCACTATGGGACACACTGCTTTTCCCACCTCCCCCGGATGATGATTTGGCCCCTGAGGAAGCAGATGAAGAACCTTTACCACCTCCGGTACTTCCTCCTTTGCTTCCTCCTGATCCTCCACCACCTTCACCTCCTCCTGATCCTCCACCACCTCCACCTCCACCTTTACCACCTCCTTTACCACCCATTTTGTGTTTATACTCACACGCCGATAAAATTTCCTGACAAACGAGAGAGGAACTTGTTGAATATTTATAGGTGAAATGCATCCTTATCTTGTACGTCGTACTACCAGGTCTTGAGAAGTGAGCCCGTTAACTGGAGAACAAGTGAAAAATTTATCACTATTATTAGTTTCGTAATAAGTATTTCAATAAAACGATCAATTGCATTCCATTTGTATTTTATACTTCAAGAGCCAATAGAAGCCCAAGTTAACTAAACCGTCTATCATTTTAATTTAATGCGTGCTTAGTTTATTATCCCTTAAAGCGGCCCTAGTTTCAAATAGTGTGGATAACACTGAACAAGTTCTGTTTTGTTGTGATGTGATTGATTCTTTGTTTGGCAGTCGACTAAGCAGACACATATGCAATGAATTGTCAAATCGAGTGCCTATCTGTCGTTTGCTCAACGACATGTATTTCCTCACCACAGTCATAGTTATCGGGTGTAATTAAAGACAAGTCTGCTTTCAGTATCTTTTGCTTGTTGGGGATAATGATCGTATATCATTTTGCTTCCTTGAAAACCACTAGTAACAGCGATCTTTTTTCCTACTATATATGGTGAAAAAAACGTGTTACTTGAAGAAAAATTTGATTCCAAAAACTGCTTTAACAAGTACATCATTAAAGGAACCGAGACATACTATGAATTCGGAAGAAAAAAAAATAGAAATCACGTTTACAAAATGAAAAGTAAATCCTAGACTTCTAGCAGCTTATGAAATCGCTGTAAGGCTGTCACAAGATGTGCGAGGCCGAAGCAAACACCAACCCTGGTGAAATTGTTGGAATTTTGGTTCGTGCTCCGTCCGGTTATAATTGTCGGTTCTAAGAAATCGACAGTTGCAAGAAATAATCGATTATTTTCTCTTCTTGGTTGTGCATTCGAGACGGCTAGCTTTCAAGATTCAAATCTAACCGTGACAAGCTAATGCAGAAACGTGCGCTTCCATTTTCGAAGAGAAACTGCACGCGCCAAGTGCGTGTTTGCACACTAGTTAATTTTTTAAGTTCATAACTCAAAATGTTTAGATCTTTTTTTCTCTCTGGTGATTGTTCTGATTGTCGACTTGCTATATATTTTATCGAGAAGTTTTCTCCCATTTCTTCCATCTTTAATTAATTTATTCCTCCCGCTTCCTCCAGTAACTGTGTATTGCGAAGGGATCCTCATCTTTTGACCCGTTTTAGTAAGACTCAATTCCA
Source organism: Papaver atlanticum (assembly GCA_023531105.1). Taxonomy (NCBI): domain Eukaryota; kingdom Viridiplantae; phylum Streptophyta; class Magnoliopsida; order Ranunculales; family Papaveraceae; genus Papaver; species Papaver atlanticum. The sequence continues at coordinate 28,842,605 of JAJJMB010007708.1, read as the reverse complement.
TGAATCTTTAACATGGAAAAGCTTCTATTCCCCGGTAACCTAATTTTCGTTTTTCATCGGCCATTTTGGGAAGAGTTTGCTAATTCAATACTCCCTCGAACCAGCCCGTTATTTTGAAACAGATGGAAATAGAGGGAGCAGTAATTAGCTTAAATCCAATAATAATAAGCACAATCTTTCTAAAAGGATTCACCGTTCTTAAAATTAAAGTTCAGATAAGTGTCATGTCACCAACATTTGGGTGATGTTTTTTTTGGTCCGACTGGATTGCCTTGTATATGAGAAATTTGGTTAATTGTCCAAATATTTTTTAAATATGGTTCTAATGGACGAGTAAAAATTAGTTTGGGTGAAATAGACACAAAAAAATAGCAAGAATGAATCTGGATTCATCCTGGCTTAAACTTAAAAAATAGCGAGGGTGAAACTGGATGCATCCTGATGTAAATTAAAAATAAGAAAAAATATTTTAAAATGGGTAGGATGAAACTGTTTATATCCTGACTATTTTTACATTCTCGTCCATTTAAACAGTATCAAATTTTACATGTCTTTTTCATCCAGAAATTATCATTATTGGGTTAATTGACCAATTTTATGTTTGTATATATTACATGAAGAGAGAAGCTAATTATGTCAGTGACGAAATTTCCCTTCTTAACAGTGGGTAGTGCACGACACAAACAGACATCATACGACATATCATCGAATTTTATTGAATACTAAACTTTGCAAGTATAATAAATAAAAATGAACTGTATTTGATTTGACTTATGTTTGTTACAGACGTTGGCCGCAGTAATTAGTATATAATGGTACCAAATTGCTCAATACTCTTTCCACATGTAAACAAAAACTAAGAATAGAATGACCCGAAGATTTTAAACACATGCCCAAACCTAAACCCAGAACAAGAACATTTCTTCCATATTCTTCTTCTTCTGCAGATCGATCTCTATCTGTAATTAACATTCATTACCCATTTTCTGCTTCAATCCTTATGAGTTCTCATAGTATCGCTTATGCAGCTGCCATGGCAGTTTCCGGTACAATAATTATCCTCTCGTTTTGTCGTCCAAAACTAACTGCAGTTGCAGTCTCCAAGTTTTCCACCAAGTCTGATGACCCACAAAATCTACGATCTTGTACATGTTCTGGTACGTTAATTAAACATCAACTTAGCTAAATGCTTAGTTCAATGTCCTTTACTACGTATATTTTACTAGTCATTTTGGCTTGCAATAATCTGTGTAAAGTTTTGTTTATAGAAGGAAAGAAAGGAAAGAAAAAGATGAAGAAAAGGGTTCATGCTGCTGAAGTTTTAATAGATCCAGTTGAGAAAGATTGTTGTGGTCCTTGTGGATCTCAACAAGAAGAAGTTCGAGGAATTCCTCCTAATCGTATGGTTTTGTATAATGGAATTTTACGAGATCGCAAGCACCGGATGACTTATATTGTGAGTTCATAATGCATCTGAAACTTTACGTCTAAGATCCATTTTATTTTGCGTCTCGGGATTATATCACAGTAAAGCCTCACAAGACAAGACAGTATTTGCACATTCCAAGTGTAATCGTAATTCCTGTAAAAGTAAGTTAGGTTTTATATTTTGGGCTTAGTTTAAATTAGCTTTGTTCTAGGAATTAGCTTTGTTCTAGGACTAGCAATATATAACGCCATGAAGGTATTTGCCTATTTGGTGAGCACGTTACTTATACATAATTACCACCTTGTTTGTACTTACTATAGTACTAGTACTTACTTTTGAGTTAATGTTATGTTTTCCTTAACTTTTTAGGTTGTGCTGTAGTAGAATAATTAAAACCCGAAGTATGAGTAAAAGTGGCTAAATTAGCCAATATGCTAGAACTACTAGCAACACGGATGAAGACAACCACGGTCTCTACTACAAATGAATAAGAGAAGCAAACTACTTGCTAAGTATCACTAATAGCACCGTAAAATAAATAAGGGTAAAATGATTAGAGGCGTCATGAGTTGGTTGTAGTAGAAGTGAAGTGGGCTTAGAGTTTGAGTGCACGTGCCCGAGCTCTATCTGGGCTTTTATAAATGTTGCTACGCTTGGCATGAATGAAGTTGAGTGGAGAGGTTTTAGGTGGGACGTGAATTAGAGCCAGTACCTAGTGCACATGCACCCAAGAAACAAAAAATGGCCAAAATGAACCTCCTTTTGGAACAAGCTTCATGACCAAAACAGAAAAAAAAAATGCACACACATATAGGTTCTGGGAGCATGACGAACTCTCGTTCAAACAGAAAACGAAAACACATACATATTGCGTAGTTTTAGTTATAAGTTATCTCAACTGAAGACCCATTACATAATCTATAATACTTCCTCTGATGATCGGGCGAAACCAATGAGTTGACTCAGTTTCATTGTCTAAGTAAAATCATTCTACATTTTCTTCTGTTTCATGATCATTAATCTTTACAAAACTCCTTTGTTTTGATTAACTATGTTTACTCATCTGTTTTAAGCTACTCAGGTTTTGTTTTGTTTTCTTCTTTTCTATTTAGATTATAATCTTCTGTTATAAGTTAGTTGTTTACCCTAAGATTATTATGTTGAACTGATTATCATGTTCTCTATCAATATGTGTTCACAGTATGTGTTCTCTTTTATGGCGTTTGCCTTTCTATGTGTTGTGAACATTACGTTTGCAGAGCTTGTTAATCATCGTTTGAAGGTTTGTGTTGGAATCAATGGTACTTGGAAGAAGAAGACTTAAGTCAGTAGGAACTCAGTGAATCGGTGCATTAATCAGTATCCTAAATTTTCTCAATTGGTCAATAGCCTGCCATACTTACCTTTTTTAAAACAGTTTTCGTACCTGCTCGAGTTGTTAGGGATTGTCACCAAATATGCAACAATATATTGCATTTATTGCCATGCAACCCTAGACATATATCCTTTCCTTTTAATCTCTATCAATTTATCATCGAAGACAAAGTAAACCCTAGAGTCAGTCTAATATTTTCAATGAAAGGTGAAGGTGAAAATCAGCTTGGAGAACTAGTGAACAGATTCAAACAAGCTACCCTTGATCTGCGAGATACCAATGAAGTCATTGTTTTTCAAAGTGAAGAAAATAATAAATAGGATAAGGAAGATACTACTTGGGAAGCTAGTGTTATCGGAAAAGTTGTTACAGAGGGTAGAAAGAAACAGGATGTGGTTGAAAAGTTCATACAATTCACTTGGCCCTTCATGACAACAGAAGATCTCAAAATAGTTGATCCCAATATCTTTATCTTTAGGTTTAGTAGTTGGACTCTTTTGAAAAAGGTAATTGAAGAACGTCCATGGAGCATCAACAAAAAACTTTTGGTAGTGCATGATTATATACCATATATGATCTACACTGACAAACATTGGGAGTTCCAGCAATTTTGTATCCAACTAAAGTTTCTCTTGCCGGAACACATGAATATAGGTGTTATCACAAAGATGGGAGAAATCATGGGTGAAGTAGTTGCCATAGAACCAAAAGATGTTATTCCTGTTGGAAGCGACCTTGTGAAGGTATGTGTTAACATAGACCTCAACAATCCACTCAGAAGAGGTGTGAAATCCATTATAAATGCTAGATTAACTCGTTGGATCAAGTTTTTCATTGAAAGGAAGCCTAGTGGTATTTGTTCCGAATGTTTTGTCATAAAACACAACAAAGGAATCTGTCAAGATGCTGCTAACTTTCTGGCAAAAGCTCATGAAAAACCATATTTCTTTGGTAAACTAAGCAACTTAAGGAAGAACATCACTGCAAATACACTAACTCTGCTCCTCTCTCCAAGAAAAATCAAAATGGGTTTGTTAAGACCACATTTTTTGTTCCTCTTAAGGATGGTGTTGCTGTTAATTTGGATTTCTTGCTTAAGAAGAAAGTTGCAAATGATGAAGATGCTACCAGGCTTGGTAAAAGACTTAGAACCTCCAGAGAATCTTCCCCCATCACCATTGAAGATGTTTCCTCTTCCTCCAATACCAACATTGATACCAACACTAGCCTCATAACAACTCACAGGTTCACAACTAGAGATGCACATCATGGCATGGAAACGTTATTGATGAGAATCATGTAACTTTTTCACAACGAAGGCTTCTTAAAATTATTTCATCAGATTATTTTTTTGTTACATCTAGTTCATATTTCAACTTTACTTATAATTTGTGCATTAATCATTTTTTGAGTAAATATTCTTTATTTCTTTTCATAGTTTTTTATTTATTTAGTGACTTTCATATCTCTGCATCTAAGAATGCATTATTTTCTGTTAGTATTCTTTACCTAATTATCATTTACTCATATATTGCCTATCCTTATGCCATGAAAATTATCTCTTGGAATGTTCAGGGATTTAGACCCTCTTCTAATAGGAATCATCTTGCTGACCTTATTAGGTCTCAAAACCCATATATCAGTTTCCTGTGTGAAACCAAAATCAATCACTTAAAAATCAAACCTCTGCTCAATGAATATTAGTACCCTAATATGACCTTTATTGAACCTGTTGGCTTATCTGAGGATTAGTTTTACTTTGGAAAAATGGCTTTGCATGTGAAATTGTAGGAGATAGTAACAATATATTCAATATCATAGTTCAAGCTGATCATAGTAGGCCAGAGTTCCTCCTCACTTGCATGTATGGTTACTCTAAAACAAGAAGGAGATAATCCTTCATCGGTGGCCACTAAAACAAGAAGGAGATGACGCCTATCATAGAAGGATGTTGGACTACAATAAAAGAAATCTAACTGAATTCGAGAACCTTTTAAAGGAAATCTCAGAAAGGGCATGTAAAGCAAAATAAGATTAAGTTCTTATTTAAAGTTAGGCTATTCAACTTTTTGATTTATTTCGATATTTTGTATAAGGTCTATTTGAATAAAACTATATATTTATGAATGAATAAAATTTCATTTTATAGTCTTTGTTTCATTATTTAATAGTTCTGATTGCATAGCCTGTGTAAATATATTTGCTTTCGGTTATGAGATGTGTTTGTTTTCGGTTTTATAAACCTAAATATCCGATCTCGAATTGTGTTGCCCTTATGATTTGTGTGGCTTTTTGATTTAGCGGGATTAAGTTCTAGTTCTTGTTGGTAGGCTTTATCAAAGGATCATAAGGTGTTCATATTGAAACTCATATGTGAAAAATCACAATATGTTGATAATCAATTTATGTTTACATAAGTTGTGTTTAGCAAAACATATGTGTTTCGAGTTTGAACTTTTGCTATTGGCACGTATTAGTTAAAACCGATTCAACCTTTCTCTGGTAAAGGTTGCTTTTGTTGTTGTTCTTTTGTTCTTGCGAGAGGATGACAACATACTGGGGGAGAGTTCTTATTTGAACTTGCGCTTAAACGATATATCTTTCTGGGGAGAAGTGACTGCGGAAATTGAGGTAACGATTTTTATTGTTAGTTAATCGGTTTTCTTGATTAAGAAAATCTTGAGTTCATTGCATATATTTTGCATTTTCTTAACAAAATTTCAGATTGATTATTGTGATTTAATTGTTTCCGGTTAAGAAAAACGGAGTCAATTTATTTGGCTTATGATTTGATATCTTCTTTATTGCTTGGTATCAAGTGTTTTTGCTTAACAAAATTCGATGCAATTGCGGTGCTTACATTGGTTATATTTATTTTAATTGGTTCCGGTTAAGAAAAATATAGAAAGTCAAATTTTTGGTTTGTTTCTATTGTTTTTGTCTTATCAAAATTACGGGGTCATTTGTTTAGTCCATTTGATTCCTGATAAGATAAACTAAGTTAATTCTGATCTTAGTTAGACTTATCAATTGCAGGATTCGGTTATTCAAGTCTAATTGAATGCCTTGACAAGAAAAGCTAGTTAAATAAACTAGTGTTTGTCTTGTTTAAAGGGAAAGGTCTAAGTAATTTCATGGAATAATTAGAGCCTGATAAAAGAAATAGAGTTAATTCTGATGTCTATTTGAGTCTTGTCGAAATAAGTGATGATACATACACAATCGGTTCGACAAAAGAATTAAGTTATCTTAGTCGATTTGTCGGACTAAAAGGGAAAATTTCTTCGGAAAATTGTTTCGTTGATAACATAATAAAGCTAAATTATTTTTGTAGTTTCGGTTTTAGTATTGGTTATCGAAAATGGTATGTGAAACCTTCGTGCTTAACTCTTACAGGTTGTACAAGTCTTATATATTTGTAAAATCCATTCGGTTTGTCCTGTTGTTTGCTCGTACCTTTGTCATTTTTGTGACAAAAAGGGGAAGAAATATATGGAATAAACTAGTGATTTTTAATCACTGGGAAAGGATATATGTGCTTAAACGTTATATCTAAACAAAGAGTAAAGCATAGACTAAGGGGTAGAAACATACCATCATGATGTGTAGTATTTCATACTACAAAAGGGGAATAACAAATATATTCGGATTGAATATTTACCTAGCTTTCCTTTAGGGGGAGTAAAAGCTTTTGTTATTCAAATGTCAACAGCGGAATTTATTTTTGAATATATGCAGGTTATTGTGTTGTTAAAACTTAGAACCAAGCGTATGAAGAATGAGTTATTTTGTAATTCATTTATCTCCATTTATGTAATAGAGTTTTGTCACTAAAATTGACAAAGGGGGAGATTGTTAGAGCACAGCTCAATTGAACCCACCAAGCGTTGGTATGTCAAGTTTGGTTGTCATATTTTAGTATCAAAATTCATCTAGAGTTGCTTGATTAAATACTAGAGTCAACTTCATTTAGGTTAGACTAGAAAGTCTATGAATGTTGAAACGCACAAGTATTACTCTGAATACCTAAGAATGTGAAGAAGTAACGACTACAACGAGAACATCATCCTTCCACTTGAGGTTAGTAATATTGGCTTGATCTTGTTTCCATTCCAAACGTATCTTTCAAGTCGGATTATATTGAAAACATAACATGCGAAGATGTATATAAATAATACTCTAGTTGTTAGACTTGGTCATATCATTATGATTAAAGTGTCAAGAAATCTATTAAATTATGAAGTATAAACACTTATCTTTTGGAACTTCGTAAATACGACATCAACATAATCTTTGTATTTAGTCTCTTGATTATGTGTAAGATACAGGTATGATTTCACCCTAGGAAACAATATTTTATAACATTTGTTAAAAACAAGTACATATATGAACTTGTTTCATAATCGAAAGGAAATAATGATTGGTCAGGTTCTTTATTGAATATCTTTTTAATTACCAATATAAGATGACAAGGTAGAACCTATCTGAACTTGTTGAGATTTGAGGTATAACCGGTCATAGCCTAAACTGTGTAGCATGTTGTAATTAAAAAAGCGGGGGTCTAACAACCACACCCAATATTTCGTTCGACAATTTGTATGGACTAACTCCAATATATTTCCAAGAGAATCAACTAGACAGTCAGACTCGATCAGGAAAAGATATCCGAGAGTTATATCTCTTTCTCAAATCAATCAGCAAATCAACATAATGGAATTCGTGAATTGATTGGTATGAGAATAACTTAAACGGTACCAAAGACCAATGTTCAAGTGCCAATAATTTTTTCTATCCAACAAACAAGGTCAGATTTCTCAATTGATTGAACTACGCACAACATGTGATATTTCAATTATATAACCAAATATAATGTGGAAAAGAAATAACACAGACACAAGAAGTTTTGTTAATGAGGAAACCGCATATGCAGAAAAACCCCGGGACCTAGTCCACTTTTGAACACCACACTGTATTAAGCCGCTACAGACTCTAGCCTACTACAAGTTAACTTCGGACTGGAATGTAGTTGAACCCTAACCAAGTCTCACACCGATTAAGGTACTGTCGCGTTCCTTACATATATGAATCCTAGCGATGCACTTGATTCCCTTAGTTGATCTCACCCACAACTAAGAGTTGGTACGACCCAAAGTCGAAAACTTATAAACAAATCTTTCTCCCACACATAAGTCTATTCTGATAGATAAATCTGTCTCCCACAAATATACCTATGAAGTTTTTGTTCCGTATTTTGATAAATCAAGGTGAACAGGAAACAATTGATAATTTGGTCTTATATTCCCGAAGAACAACCTAGAAATATCAATCACCTCACAATAACTTAACTATATGGTAGTAGAAGAAGTTATTGTTGAATCACAAAGAATGAGACGAAGAGCTTTGTGATTACTTTTTATATCTTACCTATCGGAGATAAATCTCGAGCAAATATTAGAGAAGATAGTACTCAATACGATAGAACAAGTAAGATCATAATACATAACTACAGAGAAAATAGTTGGGTCTAGCTTCACAAATCCCAAATGAAGTCTTCAAGTCATTAACCTATAATGGTTTTGGAAAAACCTAGGTTAAAGGAGAATCGACTCTAGTCGCAACTAGGACATAGGAAGGTGCCGGGATTAGGTTTTCTAGTTGTTAGAGTTCTCCCTTATTTAGTCTTTCAAATCAGGGTTTGCTTACAATCAAAGTTAAGTTAGCTTAGAAAAAAAGCATTCAATATTCACCGTTAGATGAAAACCTTATTTAAGATTCAAGCTAAGTTTGCTTAAAATAAAAGCAATATCTTTCCACCGTTAGATGGTCTTAACTTGTTACACAAAAATGAAATATATCATCATTTAGATATGGGTAACCGTACCTAAACGTGTATGTTGAATTGGCTCAACAATAGTTAACCGAAGTTAGCCATATGAACACTTTTGTATTAATCATATTCATTTAAAATTCTAGATCAAATATGATGATCAATCAATCATGTAAGATAATCAAATGAATCTAATTGTGTTACTAATAGAGTTGTTTAATTGTTCACTATCTCACAGAAATATATATGAACCAATTGAATCAAAATCGGATTGATTCGTAATCGTACAAAGTGCTTATACCGAAATCAATTCATGAACATTAATCCACGATTTGAAAAGATTGCATTCCTTAAATGATTAATGTATTTGTTCATGAGTATGAGAACATACTTAATCCGATTTTAGAACTTAACCAACTAAGTTTGCAAACTGGTACGCAAACTATAGTATCCGGACTTGGTCTTGTCCAACCGTTTGCAAACGGGTACGCAAACAGCCGTCCCAAACCTATCTCAGGTAGATTCATTCGCATACTGGTATGCAAACAGGATTTCCGGACCTGAATCATACCAAAACAGTTTGCATACTGGTATGCATACTGTGTTGTATCCAGACAAAGGTTAATTGTTCTAAACTCCCATTTCAATCATTGAAACATCCTTAGAAGATGACAATGGCTTTCTCACACATACCATTAGCTTATAAGTAATTTTCAAATGTTCGAATGATCAATACGAAACTTTCCGAGTCGACATCAAATGATTGTCTCACACAAATCATGTAAGATGTTTCAAGGAAATTTTCACATGATCATCTTTTGACTTATTATTTAGTTTCCAACAAATAAATTGTTTCTAACTAAACTCGTCAAGAATAATGATGAACGTAGCTAAATCAAAAAGCTTCAAACACGTATTCGAGAAATAGATAAGCGAGATAAACTCAGCTCAAAATATCAAATGTGTATAATATAAAAGTCTATATAGCTATACGACTTAGTCTCATTAGGAGATAGAATAGAATAGACTTCTGAGTGATAGATAAGTTTTAGTCTCCACGTACCTTTTGTTGATGAAGTTTCTCCAAGCTCTCCTCAGTAGATCTTCGTCTTCAATCGATGAACGCCGTGAAGTCTAAAGCTCAACTACACATTCTATCCTAATCCGAGAATATCTATAAGTAGACTAGAAATCAAGACTTATAGTTTTGATCACTTAAACTTGACAAACAAGCTTGAGATAGCAACGCTTGCGAGTTCGACCGAGCAATGCTCTAACAATCTCCCCCTTTGTCAATTTTAGTGAAAACTACTCCTTATGATATGCCAAGTGTCCTCCTTCCAAGACTATCAATACATATGGATTACAAAATATATAAACTTTGTAGCTTCGCATCCATCATGCTTGATTTCCTTGGTTCTTCAACATTCCTTGAATTCTTCGCCACGTCAAGTACTCCAGCGATTTTGAACGTGTTCAACTCAGCATCATTGTTGTTGAAGATCCGTAGCCATAACAATAAGAAAATAGTTGTTCTCAATTATTGTTATACAGTGTCATAGTATTATTACACTGCATCAAAGTTCAATTGTATCACAACTTTAAAAATAATACTATGATGATATGTATCACTCCCCCTTAGTCAATACTTCATCACACAATGAAAACCACTCCCCCTTACATAATGATCCGTAAACCATATGTATGTAGTGTGAACTACAAAATAATTCTCCCCCTTTTTGTCCATATAAAATTGGCAAAGGTACGAAAACTACGGGATCATAATGAAATTCTTAAAGAGATAATTCATGACTAAAAGAGAACATATCAACTTGGTTTCGATGATTTCACATAATCGAAACTTAGTGTATTCATCAAGGAGATTATAAATATACAAGATAACTCCTACAATATTCCACAGCCGCACTCCCCACAAATATTTCGCAATTAATCACAAGTTCAATTAAGAACTCTCCCCCATAAAATGTCATTCCCGAAAGAACAACAAGAGCAACCTTACTTTTACGAGAAAAGAATGATTTCTTTGGACATTAACAAATTACATGAAACATGAATTTGTATCCAGAAAACTCGAATAAATTAACAACAAGAAGAACTTATTGATTAATTTAATCGGAAATGCTCAACATGAGAAAACTTACGGAGACATAAAGTACTTTCACATAGAAGTGGATCATGGAAAGATCAATATTGCGGAATATTTCAAAAGTTTATTCGAGACATTGTAGAGCTTTCTCAAGGCATCTACCGAGAATTCCTTCTCATTATTGAAAAAACCATTGATTATGGGATCATTCAATTCTTCCAGATCTTCAGAAATATCAATTAACTCACTAAGTTCTCTTTTCAGTTCACACAAGGCGTTCTTTGTTAGAGACAACATTTGTTCATAGTGAGCTATCTTTTCCAAGGAGAAACTGATTTGATATTTTAAATCATTTCTTTTGCTGATGAAATCCTTCACCATAGCCCTAAAGTTATTATCATTATGACAAATAGACAAAAGACATTTAGAGGAAGAACCTTTTTCATCATTTGTAGACTTCTCCTTTTTCTTCCTTGAGGATTGGATTCCTTCATAGGGATACACATTAACTGCTTCTACTGCATCCCTTTTTGTGATACCTCTAGTCACAGGAGCCATGAAACTGTATCTTTCAAAGAAAAAAAAGAGTGAAGGGCATTTTGATCTCAAATTAATATAAATAGAGCACCAGATAACCAAACCCTAAAGGACTTTTAAAGTCTTTATGGTTCACGATCCATTATCTATTTTTGATAAGAAAATATTCATTTGCACAACTTAATGTTCATAACCTTATATTAATTAAAAAATAAGGAATTAACAACTATACACGACTTGAGCAACCTTGATGCAATCCTCATATTCTCAAGTTAATAATAAGGATGCATACATAACTATAATTAGGTAGTGATTGAGTGAGCAGAATGCTCACATCTTGTGTCACATGGTGACTTACCAAGGTTGGTTGTATAAACAGACTTCTTACCTCGTCTGACTCTGGTTCTCTTAAACTTCTTCTTGTCTTCAGGAGTTCCCTGTTGGTTACCCAAAGCCAGATTCATCCTTTCCATGTCATTCTGAAGTTTGGCATTTCTTTTGTTGTTCTTCTTGAATTCCCAACACTTACTTTGAACATGATTCGCATTTCAGAAAACAAACAAATCAGAGAAGAATTTTTGTTTTGCTGAATTGTCTCCTGTTTATTACAACTTTCAACATCCATTATTCCAAAACCGTCCGGAACAAAGGATTTTTTTGTGCTCACAATCTTGCTTTTAAACCCTAAACCATTTGTATTTCTAAAAGACTTCTGACCAAATAACACTGCTGAAATCTTGTCAGAGCTTCCAGACAACCTTTGCTGGTCACACTTAAGTGTGTCAATCTCTTTTTCTTTTAGAGATAGGGTTCTGGTGAATTCATCATTAAGACAATCAATCTCAATATTTTTCATCTGAAGTGATGATTCAAGTTTCTCTAACAACATCTTTAGTTGAAGATTTTCTTGGTGAATTTCTTCATTATCCAAGAATTCCAAATATCAGTATCAGTCTCATATTCTGAATCAGAATTTGAGTTAGTAGAAGTTTCTGCTGTGAGAGATAAAATTTTTGTGCAAACTTCGAAAGTATGCGTATTGACCAACTGATATGATTTTTCTTGTATGGAATCATCTGAAACATCAGAGAGAGAGAGAGAGAGCTGTTTCTCAGATCTTTTGCCTCTTTTCACAATATCCTTGATCTTTTGTAAAATCAATGACCTGTCAAGATCAACATGATTTGGACAGCATTTATCATTCCAAGACAAGTTAGGAGAATAACTTGTATTAGTCACAGCATTGAACATGGATGTTCTGACTGTGTTTTGATCATGATCAAGAACTTTTAACTTTATACCAACTGAGTTTATGAAAAGTGTCTCAAGGTTATTCCCTCAATGATAGCATGTTTCTTAGAATCGTATTTAGCTGGCAACGATCTGAGAATTTTCATCACAATGTCCTTTTCAGGAATAGCCATACCTAATGCAAAAAATGCATTATCAATTTCAGGCACTTTGTGATTAAACTCATCAAATGAATCTTCGTCAGCCATACGAAGGTTTTCCCAATCATAATTTAGTTTTTGGAGCCTAGCTTCTTTTTCAGAGGTATTCCATTCAAATACGGTTTCTAAGATATTTCAAGAATCTTTAGACCGAGTGCACGTAGTCACATGGTGCTGAAGATCTGGGGTAATGGCATAGATGATAGCATTCAAACCGTCATAATTTTTCTTTGCAACAAGAATCTCATGATCCTCATACTCACCAATATCCTTTGCAATGGCTATACCGTCTACTGTAACCATTGGAGGATCATAGCCATTAATAACACGAACCTATGATTGAAAATCATGCGCTTGAAGAAAGGCACGCATAACAATTTTCCACCATAAATAATTCGAGCCATCGAAGACTGGCGGTGCATTTACAGAGATAGCACTTCTATCCATAGAGTCAGATTGCTACAAACACAGACTTATGATGTTTTAGCGTATTTGCCAGCTCTGATACCAATTGAAAAGCGGGGGTCTAACAACCACACCTAATTTATCATTCGGCAATCTGTATGGACTATCTCCAATATAATTCCAAGAGAATCAACTAGACAGTCAGACTTAATCAGGGAAAGATATATAAGAGTTATATCTCTTTCTCAAATCAACAGAATGGAATCCGTGAACTGGTTGGTATGAGAATAACTTGAACGGTACCAAAGACCAATGTTCAAGTGCCAATAATTTTTCTATCCAACAAACAAGGTCAGATTTCTCAATTGATTGAACTACGCACAACATGTGATATTTCAATTATATAACCAAATATAATGTGGAAAAGAAATAACACAGACACCAGAAGTTTTGTTAATGAGGAAACCGCATATGCAGAAAAACCCCGAGATCTAGTCCAGTTTTGAACACCACATTGTATTAATCCGCTATAGACACTAGCCTACTACAAGTTAACTTCGGACTGGAATGTAATTGAGCCCTAACTAAGTCTCACACCTATTAAGGTACAGTCGCGTTCCTTACGTCTCTCAATCCCAGCAGGACTCTACGCACTTGATTCCCTTAGCTGATCTCACCCACAACTAAGAGTTGGTACGACCCAAAGTCGAAGACTTATAAACAAATCTGTCTCCCGCAGATAAGTCTATTCAGATAAATAAATCTGTCTCCCACAGAAATACCTATGAATTTTTTGTTACGTATTTTGATAAATCAAGGTAAACAGGAACCAATTGATAATCCGGTCTTATATTCCCGAATAACATCCTAGAAATATCAATCACCTCATAATAATTTAACTATATCGTAGTAGAAGAAGTTATTGTGGAATCACAAAGAAATAGACGAAGAGCTTTGTGATTACATTTTATATCTTACCTATCATAAATAAATCTCGAGCAAACCTTAGAGAAGATAGTATTCAATACGATAGAAAAAGTAAGATCAGAACACGCAACTACAGAGAAAATAGTTTGGTCTGGCTTCACGAATCCCAAATGAAGTCTTCAAGTTGTTAATCTATAATAGTTTTGGAAAAACCTAGGTTAAAGGATAATCGACTCTAGTCGCAACTAGAACACAGGAAAGTGCCGATATTAGGTTTCCAGTTGTTAGAGTTCTCCCTTATATAGTCTTTCAAATCAGGGTTTGCTTACAATCAAAGATAAGTTAGCTTAGAAACAAAGCATTCAATATTCACCGTTAGATGGAAACCTGATTTAAGATTCAAGCCAAGTTTGCTTAAAACCAAAGCAATATCTATCCACCGTTAGATGGTCTTAGCTTATTACACACAAATGAAATATACCTTTATTTAGATATGGGTAACCGTACCTAAACGTGTATATTGAATTGGCTCAACAATAGTTAACCGAAGTTAGTCATATGAACACTTTTGTATTAGCCACATTCATCTAACACTTCTAAATCAAATATGATGATCAATCAATCGTGAAAGATAATCAAATGAATTTAATTGTGTTACTAATAGAGTTGTTCAATTGTTCACTGTCTCACAGAAATATATATGAGCCAATTGAAACAAAATCGGATTGATTCGTAATCATACAAAGTACTTATACCGAAATCAATTCATGAACATTAAGCCACGGTTTGCAAAAGATTGCATTTCTTAAATTATTAATTTATTTGTTCATGAATATGTGAACATACTTAATCCGATTTTAGAACTTAACCAACTAAGTTTGCAAACTGGTACGCAAACTATAGTATCCGGACTTGGTCTTGTCCAGCCGTTTGCAAACGGGTACAAAAAAAGCCGTCCCGTACCTAACTCGGGTAGAACCTGTTTCCCAGACTTTAACAGTTAAAACTGTTCGCAAACTGGTATGCAAACAAGGTTTCCGGACCTGAATCATACCAAAATAGTTTGCATACTTGTATGCATACTGTGTTGTATCCAGACAAAGGTTAATTGTTCTAAACTCCCATTTCAATCATAAAACATCCTTAGAAGACGACAATTGTTGTCTCATACATATCATTAGCTTATAAGTAATTTTCAAGTGATCGAATGATCAAGACGAAACTTTCCGAGTCGATATCAAATGATTGTCTCACACAAATCATGTAAAACGTTTCAAGGCAATTTTCACATGATCATCCTTTGACTTATTATTTAGTTTCCAAAAAATAAATTTTTTCCAACGAAACTCGTCAAGAATAATGATGAACGTAGCTAAAGCAAATAGCTTCCAACACATATTTCGAGAAAAAGATAAGCGAGATAAACTCGGGTCGAAATATCAAATGTGTATAATATAAAATTGTATATAGTTATACGACTTAGTCTCATTAGGAGATAGAATAGAATAAACTTCTGAGTGACAAATAAGTTTTAGTCTCCACATACCTTTTGTTGATGAAGTTCCTCCAAGCTCTCCTCGGTAGATCTTTGTCTTTAATCGATGAACGTCGTGAAGTCTAAAGCTCAACTACACATTCTATCCTAATCCGAGACATAGCTATAAGTAGACTAGAAATCAAGATTTATAGTTTTGATCACCTAAACTTGACAAACAAGCTTGAGATAGCAACGCTTGCGAGTTCGAACGAGCAATGCTCTAACAGTAACTGGTCGCAAGCTACTTTGTGAAGCTTGGTGTAACCGGTCACAAGCTATATTGGGAAGTTAGTTGTAATCGGCCACAAGCTACCTTTTGGAAGCAAGGTGTTACCGATCACAAGCTAATTTGGGAAGTTAGTTGTAATCGGTCACAAGTTTCTTTGGGAACCAAAGTGTAACCAATCACAAGCCAACTAGGGAAGTAAGGTGTTACCGATTACAACCTACCTTTGGGAAGCAAGGTGTAACCGGCCACAACCTAGTTTGGGAAGCACGGGTATAACCGATCACAACTTACATTGTTATTTTGGTACAACCGATCCCAAGGAGAAAAACCGAATATCCAATATTCACATATCTCTTTATGTTTTGTGTGAAGCTTGGAATCAGGGTTTGCTGAGAAACTTCTAGATGTCAAAATTATTTGAACATGTACATAACTCTTATCATTAATTGTTCAAAGATATTCCTTGATACTCAAGGTGATCCCAGGTCCGAAAAATTGAAAATCATTTAATTATGATTTTCATAATATATGTTTTAATTATCAGCAATTAAAGCACATCCTCTGGAAAATATTATTAGTTAATGTGATAGACTAATAATAGAAGTTTTCTAAGAGAGTTTTCGGAAATATAGTTTGGTAATTAATTGGAAATATGAAAACCAAAATTAGGTACTTTAATGTGAATATCTTGAGAATATTTTCGGTTTTGGAATTTCATTGTTGTGCAAACAACCTTGGTCTATAAATACTTAAGTTTGCATTTCTTGCAAACGATCCTAAGAGCCAGGCTAAATTCATTCTTGTCGTTTCTGGTGGAGCCGTCTATTTGGAGAAGAAAGTACCCTAATTAGGTCTCTTACGACCACTTGTTTAAATACTTGGTGGGAAACTAGATAATTGCAATGTTATTGTAGTTTTCGATTATTGATCTGATTGACTAACGGTTGTTGAAACTTTGATTGCACCTAGTTTGTTTATTCTCGAGAACTTTCTCTTCTGATATAAAGCTCACTCAAACTAGATCAAAGTATCGACGGGATCTTTAGAACCATTTTAGGATCTAAAGATATCTTGTGATAATCTATTGTTAACAGACTCCGTTCTATGTGTGATTGATCATAAGAGGATTTAAGTGGTGTTGTGCAGGTTACTATTGAAGACAAACGAAGATCTGAAGTCGACGAAGTTTTTCTTATTATTTTTCGTATCTTGTGAACTGTGTGCATAAACCTTGATCGGCTGGGATCCAACTAGAATCGTGTTTATCTTTGATATTCTTGATTGGATAGTTGTGTGAGATCGGCATCACCTTATAGTTTCTTTTTGAGATCTATATTGAATGATTGCGAATCTAGAGTTTGATTATTTCGGTAGTCAAAGTTTAGATTGATCTAACCAGACAAAGGAGTTTATTAGATTAAACAGAAGATCCTTTGTCAACGAATCAAAATATCTTACTACCAAGATTGAAAAGAGTGGTTGCCAACCAGATTTATCCTTTACTGTTTGGAGTACGATCAAGCAGATTGGTGATTTACTTGCGTGACTTTAGAAGTCGAAGGCTCAAGGA
Organism: Papaver atlanticum; assembly: GCA_023531105.1. Classification (NCBI taxonomy): domain Eukaryota; kingdom Viridiplantae; phylum Streptophyta; class Magnoliopsida; order Ranunculales; family Papaveraceae; genus Papaver; species Papaver atlanticum. The sequence goes on along the minus strand of JAJJMB010007708.1, from coordinate 28,825,211 downwards.
TACTGAGGAAACTAAGTAGCTTGGGGTAGTCTACTTGGTCTCAACTATACGAAGTTGGTGTTATATTTTGTATTGCGGCTTAATTCTGAGAGTATTCAAAACTGGACTAGGTCCCGGGGTTTCACTGCATCTACGGTTTGCTCGTTAACAAAATCTTCCTGTGTCATTTACTTTATTTCCGTATTATAAGTGTTATTATTATTAAGTAAATTACACACGTACGTTAGTCCTAGTCACTTGATATTGATCTTATAAAGTTTGGGTTCATTACCGTACCTATTATCAAGTGATCACTTTTTTGTCGTATTGTGTCGATTTCGTATCCATAGACGATCACACAAAGTGAATACCATAGTTGTTGTATTTTCGCGACTTTGTCCATAGACGATCACACTTGGTATCGGACTTATAGGTTGATATTCAAAAGATTGTGGTGTATTGGGTACCCTCGTCTTTTCAAAGCGAATATTTCTTGTTTTATATATATATATATTTATTTATTGGTAAGGGTTTCTATATTTGCCTTGGATTTTTTTCTTTTCTAAACCCTCTCAGTAAAGATTTTGATATTTTTCAAAAAAGATTTGTTATTTTTTTGTTCCTTAAAACCCATTGAGTGAATAAGATTCACATTCTTGAAGCGAATATTTTCTGTTAATAGTTTTTTAAGGGTTTCAACTTTACTCTTTGCATGCTTCTTCATAAACCCAATAGTTTAAGATGCAAAAAATTATTTAAATGAGTCTGTTTTATTCAGATGGGGAAGCATAAGAAATAATAACAATTCATGTTTCACATATTTCTTTCTTGTTTTACTGTTAGAGAAACTTTCTTTTTTAATTAAAATTACAACCACAATATTGTAATGTAAATTTATTAATGGATAAGTAAAACCATATTTTTATACATTTCAAAAAATAGAGACAATCCCATAAATCGGGACACACAAGATAATAAAACGAGCTTATCTTAGCGAGGAAAAAAGATTAATGTTTCATAAAAGTTTCTATATCTCACTAAGATAGACTCATGTTCATGTTTTTTGTACAGTGAGAAAGAAATCGGATGTGTTCACGTATTTTCCTTGGTTAATTAATCCCATTCGGATTATTTTATTTTTATTTTTTACTTTCAAACCCAGTATATATCATTAAGCAAATAAAGATGCTAATGTGTATTTTTTTACAACACGTATAGTAACTAAAAACCCCTAAGGCAAACAAATCTAGTGTATACCGTAGGAAAACATACTGTCAATTATAAGTAAACAATAGGTTTCTTACTATACTTAGCTAATTTTATGATTCACTAATGTTTGATAGATTCCTTTAGTAAAACTATCCATAATGCTCATACATGTCTTTACTTTGAAATATCAATATCATGCTTAACTTATTTCAAAACTTTAAAGATTTATATCTTGCAGGTTTGAACTTGTTTCAAACCAATCTTATACTTGTTTTTAAATTTCATATCTCATCTTCTGATTTAGTACAAGAAGATAAAAACATGGATTAGAATGCACAGACGTTTGAGAAGTTGATGGATTTTTTCCGTTGGGATGAGAAATAAGCATATGTATAATTTTAAAATTAGAATCCTTTACTTATAAGTCTTTCATTTCGAACAAATTTCCCTGGATTTTAACTTCTCTGAAGTCCAGAAGCAAAAGCACTTATTTCGTTATCCAAACAACCTCTAAGAGTAGATAGGAATAGTTTTTATTATTTGTTATTATGTTATAGTGTAAGGATGAGGTACATCATCACATGTCTAGTGGGGCTGTGGCAGGCGTCACTGTTGGGAGTGTGCTTTTCGTGCTTTTGGTGGGTATTGGGTTGTGGTTTTACTGTTACCCACAACCCGCCCATGTGGTTCGTACACCTACAGTCACGACTTCTGCAGTAGGTACTTCCTCGGTTGCTGCTTCTACAGCGCCCGCACCACGACCAGTTTTTTAGGCTTCCGGATCAGTTCCCTCACCTCTGGGCTCAGCCCCACGTGTTGATGTCCCTCCACTACGCACGGCAGTTGTACGATGAGCCCAGGTTCCCTTGGTGGAAGCATAGGCGGACCAGCTCCATGAGACGTTCCTCTCCCACCCAGGTCAGGGGTTGATTTTTTGCTTCTTCGTGGCATGCCCCAGCAGTAGAGATGGCCTCTGTGGTCCCTCCTACATCGAGTGACTGGTACGTTATTTATCCTTATGATTGTTGTGATATAATTATGATCATTTTTCTTTTAATAAAAATTAAAAAATATGTTTTATCTAAACTTTCATTGTTTCATTGGTTATACAGGTTTTATGGATTATCATGGAGTCGATGGCTATAAACTTCAAGAGAATGTGTATAGATGCTAACAAATAGATTTGCTTAGAACTCATGATTTGTAAGAAGATATCATCAAACACTTTAGATGAGACTTATTTGGGTATTATTTATTATTAACCAATACTTATGAAGATTATTGTGTTTATTTATAACCTGTGAAACAATGGGTTGTTATGACTTTTTTTTTGTTTTTGGAGATTATTTAGTCTAATTTGTTTCGTCGTCTTCTATTTAAAAATCGGTACCACAATAAAGTTTTACTTTACCCTTGAATGGGATATTTTTTAGGGGCCAATACATGCAAACAGAATGATCTACCCTGCTCTTGAAGGGGGCAATACATTCTAATATGCTTAGTTTCCTCTAATATTCCTGCAAACCCAAGTAATAGTAGCCAGATAAGTGACCACTGATAGGCTTTCGGGATTGCCTATATATAACCGCAATCGCACAGTGTCTCACTAATAGACAGAGGCAAGTACGGGTCGAACCCATAGGGAGCGGTGGAAATACCGTAATCAATATCTCTAAATATAATAATCAAAAACAATATTTTTGGATTTTTAGAATTATTTAAAACAAAAAAGATAAACTAAACTAACAGAATGAATCCAATGGAAGAATCAGTAACCAGGGTTTTATTGGTATCCACTACTATTTCCTTGCAACTACTGAAATGAAACATAATTATGAATGTATTTATTGTTCGTTTTATTGACATCACCTATTATATATATTAGAGTCGCAAATATTACTGGTATACCCTAAGCATGGCACATCAAAAGACTAAATCCGAGCATGAACCATCAAATTGCATCAGCGAGAAAGTTATACGAAACTAAATATAGGTTCACAAATTCTATATGGCTTTTCTAAGCATAACCCATCAAAAAATTTGACGAAACATGGATCATCAAATAATAAGACAAATATATTTGTAAAGCTATCGATTACGCACATAGGTTTTTAAAACAGGTGAAGCAACAACTTATATTCTCGATCAACCAATAAACATTATTCAAGAATTAATTAATTCAAATCATAATGGTCTAATGCTATATAATCAATTCAAATCAGCCTAATACCCAAAGTAGTTTCACCCATAAACCCTAGTTACAAAAATCTCTAGCAAGACATGGCTAAAAATAATGAACAAAAGATTAGAAAATTAAACCGTCAAGTCTTCGTCTTCTTCTCGATTGTTTTACACTCCAAGTCACCTCCAATGCTGCTGTTTTTCTCTCGCCTGCGGCTGTTTGTCGCGCCTTCAGCCGGCCTCCCCTCTCTTCTGTCTCTTTCTCCAATATTTAGATGTTGCGAGAAAGCAAGACCTAGCAAATATTTGGCAGGCCCAGTCCAATAGACCACCGACCCAGAACCAGGCCATTTCATTACCAAAGTTCGGCCACTGCCTTCCTATGAGACCACGGCAAAACTGTCTCCCGGCCACAGCATCAATCCCTGTCTGTCTCTTGCCTTCCTGCACTCGGCCACAACACCAGCTTCTCTGTCCATCTCGGTGATCAACCATCTTCCATCTTCGCTACTATTCATTCTCTCCACTTAGAACTCTCAACGTAACCCAATTTCTGGCCATAGCCCCAGCAGACACGTACAGCACCACCATTCAAACTTCCCAATTGTAGGTACCAGTAGACACCACCACTGCCGTTGCTTCCCTGACTGCAAAGCAAACTGGTTAACTCCAACTTAGTTCTTTTACTCGAGCCAAAATTCCTCTCCAGTTCCAGTTCCTCCAGTTCCATATCTCCCGTTCCTTCCAAATCCGACTGAAACCATCTCGCTTCAGCTCCATCGAATCACCACAGCAGCGGCCCTTCTTGACTGCTATCTCAGCCAACATCCGGACCCCAATTTCAGTGCTGCCAACCACTTCTTTTCTGCCATTTCCTGCTTGATTTCATTGCGACATAAATCCAGCCTACATGCCATTTATTTCCTTGAACTGATTGCAGAGAGAAGCTGCCATTGCTAACACCACACAGCTCAATCCATCGTTGCCATCTCCTAGCTTAACAACTGTAATAGCCGCCATGAACCAGCACTGCCTTAATTACATAAATCCCATGCAAACACATCCAGCAAACACCTAGTCTCTACTTCAATGAGAATGCAACCACCGAGACTTCATCTTCATGTCTCCCTGAATCACGAACGCGTAAGTGGAGCTGGTAAGGCCACGTCCCAATGTTTCTTTAACCATTCAGCTGCTTGTATCACAGCAACCACACCACGTCCCACGGCTTCCTCTTAATGTCTTTGGCAAGTGCCAGACAATACTTTGGCCACGTTAACCAACATCTAACAATATATGCCCACCAGTGGAATTCAGGTGCATTGGACTTTTATAAAAGAAATCAATTACTTTCCTTTATGTATCTGGACAGTGAGGTAGCAGCTTAGGTGGAGTGACCAACTCAATCAAATGACAAGGCAGCCTAGGAAATGTCATTTTGCTTTATATTTGGCCGTTTATCCATCCGGTAACTGGATTCGCTTGTATTTCCTACAAATAGCTCAAAACAATATTATTAGCCAAATATCGAGTCATAGATAATATAAATATGGGTATAAAATGTAGCATTTTTGTGCTTATCAACCACACGTCTTGTGCATTTGATTTAATAGTAGTGCTTATATTATATAGTTTTTGATAATGATGTGGTAGTATGATAAAATGACATTGCCTTTATTTATTTATCTCTTTCTTTGCAAATGAACTGAAAGATATCACTGTAAGGATCAAAAATATAAATAAAATAAATTTACTAGTATCACTTATCACATATAACAATTAACACAATTTTCACAATTTTTAATGTTGTGATGATTGTTGTTCGTGTTACTCGTATAAGTTAGATAGACATGTAAGGTAGCTATACGTTGGAACTTACAGTAAGTAGTGTCTCTTTCTTAAAGACAACACATGTAACTATATTTCATGGTCAAAATAGGAAAAATAAAGATAAAACAAAAGAGAAGGGAATTTGGGAAGACTCACGAACAAAATAAGCTATGATTTCCGCTCATTAAACCTAAAGTAGATACACAAAAATTAAGACTACAACCAATATTTCATTCTTGGAGGTGAACTTTGGAGTTAGGAATTTGAATTGATAAATCTAGATTGAGTAAAGTGGAATGGTGATTACAAAAAAGGTGAAAGATTACAGGTGAGTTTTAAGTTGTGCTTTAATCTTTTGTCACGTCTTTGAAATATGAATTTGAGGTATGTATTAGAGATATTTAAGTTTATGGTTAAGTTTAGGAATGGATTAGATAAAACCTCACTCAATACATACAAGGGATATAGCTACTAGTTATTTTGATTATGAAGAAAATATATCTATGAATGTTTAGCTGTCATTTAGAGTTAGTCAACAGTGATTACTCATATTCTTTTCCATGTAGCTTTTACATAGGGTTAAGGGACTCGGTATTCAAGAAGTGGATTAAAAGGAATAGGATTTCATTTCGGGAATGAATGGAAATTTAGACATAACTTCTAGCAGCGTCAAAAGTATCATTTGTTCGCAAAATATGTTCATGTTACTCAGATTTGTGAACTAATGGATGTGTATGTTATTTCATGGGAACATTTGTATCGATGAGTGCTGTCTGATATGCATTAGTAGGTTATCCCGCGAGGAGTGCCTATGTTTTTCCACAGGCACTCCTCCGTTGCTATTCGCAATAGAACATATGCATTTGAGAAATTAGCAATAGAAAATCGTCGTTGCGAAATGGTGTATCTAGTTGAGATGGAGAGTGCACCCTCACTTTGTGATCGATTGAATAAGTGAGGAAGCATACGAAATAGACACGATTGTTTGATGTAGTATATGAGTCTTGTAAAGAATAATCAGTGGAATGAACTATCAATTTGATAGTTAATTCTGAATCTATAAGAACTACTTGTAAAAGTAATTTAGTAAACAATCATGTTATATGTAGGATATATGATGGTTGGCATGGTTACTTGGTTTAACACCTTTGATAAAAGAAAATAATCCTTAATAATTTTTAAGTACTTTTACTTCGGTTAAGATAAGATACTATTGTATGTTTATGACATAATATTTCCATGTAGTCATCATGATTGTCTTCAATGCATGTTGACGAATAAGAATTTGTTCTCAGATTCTTAATAGTGATTTTAGACTATGGAGAACATTCTTAATTTCAGAAATGATATTAGTATAAATAAATGTTAAAAACTAAGTTTCTTGGTTACCAATCAAATCCTTGGTCATAACATTATAAATAGTGGAGCTTTGTATTCTCACAAACTCATTCTAAAGGTTATTATCAGTAGAAAGTAGTCTGATTCAATTTGGAAAAAAAACACCATTGGCGAGTTTAAAGATTTCTTCGGGATCAAGAAGCTCTAGTAGCACCGTTGGTGGGAAACTAAGTTATTATTTAATTTTTAGTGTTTATACTTATTATTAAACTAACACATAGTTCATTTTCCTTCTCTCATGATATAAGGCCACTCAAAAAAAAATTGAAGAGCAAACTATAACAGATTCTAATGATTCATATTCTGTTCATAGAACTCTAGATTTTCCAGCGTTAACAAACTCTGTCATGCGAGACAAATCATTAATGGAATCAAGTGCAGGTTTTTACTATTACAGATTAAGAAGATTGAATAATTTGAAGATTTGAAGTTCTTTTGTGCTTCTTATCTTTACATGATTATATGCTTATCAAAAGGATAGGAAACCAAATACACCACCAACTTTTTCGTTCCGCAACTTGTATGGACAAAACCTAATACAATTTCAAGTAGACCAACTTAATGATCATTGACAATATGTATATATAGATTTTATATATATTTCCCTTCATAATCAAAAAGTTAAGATAACAAAGTCTGTGACCCTGATTGTATAGAAGAGTATTTGGACGATCTCAAAAATCAATATCCAAAATCAATCTAGCCGTATTTAAATAATCGAATATGAATTCTGCCAAGTATGAAACTTGTTATCTATATTTGAAGATATGAATTCTACGAGAACGAGTCGTAATTGATCACAAACAATATTCGAATTATCTACTAAGATTTATGACATACTACTTGTGTTATTCCTGTTATAAAGATAAAAATATATAATCTGGAAAAGGAGCAAGACACCAGAAGTTTTATTAACAAGGAAAATTGCAACTGCAGAAAATCCCTGTGACCTTGTCCATATCTGAACATCGAACTGCATTAATCCGCTACAAACACTAGTCTACTATCAGACTTTGGATTGGAATGTAGTTGAGGCCGAATTCATCCCCTAAACAATTCAGATGCAGTCGTGCTCCTTACTCTTGAACCTTACAAGGTTCTATGCAATTGACTATCTTAGTTGACGTTCTTTACAGCCTTTGAGTTGTTTAAGTCTAAGTGAAGACTTTTGATATCAATCCGCCTCTAAGAGATAAGCCTATTTGATTTTCCATTTTATTAATAGATCAAGGCTTGGGAATGTGTATGCAATATACAAAGCTAACGAACCTCACAAATCTGGAACACCTATACTCAGTTAGCTAAGAAGCCTAGATTATTAACCACCTCTCAAGAACAATCTTAAACCGACAAATTGGAGAAGAGATTTAGATATCTATTTCGAAGAATCACAAAGTCTGTGACGAAGAGAAATGTGTGATTCCTATCTATCTCGTTTCTGAAAGAGATTACTAAAACCTCGATAATAGAAAGAAAAAGATCAGGATACATGAACTATCAAGGTAAAGATAGTCGGACCTGGCTTTATGAATCCCTAAGTAAATCTTTAAGTCTTAAACCTAATTACGTTTCTCAGAGTAAACCTAGGTTTATAAAGGACAACTCTATCAACCAACTAGGACACAAAATTTCCAAGGATGAAATTTCCAGGTTTTTCGAGTCTCTCTATTTATAAATTTTCAAGACTAGGGTTACTTAGAGTTTAATCTAAGATAACTTAAGATTCAAGCAAACACTTTATCTAAATAAATGAAACTCTTGTTAGTAACTCATGTAAGCATGTGAGAAGTTTATCTTGAAATTACATAGAAGAATATACAATATGGTCCAGAGTACCGAAACTGAGTACAATGATAGTTTATGGATAGTATGCCTTGAGAACTAATAAGCAATGCCGTGTTTATTTGAACACTTAAGACTGGAATCATTATGCACATACACAAGGTGCGTTGGTGATCAAAGATGTCTTAGAGGTGTCTATGCGAGTTGTAGCAATGCTAAACGTATTTATGAAAATAGTTCATGAACATCTGCAAATACGTACTGGGTAGGTATGTGAAAGGGTACGTGTACCTACAACCATTTCGTGAATTCAGATGGACAAGGTACGTGTACTGGGTATGCGTACCCTAAGGATATTCACGAACTCAAGTCCTTGAGTTATGCGTACCTCCCTCATTCACGAATTCTGAACATCATGGTACGCTTTCTGGGTATGCGTACCTACCTATGTTACTGAACCTCAGATGACCATGGTACATGTACATCCACGAGTCCAGATTTCAGTAGTTCTGAAAACTCTCTTTTTGTTGTTTGAAACATTTCCAATCGCAAAAGATATAAATATCATTGCTTGGGAAATTTTCAAATGCTCCACTAACATAGTTCTTAAACAATAAAATGTTTCGAACTAATATTGCTAAGGACCTATGAACATCCATTACTTGAATCATATTTCGAGATGTTTAAAAGACAAGCTTGACTCGAAAATTCCTTCTTCTTTTTTTGCAATATATACTAAAAGTCATACAATATAGTCTCACATAGATAAAATGGTAATATTTGTGAGCTAATAGAATGGTTCAGTTTTCACACACCTCTCTGTCGATGAAGTTCTCCAAATGTTTTCGTTTAATCTTAAGTCTTCAATCTTCGAGGCTTATTTAGTGATGTATGAACTCAACTACCAAACTCTAATCCTAGTCCGAGACTTGACTTAAGTAGATTAAAAATCAATTTATAGTTTTTTGCTACTAACATTAACAACAATCTTGAGATAGCAAAACTTGCGAGTTCGACCGAGAAACTCTAACAGGTTAACTTGATTGCCTGGGAAAAGTAAGCAGTTTATCTTTGATAAAATATATACAAGACTTGTGAGATCGAAAATTTGTTTGTTTTACAAACCTAACTTGTAAAGTCAGGAATGATTATTTCTGCAATTGTGATCTTGATTGATCTTTATCATGGATTTTTGGACTTGGTAAATCATTAGATTATAGATATAAACGTAAGACCTTTGACTCTGAATTAATTATATAATATATTTTATATTTGTGATTGATAGTGAGTGGTTAGCAAATAGATTGGTTCTTTGTTTTTTATAAGACGTCCTTAAAGAATTGGGTTGCATAAGTCTTCACATAGGTGAAACAACACTTGACAATAGATTTTTTTAGGTGATCTATGTGCATAGGCCAGATTGGTTCTAGGTGCAGGGGATACTTAGTAATCTGAGTAACTAGGGACAGCTTATTCAGTCTCAAATAGACAAGTTTACGCGTAGGTATTTGTGTAGCAACATAATTAGGAAAGTATTCAAAACTTGACTTGGTCCCTAACTTTTTATGAAAAACATGTTTTCCTCGCTAACAAAATCTTGTGTGTCTGTGTTATTTTAATTTATTCCACGGTTACATTGATCGTATAAATAAAGGGTACCTTGCCCACCACCAATGTTTTCATTCGTGAACCTATATGAACAATCATACATACGACAATTTACACGTCCGGATACAAAATTTCTATTCGAGTTAATAGAACAAAGAATCCTACAGATGATCAATTAAGATATAAATCTACAAAGTTAACCTATTATGTTTTTGAACATTCATGATCTAAATTCAATCAAGATAAAGTCTTACATGATTTGTGTTTCACGATCTAAATTCAACAAAAACAAGTCACGTAAGATCTTTACTATCAAGCTAAAAACAATCTAGGTACTTGTGATATACCAATTATACATATAAAAAAGTATACTGCGAAAAAAAAGAAACCATAGAAAAAAGTTAACGAGGAAATTTGTAACCTAGCAGTAAAACTCCGGAACCTCTTCTAGTTTGAACACCATATTGTATTAAGCCGTTACAAACACTAGCATACTATCATACATTAGAATGGAATGTAGTCGATAGTGAATCAACCCTTAAAGAAATTCAACCCCATTCGTGTTATTTTTGTGTCTTGGATCTCGCAAAACCATACTCACTTGATTTCTCTAGATGACGTCATTTACAGGCCTAAGAATTGGTCCATAGTTCTTCATTAAGACTAGTGTTATCTTGCTTATGACCTATTTGATTTTATTCAGATATGTTTCATAAGGTAATAGAAATCTATTTTATTTGAGGGATCTTTAAGGTAAAGAAGATATCAAGCAAACCTCAACAATTAGGATAACTTATTCTCTTCAAAAGTTATAGAGATACCTAATTTATACGATAACTAATTCTCTTCAAAAATTATGGAGATGCCTAATTGATTCTACCTCAAAAGATCTATCTACATAAATTTTAGATGTTGATCGTACGGAGCTATAGCCAGAGATGAAGAATTCTTTGTAGTTTTTATCAATCTTTAATGGTCGTACAACAGAACAGGAGGACCTTTAGAATGGAAAGAACCATGATGATCAAGATAAGATTCCGAATAACAAATATATATTAAGTAAAATATAGTATTGCCGGGCCTGATCACACATCCAAAGTGGAGTCTTCAAAGTCGGAATTCGATTATGTTTCACATATCCCAAGCGGACCTCTAGACGTAATTACGACACAACATGTACGGATTAAATTTCTTAGCTGCAAAACATCCTCTATTTTTCTTAAAGTTCTAGCAACTATTACTTGCATCAAAGCAATTTCACGAAATTACTTTGATGCAAGCTAACTTTTACTTGTTATTACATAGATTGATTACAAAAAACGAAAACCATGTAAAACATGTAAGAAGTTTGACTTGTAAAACGAAAAGATGTGCACCTGCGAATTTCGGTTAAGGACCATGCACACAAATTAGCTCACAAATTAACCAATACGGTCCATGAACCATCAAGCAATATTTGAGTTCAGTAACAACCAATAACATGACCAGTTCACGAACTAAAAAAAGTGGTTGGTGAACTTAATAAATCTGGAGTATCCAGGAACGTAACTAAAAGTGCATAGTTCGCAAACTTGAAATTCAATTCGTTAACACAAGAGAATTTTACAAGTGTACATGAACATTACGAAATTTTATAGTTCACGAACTAAGAAAATCAGTTCGCGAACTGATACACACCTTATAGTTCAGTAACTTCAAATTAATGCACAGTTCGCAACTAAAAAACAGTTCGTGCGAAAAGAGGCAATTTGATGTTTTTAGGATCTTCTTCAACAGACATAGTATAAAAAATATTCTCAATCTGAAAAGAGATAAGTCGTATGAACATCCAATGCTTGAGTTCATGTTTCGAGATTAGTCAACTACAAGCTTGGACTTGAAACTTCTTCTATGTAATTTATCATATATAATAAAGTCATATGACATTGTCCCAGAAAATAAAATGGTAGAAATAATGAGTAAATAAGATAGTTAGTTTTTACATACCTTTGTTGATGAAGTTCTCGCAGATGACTTTGTTGTTCTTCAGTCTTCAATCTTTGAGGGTATTTGGTGAATTCTGATAATAATTTGGTTATTTGACATTGATAACAAGCTGTACATACCAATACTTGTAGGTTCAACCGACCGATTCTTTAACATTTTTTATCTTTATAATTAAAGTAAATACACATGTATGTTAATATGTAGCTTGAATCGATTTTTTATTCTATTCCTTGGTTGGAACGAAGATTAAATCCAAGATAACCTTGTCTAGATAACATTTAATCTTTATAAGATCGATAAGATTCAACAAGTTTTGTTTTATTAGGTTAAAATAAATAAAAAATGGTGGTGTGCTTGCTAACCCCGTCTTTTGGTTAATATTTACTATTTCTGTAGAATGAAAGAACAAAATAGATTTCATCTTTTATTCAACTTTCAATTATCTAAGTATGTGTTTCAAGCAAGCCCAATTCAGACTACAATAAAAGACACACAAAATCCAAGACAACTTATACAAAATTATCCAGATAAGGGTGTGGTCTAAATCTACGTTCCTATTCTATTTGGAATATTTGGAAGGAAAGTAATGAATTTGTTTACAGAAATACAAGATTTACAGTAAACAATTGCATCTATAATGCTTTACAGGATTTCAAGCAATTTGACATTCAGAATGTAGTTCATTATGCATCTTCAAATCTTGTTGATCACAATGATTTAGTTGTTAATCAGCAAAAACCTTCTTCTCCCTTTGTTAAATTTAATGTGGATGAAACCTTTGCCAAAAGTGCTGCAGGAGTGGCGACTCAATATTCTTTTGGATTTTATTTAGGTCATGGCTCCATATGATTTGATTCTCTATTTCTAAAAGTAGTGGAAGCTAAGGCGTATAAAGTTAGCCTCTAGCTGGCTCAGAGAATTAAAATTTTCAAGAGTCATGGTTGAAGCGGATGCAACAAGCATACTGATTTCTATTACAGGAAATATTTAAGACATACCATGTTGTTTACACTTTATTATATTCTGTATTTGAGAATCTAAGGCAGCAAATTGTATTGTTTTAACTTGGTTTTGACTGAACTATAACCGAAATTGATGAGCTTGATTTTACCAAATTCGATTTGGTTTGGAACCTAGACCGGTTTTAGAACCGGGTGGTTTAGGGAAATAAAGCGTTTTAGCCTATGTCAACATATAATTTCTGCAAAATTAGCCGAAATTGAAACCATTTTTTAACTAGCTAAACACCACATTATCTAAATTAAAGTGCACTATCAAAACCAAAAACAAAGTTCACGTTCACAGTCACCAAATTAAAAAAAAAAAAAAAAAAAAAAAGCTCTACATATGCATCATCCGGTAACACCAAGATCAAGACTTTGATCATTCTGATTATCATCATCTGCACTATAAAAAATAGCACCTAGACTAGAAGCAACTTCACTTTATCTTGTAATTTATTAATCTGAATCCCACTGATATCTTCTTTTGAATTTGAGATTATATATTGACAGTGGTTTCAGATGGAAATTGATGGAGCCACATAAATGATTAATGGGAACTGGGTAAAATTCAGGGTTATGATGTTTATAAATAAAAGGGTGGTGAACATAATAAAAAAAAAAGTTGGGGTCCTTGTAAATCGATTTAAACTGATTTTTTTTTAGAGAGGGGTAAACCAGAACCAAATCATGATCTACCAGCTTCTATAATCTAAAACCATTACTGATCCTTGGATAAATGGTTTTGGCCTGGTCTAATTTCTAGGTTTTCCCATACCATGTACCATATCTTTAATTCACTACGATTTTTGAGAACCGCATAAAATAATATTAAAGAAATTATACAGTAACCAATGAGTAGAATGGACAGAGGCACGTAGTTACCATGCTAACTTAAATTCAATATCGTGTGTCATATCTCTAGAAGACTGATGTTGATAGCCTGATAGACGAGTCATCTCTAGAATACAACTATTGTAAACACTTCTCAAAAGTACTATTCAGAGAGAATGTCATGCTTAGCGGCGTAAAAGAAATCTCAATCAAACAATATTTCAAACACAACAATCAAAATCTTCCCAAAAAAAACAAAGAACGAAGAAGGGAAGGAGATAGCATGGTACATGTCTTGGTAATGTGTTTTGAAAAGATAAATCATAACTTTTTTTTTTAAATAGAGTGTGATGGGAAAAATAAAGACATAGTGACGAAATAATATCTACATTATGACGATAATAACAATCATAAAACCTTTTTTAAGAGAAAAAAATGAATCAAAGAATTATATAAAATATTTTAAGAAATCTTGACAGAAAAGGATAAAAATGAACCAAAACAAGCCAGTGGACATGACTTAGCGTGAACCACGGCATAGATATGCATGTTTGCTATATCATATAAGTCCTCCCCATTTCACAAATTTATAACGACCTCGAAGGACTAATGTTCAACACTTTAATGAGGATACCAGTTTATTTGGGAGGGTACCAAATATCATAGGTTTTGTCTAGTACGAAACCCCTCCCTGTAAACCGGTACCCCATTAGAATCCATCCATGTTAATATTATTTCATTGAAATTGAAAAGCAAGCGACCATCGGTGTTTATCTTGGTCCAATCCTTAGGTAGAGGAATGGGTTTTATTCTTAGAGACTCAACCCATAAATTTGTTTATGCTCAGTCAACTTACTTGGTATGTTTCTCTGCAGAAGAAACAAAGACTCGAGCAATCATAGATTCTTTGATGGTGACTTTGGAGAAGAGACTTGATCGAATCATTGTTGAGAGTGACGCACTAACCATCTTGGAGAAAATGAACAAGAGGACCTTCATGGGAGATCAGAGAACACATTGTCTATTACAGGACGTTATAAACATAATTCTCATGTTTAAGTTTATTTCATTTGTATTGGTTAACCGTGTTGCAAATGGATTTGCTCACGATCTAGCTCAATGGCCTAAAACAAATGTCATCCATATGACTTGGCATGTACCTCTCTATTTGGCTCATGCCTTCTTTATGCAAGGACCATAGGACTAGTTGCCATGTGCAAAACAGATAATGCTCAACATTATCATTGGTTTTCCAATATGCCAACATGACCAATTTGGCTTAGGCTTGTTTTTCCAACATGCCAATATGGTCAAGTTGGCTTAGGCTGCCTTGCTGAGATCATAGCATTTACCCAATGGCTCAACTATCCTGAAAATCTAGATAGCTAAGATAAAAAAGACAATGCATCATCTCTCACTGGCTCCTCGCCTCCTCCTTTAATACAAGAAGAGAGAGAGACTGATGATGTCAGTGACGAAACTTCCCTTCTCTTTTTCAGTGTTAACTGGGTACGGCACGACAGAGGCAGACATCATGCAAGAAATGCAGATGATTTTGCCCCATCATTTAATATTATTGTTTATGAATTCCTCCAATTATATTGCGTTATCCTCAAAGAAATCCAAAGGTTTCTAGTTTGCTGGGCAGAAGGAAAAGGTTTGAGTTTTCCTACACATACGGACAGAATCAAATCAGTGGAGCTGGTGGGCAGAGAATCGGTATGAAATGACGTTATAGTCCCTTAATTTGCTTAACCAAACCGACTCTTAGAACTTAATAAGCCATACCCGTAAACCGAACCCAAATTCCTTGCCCTCATTTCTTCATTTCTTCTTCGTTCACACTCTTTTTTCTTTTTCTTCGTTGGGTTTTATCTTCTGCGTTGGATGGTAAACCGAATTCAGGTGAGCTAAATATAATTAATGTTCTTGTTTTATGATGTGATTATGCTTATGTGAGGTTTGTTTGCTTTACTATTATTACTTCTAAGTATTTGTTATTAAACCCTAGTTTTGGTTTTAATGTGAGATATAGGTGAATGAAGTGAAATCCCCTGCAGGTGATTGACCAAAAATGATCGATCTTTATTTTCATGAATCTAATTGGGTTGCTGGGTTGTTGAAAAGAGGGTCATACATAGGGCATGAAAGGTGAACAGAACCAGAAACAAAATATCACAACAATCACTATGTTCCCTTGTTGTAGATTGAGGCTTGAACAAAATAGTAATAAGTCCATTCTTTACTTGTTTGTTGTATTGCAGAAGACAATTAGAGTCCCTTGTGAATTTGTTCTTGTTAGGCGTGTGTAAAGATTATAATCAATATAGTTTTCTTTGCGTAATAAACTTTTCATCTCCATCTCAATAGTTCCCTTCAGATATGGGTGTTAATGAGAAATATTTTTATTAGAAAAGACCGATTTTGATTTACTGCACGTATTTTGGGTTTCACCATGATACCGACTCAAACAAGAATATGGCTTGGGGGAATACTGCATGCTAGATTGAATGAAGAGGTGGTTATCGCTAATTTACTTGCTGATGGAAAATTGCAGTATGTACTTACGTTGATTTCTCATTTTAATTTTAGTTCATGATTGGATGATATATACATTACATTGCTACCTCTGAGCCTGAACTTTAATTGGAATACATTGTATCCATAAAAATGTAAAGGATGAGTTCTTATTATGAAGATAGTCGTATAGCCTTCAAAAACATTAAAGTTCCACTACATGTTATGAAGCTATCTTTCATCCATCCGATATATATTTCCCTTTTTGTTCTTGGTTTGTCCAGCAGTCACAAATCGTGGATCTGGATACACCGTCTACTATATTAAAATACTCCGCATTTATAAATTTCAAGAGCTTGAAACAACTTTGATCTTTATCTTGTGGATAGGTTTTAAGTTTCCTGTGTAGTTGGTAAACTTCTTTTGAGCAAGCGTAATGAGCTAAGAAATTCAAAATCTTATATGTGTGAAAAGGTTCAATCTGAAAAGATAAGTAGGAGATGAATGCCTTAATCCAATGTCGATTTTAATATATATTTTTTATCACTTCTATAGATCTTTAAAGTGGTACAGGCTAAGGAACATCCTGATCAATATTTAGTAGTTCTTTTCTCATGCAACAATCATGCTTGATTGTTGGATACCACATAGTAGCTGGTGGGAAATTAGTAAGGAGTTAAGTATTCATAATTTTATTAAAGAAGATAAGTTAATTAATAGACAAAGTGTAATATTTTGGTTGATCTTGAAATTAAAAACGTATGCAGTTTGTTTCATTACTATCTATAGTCAGATGGATGTAAGAACACAATTAATACTCCGCAGTTAGAGCTAGAGTTGATTATTGCAGTCAAGGCTGAAGCTCGCCTGTTGAGTCTACCAATAGCACAATGATCAATGTTGCTCTAGTGCTCATTTATGTTGCAACTTACTTGTTTTATGTTTGCAAAGATTTCAAAGAATTCATTTTACACAGATTAGCAAGTATATGAAACAAGTATATCTAAAAACTGTCGTTTACATATCCTTGCGCAGGTTATAGAGATCAAAACTGAGCTAATTTTGAAAATGGGTACTGTATCAAATCAAGATAACCAGGATGGAGCTTTTAGAAATTGCACTCAGTGATGAGAAGTACCAGCTCCTCAGGTTTGCAAAATCAGTGATGAGAAGTATCGGGGCCTCGGGTTTGCGAAGGCAAAGAAATGAGGATGTAGCTGGAATAACAAACAATGACAAAACTACTCACTTTTACCGATAAATATCCTCACTACTAGTCACTAGTCAAGTTTGTTATGCTCGTCTTCTTTATATGTTAAACTCTTGTTTGGTTAAGACTTTTTTAGTCACACAGGTAAGACTATTTTAGTTCGACTGGTAACAAATTAGTGTGTTTACGTAAAAAAATCTGTTGTAAAATTGTAGTATTGCAATGAAAATATTTCTTTCTTTCTTGGAAATTATTATTACTAGAGTTCTTCTTTAGAAGCTCGCAACTTAATGTTTTTTTTTTGTAAATCCATTGGAGACACCACCGTGTATCTGTTAAATGTCTTATGTTGTATAGTTTTGATAATGGGAGTCATGGTACTTTATGTACTCAAATTTCTGTGTGCAAATTATTTTAACATCTTTGCGGACATGCCTATCCTATCTAACTGATCTTGCTGAATCCAGAACTTTTTTGAGGTGTTATTTTGTGAAACTCTACACAGCTTCAAACCCAAAATAGTGAGTGAGACCATTAATCGTAGTAGGTAGAGAAAAATTTCATTGTTACATCCAAAGCATCGTTTTAACTCGCTACAAAATGTGTCTACAATTTATATAAATTCGCTCTCCCATATTACCAACTAGAAGGATGTCTGGTTGAAATGGTTTTTCTTAGCTCTCTCACATTACCACCGTCTGTATCACGTACCCATTTTAATTTATACACCCACAGACCAGAAGACCTAACTTATTTTATACGACCATCTGGTGTCGTACCCAATTTATTATGCACGATCATTACAGTGAGTTACCCAATTTATTTTATATGACCATGTGTGAGCATAATATATGCTTATTTTTTCAAGCCATATGCTAAATGGACATGAAATTTTATCAAAAAATCCTATGATATCACTAATCGTGAATCAGATGATGCCGACGATTTTTATTAATACATGACGATCATCTAGTAGAGGACATATTAACAGTGTCTTTTACTCTCGTCAATTTCTCTTCATCCATGTCCTGACCAACTGCGTCTACATTGAATGATTGTTTAGAAAAGGTTCCTTCTAAGAGGGATTAAATATTGATGCCCAACACCATTCTATTCAAGTTTGAATTCATTGTACATTACACTTGATCTAACTTACAGCAGAATTCAATTGACACTTAGGTTAAGAATGACAAGCGTCATTAGGCATACATCTTAATATTAAAAATGGGTATCATGTACACAAGCATCATGGTAGAAATATCGAACCTACCAACAGACTACCCATACTAATACTGAAATAAGTAAAGAATGTCGTAAGAACTTTTACCCTCTTTCTCTGCTTTCCGGTTTTTTATCAAACGCTTTGCAGGCGAGAAACTTATATTGGATTCGGGTCATAACTATCCATATTACAAACGGATTTAAAGAATAACTATGGTTGGTTCCTTTTAACTATGGTTGAAGGGTGAACTTGAAGAAAAAGATGAAACTTAGAAAACAGGGACGGACAACCGATTCAGTCCGTTTACGTAGGAAAACCCAAACCTTATCCTTCAGCTGAGGAAATTAGAAACGTTTGGACTTCTGTGATGATAGCCCAATTATATTGAATATACCGAACTTTGTAATTATAAAAAACAAAAATGTATTTAGTGCTATAGTCTTTGACCGCATTAATTAGTATTTAGATTTAGAGCCTAGATTTAAAACAATTTGCATAAATAAATACTCTTTCCCACATGTAAAGGAGGAAAAAAGTACATTAAGAATAGAATGACAAGAATTTAAATACAAACCCAAAACACCAAAAACAACTACATTTCTTCTTCCTCCTCCTTCTTCCCCATTCTTCTTCTTCATTACCCAATTTCCTCCTCCTTCTTCTTCTCCATTCTTCTTCTTCATTACCCATGTCTGGTTCAATCCTAATGAGTTCTCATGGTGTGGCTTTTGCAACTGCCATGGCAGTTTCCGGTACAGTGATCATCCTTGCAATTTGTCGATCACCCAAACTTTCTCTTTCAGTCTCCGAATTTCCCAACAAGTCCGATGACCCACAAAATCTACGATCTTGTATATCTTCTGGTACGTTAATTAAACATCAATTTAGCCAAATACCAATTATATGCTCAATGAACTAACTACATGTATATTTTAGTCATTTTGGCTTGCAATAATTTGTGCAATGTTTTTGTTTACAGAAGAAAAGAAGAAAAGAGAGAAAAAGATGAAGAAAAGGGTTCATTTTGCTGAAGATGTAATAGATCCAGTTGGAAACAGTAAAGACTTTAGAAGAGAACAAAAGAAGTCTTCATCATCATCATTTAAGAAAAACGATCAAGATTGTGGTCGATCTCAACAAGGAAAAGCTCGAGGAATTCCTCCGAATCGTCTAGCTTTGTATAATGGAATTCTACGAGATCGCGAGCACCGGATGACTTGCTCATATTGATCAACTCAGTGTGAATCAATAGTTTCGATTGTCTCTGTGTACTAATTTATTTTTCTAAAGCTCTTATTTCTGTAATTTAGATTTAATTAGTTTGTAAATTATAGTTTGTGGTGTAAATTACGGTGTGATTGGTTATGATCAACTAATTTTAACTTGCTTTTAGAGTCCATTTCACTACCTATATTTTGATATTTACATGTTCTGTCCTGACAGCAAGGGGACAGATAAAATTCATTGAATTAGACAACTCAAAAACTGAGTTTCTGTTGACAGTTAATTGGTTGAGAAAATTGAATCTTTAGTCATTGGTTGAATCGTGCATTTTATCAAACTTTCAACAGTGAACTTTATCAAGTGTCTCACCTAACTGTTTGGCTCTTAGGAGGGCTGTTTGGCTCTTAGGAGAGGTGCATATTACTGTAATAGAATAGTAAAGTGGATAGTAATACGGAATTGTCACTTTGTGACGTGAGTTCAAATTGTCAGTAAATTTTTTTTACAGTAGGACTAATCAAGTGAGTTAAGTAAAATCCTCCTATCAACTTGAAGTTGCACCACCATGATCACATTACTAACATGCCCCATTAGTTATTATGGATTAGATGTTAGAGCATCTCCAATACCAAGGTCAAGGTAAAGATAAAAGCATGACATGGTTGCCATCTCATAGGAAAGGGTAGAGGAGAAAGTTATATATTTACCTTCTCCATAACCCAAGGTTTTTTGACACATCATCAATTCTTTATTCCAAATTTAATTTTTCTCTAAGTTCTAAGGTAATAATACCTTGACATTGGAGATGAAATTTTAGATAGAAAGTTGGGAATGTGCAAAACATTAAAAAAATAAGAAATATGTTTTAAACTTGCATTGGAGAATGCAAATTAACATAGATATAACAATCATGCATTTATTGAGAGTGAAGTTTTGCATTCTCCAATGCAAATTAACATATCTCTCTTATTTTTTTAATTGTTTTTGTGCATTCTCAATGCAATGATTGGGTGTTATTTTGTGCATGAATGCACAAGATAACAAAACCCGTATAACTTTAAAAAAATTAGCCACATTAGAATAACCCACAACAAAAAGATATTAATAGGACCTCCACCTAGAATTACCTTCACCCCTAGCAGTGGAATGCTTTTATGAGTTCAGAAGAAAACAATCTCTGACATTTAGTTCTCGTTATCTTTATAACCTTAGCGAAGATTCCTCAGATACCCATAACTAAGTTTAAGTCATTTCTCAAACTACTAAAAACACTGACAGTTTTTTTTGGAATTGGAATAAAACATGGCAGGAAAACTGGTTGTTAGTTGTCTAATAGTATAATCGTCAACAACCTTCAATGTTTTATAACGGTCACTGAAAAAATACAATGACAATCACACCAACCCAAAAACAAAGGTCCAAGTAATTGCAATATCAATCCTTCACCAGGGCTAATGTCTGAAAATGTCCTAAGTACACAGTGTGATAAGAAATAATAAAACAAAGGAACATGTTGGTTTGTTAAGTACGTAATGAACGAATTGGAACAACATGATGACATATAATTCCACGATACTCACCCTATTTGCAAATCAATTTGTCGCATCAAAACAAAACATGACATGTGCAAGATCTGCTTTATTTGTTCATTCGGAGTGTCATCACTCCTTTGTTTATGTTTGCCTTCTTAGGTAAACCACCACCTACCTCCCTTAATTGGCAAAAATAAAATAATATTAGCTATCTGAGGACCTCAGCAATCAGCATGCTTTTGGTCCATGGCTGATGACTCCATTGAAGAGCCAATCACAATAAAAGTAGACAGAATTGCTGATAACAATGTAAATCCTCTGGATGACTTTCAATTATCAGTGGAGACTGGAAAGTAGTAGGAGACTTTATATTTATTAGAGAAAAATATTACAGAATATTCTTAGAGTACAATAACAATGACTCTGGAATATTCTTGTATGGAAAATCTTATAGTACTATAGATTATCATACAAATGCAGTGAAATTTCATTAAAATTTGAAAGGAAAAAGAAAAATGTTTAGATCATGAATGCGTAAGCTAATTTGAGTTTTCATAAATACCAAATTGAAAATCTGTTTAAGTTTTGAGAACCAAAACAAAATGTTAATAAAAAATGAAGGGAGATTTTGTGTTTCCCCCTCAAAATAAATAGTTATTTTGCATTACCCCCTTTTTAAATTGATAATTGGTAAAACCCCATGTCCGTTAATTTTGCCGTGACTATCCGTTTAAGTAAGCACGTGCAGCTCAGATGTGTATAAAGTAACAATAAATTCTCGCAATCAGACATCATAACCCTAAAACTCATCTTCATCCTTTCTTCTTCTCTGTTTAATTAGCACCGCCATTAGAGACCCGCCACCACTGTGCAAGAACCAAAAAAAAAAGAGTAAAATTTTAATTAAAGGGGGATTTTGTGTTTCCCCCTCAAAAAAGATACCTATTTTGCATTTCCCCCTTTCTAAATCACTAATTGGTGAAACCCCCTATCCGTCATAACTGCCGTTACTACCCAGTTAACTGTGAACGTGCAAAACACATGTGCGTAAGATATAAAATAAGAAATTGAAAAACCCTGAAATTTCCTAATGAAAAACTTTACACTCTTTTGTATCGCCTCCATAGCCAGCACTTCCTTAACCATTACGACCACCACCATCAACATCCCTATATTGACGATCTTACTTTTCATAAAATTCCTTCTCGTTTCTTCTTAACCAAAAATAAACCTAATTCAATCTCAGAGAACCTGATTCATATAGAATTTTTTCAAATCCCCAAATCCATACAAAACCCTAACCCTCCAAAACGAGTTCTCCATTTTCACTTCATTGATTAAATTAGTTGAGAAAATTCTACTGCCAACTCCCATCATAGAGGGATATAAATAAGCTTTAGCAAGTAGTGATGTATATCTCGAGAACAAACCAATAACATTTATGTACGGACAAACAAGGAAGAAGCAAAAACATTAAAGAGCTATTGTGGATGAATTGGTCGGGGGAAGCTAAAAAAATTGAGTTTTGTTTTCTACAACTTTGAATTTCTTGCTTAAATCTACTCTCTGCAACATCAAATTATAATTCAACCCAAACCAATCTCTCACAATCCTAAGAGAAATCAATTACACTCATCAATCTCGTTCGTTGATCATCACCGTCGGTGGTAGTATCAATCTTCTTCTACTGATTTTTCTCCATAAACACCGCAAGAAAACATCACCAATTCGTTCACTGATTTTTCCAATTAAGATTTCGAGTTTGAGATGAAACAACATACCCTGATCATTATAGAAATCTAAAATTGCAGCATATTCTCCAAAAAATAAATACAGTTTATGCTTTTCTTTCATCAGCAGCAGCAGGAAGCGGTGGCGGAAGAGATTTAGGTTTTGGAATTGATATTTTTGGATTTTTCAATTTTATTATTTATTATATATTTACACACATGTGTCCTGCACGTCCGCAGTTAACCGGGTAGTAACGGCAGTTATGACGGATAGGGGGTTTCACCAATTAGTGATTTAAAAAGGGGGAAATGCAAAATAGGTATCTTTTTTGAGGGGGAAACACAAAATCCCCCTTAATTAAAAAATCTCAATCAATTACTACTGGTGGTGTCTCTTCCATCTGGATCTATCTATTCTTTACTTCGACCACCATCTATCCCCCTATCATGATCAGTGTAGTTCACAAATTCAACATAGAGATTGACATCGAAATCATCACTTATCTTGTAATAATTGAATCAAACTCTACAACCCCAAATTGATTTATCGTTAAATCAAAACCAAAAAAGAAAAAGAAAACCGCCGTAAATCATTTCCAAATTCCATTTTTTCTGGGTTTTTCTTTCAACTTCGAGGGGTTTTATCAATCTTAGGTCAAATTTTCGAAATATAAGGTCAGACTTGCTTTTTCATTCTCGATTTGGATCATCAGTGGTTTTATTGAATTTCAGGTAAATGGAGAGTTTGTTGCTGGAGTGGAACAGCTAATCTCATAAGTGAATTCTCATTGTTGCAGCAATACTCATGAAGGTATGTGATCGTATTAGGACTCTGGTCAACTGGGGTTAGAGAATAATAATCAATCTAAGGATTCTCCTGATAAACGTTCTTTGGTCGTTGAGAATTCGGAGCTGGCGGCAGAGAACTTGGTGGTGGAGAACTTAATTGGAGATTTGAAATACCTAATTTTTAATCAATCCTAGTAGGGAAGAAAGGTGTTTTTATTATGACACACAAGTTTTCGCACGTGGTGACTTAATTGGGTGGTGACAGCAAAACTAACGGATAGGGGGTTTTACCAAATATCAATTTAAAAAGGGGGTAATGCAAAATAACTATTTATTTTGAGGGGGAAACACAAAATCCCCCAAAAATGAATATACGTCCGAAACAGATAAGTGAAAAATGCAAATCCTACAATCAGTTAGTAGAGCAGAATGCGCACCACAGTAAAAGTGGGGAGCAAAATGTGGATAATTGTTTACCCAAAATCAAAAGCTTTTAACCTTTTTCTGATATAGCTTTATGCCTAATTCTCCAATTGGAAACTTGATTAAAGGTGAAACCCACCTTTTCTCTTTGTATATGAAATGTTTAGAATTTAACAAATCATGATTCATGCTGCTAATAAAAGTTCAAAAAAGAGACGAATGTTTTATTTTATTCTCTTTCATTGTGATTTCTTGTTTTACTTTTAGAGAGAACTATATAGCATATCAATAATTCTTTACGGACCATCACTATAGATTATTTGAAAACCGTTTCTGATTTTGAAGAAGTCTATTTTAACGGTCCGTAACGAATTACTGATAGCATATTCAGTCACAGATTATTTAAAGATCTTCAAAGCTAAATAACAGTATCTTCGTTACAGGAAAACTGATACTTTTACTTTTCCATTTTTAGCTAAAATAGGCCACATTGAAAAAGTTAAAAGTGTCACTTTTACCAGCCCATCAATAAAGGAAATGGCGAACTGATAGCCCAACCGTGTCTGGAAGCCAAGTTTTCACAACAAAAAAAACAGCACTGTTTTGTTAAGAAGGATCAGGAGTTTCAAGGATGATGTCAGTACTATGCACACTTACAACCCACATTATTATTGCAAGAGATGTACTGTACTAAAGTTAGTTATAAGTTATAACATGATAACACTGAAGTTTGGCAAGTTACAATAAATGAATAAGAAAGAAAAATAGTGGATCGAGTTAGAGATAAAGATTTCTCTAATCTTTGCAACTTGCCCGTATATAGATGATGTACATACTGAAGTTAGAGATAAGGATTTCTCTAATCTTTGCAACTTGCCCGTATATAGATGATGTACATACTGAAGTTTTCTCCCGAGAGTGCAAACTTAGAGGTATACATAGACTATAATGGTAAACAAGAAGTCATTTTCAAGATACATTAGTATACAAGCAGACTCATCTCCCATATCCAGGATTACTTGCAGACGTAAAATGCTATCCCTATTGGATGTTTCCTGAACTAAGAACAACACATCACTTTCAAGCCAAACCAAACTTTTTCAACCACTTGGATTCTTAATTTTGGCACTGTCATGGAGATACACAAAGCGAAAAATATACGATACACTAAGGAAGAAAGCAAAGAAAAGAATTAGAGGAAGTTTCTGGGTAACTTACATGACATAACCCACTAAAACTAATCAGACTTATCACAGGATGTTAAATCTATCAATTCAATTGGCTACTTTGGATTTCGGTACTAAACTATGTTTGTCCAGAGATTCCAAATTTTGTGACCGTCCAGTTCACTGTCATGGACTTGAATTGACCTGCTCTGACCTGCCAGTCCAGTTCACTATCATGGACTTGAATTGACTTGCTCTGACCTGCCAGAACGAAGCCTAGTAGTAACTATCAAACTCGAACATTTGTCTAGGAAGTAGGAAGAGGGTCTTGTATTATGACTGCATTCATGTCAGACGGTCAGTAGGATATCTTTTTGAATAGAGTGCTCAGCCCAGAAAAATACAGATAGAGAACAATTACTGTCTAACAATGAAAATCACTCATTAGTTCTTTTTCATAGCTAAGGAACAGCTATTCCTTTCAAAATGAGCTAAGATTACTATCAAAATATATCCCTGAGAAAATGTGTGACAAAAGGTGATTTATGGAAATCAGGCATTCTAGTTTATCAGCATTTTTCCCGGAAACCAACTCCTACTGCATCAGCAGCATGCAGGTGACAACACGCCATATTATTGATTAAGTAATTTGCCATCAATTATTCGATAGAGATATGATGATTCCAAAATGATAGGGGTTAATTTCAGTCGCTGAGTAGGCTAAGCAAACCAACAATGTGTTGGAGGTGCTTATTTTAGAGTTGTCAGCTGAAAAACCAGTTGAATGGGTCACAACATCAAAACAAACAGTTCTACCTAATAATGGCTTGTTCTATCTATAAAGTTAGTGTTTTTGTTATAGAAAAGTGACCCACTGCCAAGTGTCAAGTCCTATTCAATGCACTAGTTCATTTTTTCTTCTGGAACAACATAACGTGTAAAGAACAGAAAGTCAATAAGAACAACTAAAAGGACAAACAAATTACAACTCACAAGCATGCCAGAGATACTGTGTAGTCTGATGTTACTTGCATTACAACATCAATTAACCAAGTATTTTACAACAAGGGATTTCCTACAAAACCAAGTAGTAATAGTAAGGAAATTCTACCTAAAATTGGCTTTTCAATCCAAAAAGTTACTGTTTTATGTTTCAACTTTCTAGAAAAGTGACCAACTGCCAAGTGTCGAGTCCTATTCAGTGCAATTGTTCGTTTTTTCTTCCGGCAGAACAACGTGTAAACGACAGCAAGTCAATAAGAAAAACTGAAAGGACAAACAAATTACAACTCACAAGCATGCCGAAGATATTGCTTAGTCTGACTCTGATGTTACTTGAATTACGACATCAATTAACCAAGTATTTTACATCAAGGGATTCCCTACAAAACAAAGGAGTAACTGTAAGGAAATTGTAGACCATATTAAGAAAATAAGTAAACTTGGGCAATATTGGCAATGACAATACTCAGAAACTCGATTTGACACCAGAACAAAAGAAGCCTTAAAAGTTAAAACCTATCTTGCTACCTAAGGAACCATATCACACAAGTAAAATGTATTTACTTCTTATTTCTCCCAGCTTATATCATTTAAAAACTAACAAAATGAAGCCTTAAAGAAACAAGAAGGGGTTTTTTTTTTTTAATCAAAATAAGTAGAGAAAGAAAAAGAAGGGAGTTTACACCATCACCCCAAACCAAGTCTCTTATTTAGGTAAGCTAACTTTCATAGGAAAGAAATAATTTTCCACTGGTCATAACGACACATTCAACTGACTTAAAACTTGAAAATGGCAAAATGAGACATGCTATCAACAAGAATACGATTTCATACATGCAGTTCAGCTGTGACACCAAAATGAGGTTGGGGGTAGATGGGGGAGCAGGAGTGGGGAGCCAAAGAGGCCATGAAGATCACCTGTCCACCAATCAGTAGCTTTCTTCTTTGTTTTATTCACTAGGAAATGGAAGAGTTGAACCGAAAGCCAAATAAAGAATGCTTGAGGGGCATAATTTCTAGTAATTTGTGTTTGAGGAAAATGAAGACTCCAAACAAAAATCCATCCCAATATGTACAAATTTGTAGGCTTAAATAATATGGAGTAACTATATAGACTGGACGGCATGTAAGAACCATACAACAAAAAGGTTCACTACAGATTATGGTGCGAATTGTGTCTTCTTGTCCTCGTAAGAAAATGTATAGAAAAATCCTTGAAGACAAAGCAATAATGATGTTGTACAAAAGAAAATCTGTTCTCCCTATCCGCTTCTAGGACACATGATATAGATGCCAATGTGTCTTTCACCAAATCCTAAACACCTAACCATAGGGACAGACCATAAGTACGATGAGAACGATGATATTTAACCACATAAATTTGAAATTAACGAAAGGGAATGTAAATGTAGATCCCAGAAATTGCAGCTCAAAATTCACTGACCATTAGTATCCAGTTCATTCTTCTTTCTCCATACAGCATCCACTTCATCAGTTCTAAATCTTTGAGTGAATGTAGAATCCTCTAGCGGGGTTACCGTGCCATGTGCATATGCGAGGAGTCCAGTATATGCAATCATAGCCCCATTGTCAACACAATACCTATCATCTGTGGCAAACAACCTTCCTCCCCTTTCAGAGCACATTATTTTCATCATCTCTTGCAACCGTACATTGCACCCGACACCCCCCACAATAAGAACATCTTTTTTGTCACAATGTGCCATAGCACGTTCCGTGATCTCCACAAGCATCGCAAACACCGTTTCCTGTCACAAAATATTTTTGCTTCTATCATACAGGGTGTAACCGTGTAATAGCATGTACTCTACCGTGTTGAAGAATAACAAATTAACAGTAAGAATGTAGATTTGCTTGCAGTATATGCTACGTGACATAAAACATCTGTCATGAGTAAGAGGAGGAAGTTGTTGTTTTCTTTTTATAACTAACCTGCAATGAATAACACAAATCTGCAGGTGTGCATTCATTATTTTTTAGCTTCTCCACAGCAGTAGCCTCAATATAGCTTAAAAGTCCACTGAAGGAAACATCCATTCCCTTGACAGCATATGGTATGTCTATAAACTGCCCTCCTTTCTTTGCAAGCTGGAAAAGACAATAAAGCACAATGACTCAATGAGACATGACAACGACGAATTTCTTTAATATGAAAGCCACAGCAGGAGCCTGACATGGGATTTGACATTATAGCGCACATATAGGGTCTAAAGTATAGTTATGACAAAATGTATTGCCTTTTAAGAAAATCAATAAATATAAAACTATACATTAAATTTTTTTTTGGAAAGTTTCATGGTTTGATGGTGCGGGGAAGTAAGATGAACCATAGTTTGCGATTACTAAACACAACTCAGTTGCATCAATTTCACTGCCAAAGTTTTCAAGAAACCGTCTAAAAAGCTTGCTATAAGTCACACATAATAATAGTCCATTGTAGTTCTCCAGATCCCAATTAACGATATATTCATTGTACAAACACTTCATTCGCAACGGTTCTAAAAAATACTCTTCGCACATAATTCAATCTCCTCAAATACTTAAATTGCTATTGAAGATTTCTTTAATAGCAAGGGCACAGCAGGAGCCTGACATGGGATTTGACGTTATAGCTTAAATACAAAGTCTAAAGTATGGTTAGGACAAAATATACTACTGCCTTTTATGAAAACCAATATATTCAAAAACTTCTTAGAAAGTTGTATCAATTTCAACATCCTCATCCAAAGTTTTCAAGAAACGGTTAAAACGCTTGCTATAACTATAACTCAAACAAAAAAAGCTACTCCTAATTAGGGATAAATTCATTGTATAATCACTGCATTTATAATTCAAACTCCTAAAACACTTGAAAATTGCTAAACAAAAAAAATACCTGTTCAATATTGTAACCAGGACTAGGATCATTAGACAATGTCAAGACCCTAGCAAACCGATCCAAACAATTCCCAACAGCAATATCAATCGTCTCACCGAAAATCCGATATTTCCCTTCACTATAAGCAATAACTTGAGTATTACCACCACTAACATACAAAACAACAGGATCAACAGCACCAGTAACAATTCTACCCATTTCAATATGAGCAACACAATGATTAACAGCAACAATAGGTTTCTTCCATAACAAAGAAAGAATACGAACAACAATAGCTGAAACTTGAAGTGGTGCACCCATACCAGGACCTTTAGTATAACATAGACAATCAATTGAATCAATTGAAGTTACATTTGCTGACTTTAATGCTTCTTTTATGAGTGGGATTATGTGTTGAAGATGATGTTGAGCTGTTTCTCTTGGTAGAAAACCTTGACCTGGTGGTGTTATGTATGTGTGACGAGGGTTTGATAAAATTGTTCCATCTAAAGTGACGATTCCAACTCCGATTTTGTTCGCAGAGCCTTCGAATCCTAAAGCAATCATTCTGGAAAATTGAAGACGAAGAAGTTGGAGAAGAAAATTAGGGTTTTTGGATATGAAGGAGCTTCAAGCTTTCAAAGGGTTTTAGAATGCCTTTTGTTTTTTTAGGATTTTTATTATAGGGAAAACTGATTTGTTTAGGGGGAAAACTAAAATTATTTGACTAGGGTATATCTCTTTTGACTTTAGATCATTGAAGGGGAGGAGAAAAAAATTGTCTTTCCCTAACAAAACATTGAAGTTTACCATTCTATCCTCAATTTAATCTAATCTTGTATTTGTGCATAATCTTAACCCTAAATCATTATCACGATTAAACCCAATCGTTCTTTCTTCCATGAAGTTTTAACACCAACATGAACGATGAAGATGCTGATTGGAGCAACTAAATATCAGTCACTGAAGAAGAAAATTTTTTGTGGTCAAATACAGACTATACAAGCGAAAACAATAATAGTGTTTCTGGTGTAGAACCAGTCTTACACTTTTTCATTTTTACTTTCTTCCCTTATAATTCGAACCCCATGTTTGATAAATAGATCTAAAGTATGTTGTTTACATTGTTCGATTACACCATCTAATTTTTTGATAAAATATAAAGTAAGCCAGGTACCGATAACTTCGAGTTGCAGTTAGCCGTTTTGCAGGATCGATACATTTGATTAATCAAATCCTTGGACGATATAGACATGTCTCCCACCAACACATTCGGAGCTATGTAAAATGGACTCTCAACAGTACCGTGTGGTTTCCTCCCTGTTACAATAATAGTGTTACCAAATGATGAATTTCAAAAACAACTTGAACAGAAAAAAAAAATGCAGTGGGCTTGGAATTGTCGTCGTGCAATTCCACTGGGTGAGATGTTATCAGATGCGATGTTGGCTAGAGGTTAATTTGGTCATATAAATAATTTATAAAACTAAATTTTCTGTAAATACTTCCCCATATACATGGCTCTAAAATATTAGCTTTTCCCGTATATTTTTTTTTCCCTAAACAAATCAGTTTCCCTATAAGAAAAACATGTCAGATACTAAAAACCGACAGTTAATCGGATACAGTAATAACTGTCGGTTCCAAATAGCCGACGGTTTAATCCGAAAACGAGAAGTGTCCAAATTTTCACTAATCGGATATGGTCCGGTTTTGTCTATTTGGGTTCTGAAAATGTGAGAAGAAGAAATAAAAATACAGGGTTCGTTGTCATTTTTAAAGAACGTCGCGGCGAAAATCTGAGAGGAGTATCACACTTGAGAGACGAATACTCAGCAGGTATAGTTTTCTGTAATCTATGATTATCGTGAGTTCACTATCTTAGCTTGTTAGGTTATGAACAGATTGTTTGCTATGATTTTTAGGGTTTTAATTCAGATTTATTGCTTTTGTTTATACTAAGAATTTAGGGTTATGTTGTAGTTCATTGGAAATTCAATATAAATGACGTGAGTGTATCTAAACCTGTTAAAATCTTAGGAAAATCAATAAGCTGCAATAGTGTAATCCTTTAAGAAAAATTGGAGTAAATGTTTTTGCTGGGCTGGGCAAGGTGTTGATGTAAATAATGAACCTATGTGGATGGAGTATGTATTACAAAGATCGGTGTAAAGATGCTGTTTATGATTGTTCTTCTGCAATTTTGAAAGTACTGAAAAGAATGATAGGAAGAGCTAATTTAGTTTGTTATGTATGAGGGCGATCAAACAGGGAGTGGTTTCGGAATTAGGACTCTAGAATGCTAGAGTGATGAAGAATTTCAGAAACCATGAAGAATGACACAGAAGTAATAAGGAATTATCGCGAGTCAATGATTATAAGACAAATTGCTTCTTCTTTTTTTTATATGGGGAACTAATTAGTTAAATCGTGCATATAAAGTGTTTATTTTCTTCTTTATGTGTGCTGATAGTTTATCTTATTTGATGTTTAATGTTTATATAGACATGAAGGTCAGATCATCAGTAAAGAAGATGTGTGAGTTTTGTAGAACGGTGAAGCGTAGGGGTAAAGTCTTTGTCTTATGCACAGCCAATCCCAAGCACAAGCAACGTCAAGGCTTGTCAACTTTTGCATATGATGGTGCATTGCCTCCAATGTATGTGTTTCTTGTACTCATGTGTTGTTTGAGTCTTGCTTCAGCTATAACTTAGTCTCACTTTCTCAGTAGTTTCATGCTTAATAATATCGCATTAGTTAAATATGCATCCATAAACTTGAGTTCAGAATCTTCGAATCAGCACCTGAATGTATATTACTGTAACATAGCCAATCACTGTGAATGATAATTTTATATTCATTGTTAACATCTCAGTTGAATTGTCGTTTTAAATCGTTAGTTAGCAAATTCGGTGGAATGATTTCAAATTGCAATTTAATCTTACATGTGAATAATGTATATAAATCTATCAGCACCTGAATGTATATAACTATAGCATAGTCAAGCATTATAGAAGGTCAACCATTTCAAAGTTCACTTCTTATTTTATAGAGTATAAATGCCCCCTATGTCACTATGTGGCGCCAGGCTAGATTCCCCACAAATTGGCGAATACGCTTGCCTAAGGCATCGCCTTACACATAAACATATGGGTAGTGAAGAGTTTTTCGTAAATCTGCACGTACTATAATGACTGTTATTAATTTCTATATATGAACATGAGTGAAATAAACAACCATTTATTACATGAAAACAAGTAAGAAAAGAAAACAACTTTTACTTTGCCTCGGGTCGCATTTTAAGCGCCCCAAAGTTCCTCAGGACACCCAATTTGAGCACCTTGGAGCGAGTAAAGCGCTCTCACATTTCTCCTAAGAAGTTATAGTGATGCAAGGGTGCTTGGGAAAATAGGCGAGTGCCTCACTTGCCTTTGATAACATAGGTCTTCCCTATGCCTAGCAATGATATCCGAAAAAATTATTAATAAAACCAAGCTAGTAGCGGTAATAAGCCTTGTTATCAAGCCTCATGTGCATATGTTACATGGCTGATCTTTTGATAAATGAGTTTGCATTTTTTTTAAGTTAGTGATGCAGATAGTCTACTTATATACTGCACTGTAAAGTGTTTGATTGAAGTATAGGCACTACTTATCGGGTGTTATAACATTTCAGATCCTCAGAGGTGACCACTATCAAGCAAGGAACATCATCGATCTATAATTGGCGAGATGGTCTTGCATCTCTTTTTCGCAAAAACCAAGAACCAACCATTCGTGTTGGTAGGGGTGGCCTGGCATCTCTTCTATACAAGCAGACCAAGTAGAAGTAAAGAGAAACCGGAAAAACTGAAGTTACATGTCTTAAAATTTGAGCTACAGACAAAATGCATGTCTCTATAAATATTAGTCTTTGCTGTTACAGTTTTATGGTGAGTGGCAGTTTTATTGTTCAGGAGATAGTCTCGATTCCTGTTCTTTCTGTTAACATTTTTGTTTAAAATGAAATTTAGTAGAAATGTCCTACAATCTAATTTATTCTGAATTGTGGGTATGTAGGAGAAAGTCCTGTGTTAGTTAAGGAGCTTATTGATTGTGATATCCAACAGTTAAGGAGCTTATTTATTCTGAATGCTAGTACTTTATCATTCGAAAACTCTACTGCT
Organism: Papaver atlanticum; assembly: GCA_023531105.1. Taxonomy (NCBI): domain Eukaryota; kingdom Viridiplantae; phylum Streptophyta; class Magnoliopsida; order Ranunculales; family Papaveraceae; genus Papaver; species Papaver atlanticum. Next base: position 28,791,545 of record JAJJMB010007708.1, on the reverse strand, counting down.
TATGCGTATGAAAATGAACCAATAACTGGTCTGAGTTATACTTCCAACAGTTCAAATCCTCAATGTTTTGAATCTGAAGGAACAATGATGACGAGTTAATGGGTGTTTTTTAAATATATGGTTTATTGTATGGTTTTATCTTCAAAAACAAAAACAATATCTTGAATGTCAAGTTTTTATTCGACTCTGCTGACAGAATTCTGGAAATAAGGATTCTATGTCATGGTGTTGCCAAGCTTAGTCCAAAAAGTGGGAAATTTCTGTAAAATCCCTTTACTGTGTTTGGCGCCAAAGTTCCTTTTGAAGAGTTGAGATTGAACCAAAGGGTTAACGGTAACATGGTTTCTGTTTCAAAACACTTTTAAAAAAATAGTATTTTTTTTTAATATTATTATATTATTGGATAACGAATATTACATGAAACTAGTTGGAAGCCTAACAAGTTAAGCTCCAACAGCGTACAACTTTTTTTAATGGTTTACCAATTTATTTATTTTAATAAAATGTAAATTAATATTCATAAACCCCTAATTGCTACGGTCAGGTTTGGTTCACACTTTATCATGGGCTTTGGCCTTTACGGCATTTACTTTTAAAGACAGTTTGATATTCGCCGCACTTGTAAATGTTTACGAGAGTAAGATGGGGAAATGTTTACAATGAGAGGGATGGGGTGGTTTTTTTTTTTTTAGCTTCTCACCACTTAGTTGTCTTTCCACCAACTAGAATTGTCAGTCTGTTCTAGGTTCTTTAGTTTTTCACCACTTAGCTGTCTTTCCAATGCCAAAAAAACTCACTGATAAACTTGATAGTATTCATAGAAATTTCAGGTGGAACAAGAAACAAAAATGTCTATTTGTTAAGAAATGGGAATCTGTAGCTAAGGCTAAAGCTTTAGGTGGACTTAATATTAAGAAAACTGCTGAACTGAATACAGCTCTTCTGGCAAAACTTGCCTGGAGAATGCTTACTGAGCCTGACGCTGAGTGGGTCAAAGTTCTAAGTCATAAGTATTTTCCTGACCATAATCCACTTCATGTGATTAATGATAATGGAAGTTGGATATGGAAAGGGATTTGTAGAGGTCTAGAGATTATTAAGAGTCACTACTGCTGGGAGGTGGGTGATGGTAAGAAAATTGAAATTTGGAAGGATATTTGGGTTCCAACCATAGCTCAACCTCTTGATTCTAGGCTAGCCTCTAGAAATATGAGGATTGTTGACCAGTTAATGCACCCAAATAGTAACAGTTGGAATGTGGAAATCTTGAATGCTTTGTTTGATTCTCATACTGTTAATAAAATTTGCAAAATTAGGATTCCAGTTAAAGGTGAGGATATAATGATTTGGAAACCAGCTGATAATGGAATTTTTACTGTTAAGAGTGCTTACAAAGTTGTGGATGTTGCAGGTAACTATCACTCTCCTTCTGATTGGCCTAGTAATTTTTCTTGGGTTAAATTCTAGAAATTGTGGTTACCTCCCAAAGTTTTACATTCTCTGTGGAAGTGTGTACATGGTTGTCTTCCTGTTAGACATAGGATAGTAAGGCATATTGTTAATGCAGATACTAAGTGTCCTATGTGTAAAAAGGAAATTGAAACATTAGATCATTTGTTCCTAAATTGTGATGCAGCTAAACAGGTTTGGACTGACATTGACTTGCCTCACAATATAATTGTCACTGGTCATAATTTGATAGATTGGATTACAAACTGGTTCAAATAGTTGCTTGAATATTCCTCAGAATATGTTGGTCTTAATCGCTCATACTCTGTGGAAGATATGGAAAATGAAATGTGCTTTGGTCTTTGATAATGTGACTTTGCAGGTAAGTAAAATTGTGCAACTGACTAAGCAGTCAGTACAAGATTGGAATGACATTAATACAAAAATCAGTATACAGAGGAGTCAAGTGATTAGAGAGGGGGCATCTGTGCCATAGAAAACACCTATGGAGGGTTATATGAAGATCAATTTTGATGCTTCTTTTTGTAAAGAAACTAAATATATGGGTGGAGCACTAATGATGATTAATGATGCAGGTGAATTCCATGAAGCCTTGAGCTTTCCAGCAGTAGCTGAAGATGCAGAACAGGATGAGGCATTAACAACACTTGAAGCAATCTAGATAGCAAGAAGGAAAAATATCATTAAATTACAAATTGAAGGTGATTGCCTCAATGTTATAAATTCCTTAAAAGGAAAAGTAACGGCTGTTAAATGGAAGAATAACTCAATTATTAGAGATTGTCTTGAGTGTCTTAGTTTTTTTAATAACTGGGAAGCCATTCATGTACCCAGAGAAACAAACTGCGCAACAGATCTTTTAGCTAAGGATGCAATTAGTTCAACATCAACAACTTACTTAGCATCTGAAATTCCGACGTGGTTAGACTCTCTTATTAAAGAGAAACTTCATGTAATCCAGAGTTGATTTTAATGAAACAGATTTTTCTTATTAAAAAAAAATGGGGCGGCTTTTTAAACTGCACCTGGCCAAGCAATTTGAAACTACCCGTTGCTTAAGAGAGCATAAAAGCCACCTAGCGTACAAATGCTTCTTTTAATTCCTTGTTCACATTATAAGGTCCAAGTCCTTGTCAAGTATTGGTAGAGTTTAAAATCCAGCTGATCGCTAAACGAATACACCATGTGTATTTTATTTTGTTTTATTTTATTGGGCGTCGTATGTATTTTTTTTTTTCCTTTTATGGGTTAGTACAGTTTTTAGTTAGTGGCCCTTACCTTAAGTACTAGGGATTACATGATCCCTATCTCTTTCAAGGGAGGGAGCACGAAAACCATTAGGCCATTTGATGGTTCTCGGACGTCGTATATCAATTTCAAAAAAGTTGGACCTCGTATGTTATTCTCAAAAAATAATTTATCTAATTTTATAAAACATCTCTTATTGTAGGCATTGGTCCGCGTATACTATTGTCGTAGCATTGGTTGTTGGGGTCCATGGTTTTCGGGTTTTAGTTTTTGTCAGAGTTATATATCCTCAAAATCCTACTCCAATGTATGGCACCAATCTAAATCCTCCATCTGAAAATGATAAATCTTTTGGAACTGGTTTTTGGGTTTTAGTTTTTTTCAGAGTTGTACATCACCAAAATCTTCCTCTAATGTATGGCACCAATCTAAATCCTCCATCTGAAATGATAAATTTTTTGGAACCACGATCGTTCCGGGACTAAATGTTATGCGCTAGATTTTTGTGGAACGTATTTGGAAAGGAGCCGGAGAAGAAAATATGGGTTAAAAAGTATTTTTTAATTTTGTTTAACTTTTTTTAAAGTTTAGGTATTTAAGTATAGAGTAAGGAGAACCTGTCTTTTACAAAAGAAATATCAAGTTTGTGACTTCTATAAAAGATGCTAAAGCAATGAGTTAAGCAATGTAACGGCCAATAGTTATATGTAACTCCGACATGCTTTCAAATATTCAACTTAAGAAATAAGGTTGTTGTAATGTTGACGAACTAGGCTAGAAACAAGGAAACACCTTGTTGGTTGTATGGGCCGTTAGGGGCTACCTGGGGTTCTAACTCGTCCCTTGATTTGGCAAAAAAAAATTGAGTAGTTTGTACAGTACACATATTTAGTTCTTGTGAAAAGGGAAGGAAACAGAAAATAAGGAGAAAAGCAAAGAGAAATTCTATTAATATGTATCCACAATACAGATTTTAAGCCTCTATTTATATAGATAGATAGAAGACTTAGTGCCCAAGCTATGTAAACCCTAATCTTAGACACGGAGGGCATCTTGATAAATTAATGAACTTGGTTTATAACACTCCCCCTAGTGACCACTGTGGTTAAGTCATAACAAACATACCAGGAAAACTCATAAGAGAAAAACCTGAAATCGCATAAGCATGTAAAGACTCAGACAATGTTGGACATGCATATGTTGCCTCGTTAAAACCTTGACAAGGAAAACTCATTGGGACAAAACCTTGACGAAGGAAAAAAGTACAATGCGATATGTCCAGTAAATTCACTTTTAATGATAGCGCTCCATCTGATAAATACTTCAGTCTAATGTTGGTTTGCAAATCTCTGAGTCGAGACTTTCCAATTTTGATGAACGTATTTGAGTACTTTCAAAGAGGTTTTTAATTTTATATTGAAGTTGATGAATAAATTGATTTTGTTTTCCAGTTTCATTAAGCTATTTATATTCATACGGTGAAGAGGTTGTTATGAACTTAATTCATCCAGTAAGAAAGATGGATGACACAACCTGCAGTGAGATTGCTCCCATACAGATAAGGTAAGGACTCTTTTTCCTTGCTTATTTTTGTCTTATCAATGGTATTTTACTTTGATATGTTTGTGGTTGAACATTTTTTGGTCATGGAAGGAGTTCTTCTTCCTTGCATTGTGTTTATTGTGAATCAGTTGGTCCAATATGTTATATAAGTTTCTAATACGGCCAAATATTCTCCATTAATAACTTTGTGTCAAGTTTTATTAGGTGTTAGCAAGCTTCAAGTTTATATTCAGTATTTACTCGATTTATGTATTCCAGGGTACCTTTTCGATGAAGCTCATCCTCGGCAATGAGAGCGATGCAACTGTATATACAAAGTGCATTCATATTAACTTAATTATTTGGAGTCCCGGTCTATGCGCTTATAAATGGCCTCTCTGTATAATTTCGCCTTAAAGAAAGATTGACTAAATTTACGAAATGTATCTCATACGCTATGAACATAACACCAGAAAAGTGTGATAGTTCTTCAATAAAATTAACAAGTGATGTAAACATATAAGGTTCGTTTTATATTTACAATATATGGTATCATGCGCGCTTTATCTAAAAAGGTTTTGCAATTTTAATTGTTATCATGATGTACTAAATTTAAAGAAGAAAAAATTGTGTTATTTTATATTTGCAACATAAATATTGGTTGACTTGCAATAATATTGCTAATAATAGTGAAAGGGTTTTCATATTACACTAATTACTACCGTAAAAAAATGATATATAGTAATGTAGTTATGGAAAATCTAACAATAAGGACATACATATACTTTTCTTACCCAACATGCAGTCTATAGTTTTAGGATTTTAATGGTTGGCATCCTCAGGAACATTATGTGTGTGTATATATAATAGTCTTACATTATAAAAAAAATCAATTAAAAGTATTAATTATTTTAACACACCCATATTGCTAAAAATAAAAGAAATTGTTATCAAAGTTGGTATCATTTACACTTCCTTATATTTAAAAGATATAGGTAAAAAAAAATACATTTTGAACTGTGGAAAAAAAAAATAACGATTCACTTTACATTGAAATAGCAAAATAAACTTTTTGCATCTCATTTGAGTGGATTAGAAGATAAAGTTTTTGTATGCTAGAAAGTTATGTCCCTGAGGTTAATATCAAACCTGAAATTCTGAGGCAGTTAGTTCCTATTAAGTTTGCTCTCATCATCAAAAAATGACTCAGCAAGGGATGGATGTAGCAATTCTCCGACATGCTAAGGTATTTTATTTTTAACTATTTTATTTTTCTTTTTTGAAGTAATGTCAATTGTTTTGATAATATATTAATTTTTGTAGGAATATAGGACTTCAGATGATTACAAGGCTTGACTGAAAAATGTGGCCTACTCTGATGTTCACGATAACAAAGGGAAAAACAAGGGGGTTTGTGGTTTTTTTTATTTCCTTTAAAATATATTTGATTGCTTACATTAGCTTTGGAATTATGTGTGAATATGTCGGGTTTTTTTAATTTATTTCCAGTTCATTGAAATGATGAAGAAAATGGTTTTGTCATATAGATAGGAGTTGTGGGTGGAGGTGAATGCTATTATTGAATCAAAATCTAAAGATTTTAAGAAAAGCATGGCTGGAGAGTTAAAAAAGGTGTTATGTAGAGTTTTAAGTTGGTGTATCATGTGAAAATTCCTGGAAAACACAATAATGATTCATATTTCTTCTAAAAACCTACCATTAAGATGTTATATACGTCAAACATATAATATAAGATTATTAGTAGAAGATAGTAAGTTTTTTTCGACTTTGAATTTTCATATATTCTACATGAAAAAAAAAAAAAAAAAACCTTCATCCTCTTTTATTTTTACTAACAAAGTAATTATAGTAATTAGAATAGATATTACAATTTTTTATAGCCAACTAATTCCATGTCATAACTTCTAACTGATTATAGTTATCTTCTTCTTCTTTTCATCTCATTCGTTTAACACGGTAAAAAAAAACACCATTGTTAGACCTTGTTTTTAATAATCATAAATATCCATCTTCATGAAATCATAACATGATCGTTATCTTGTTGAGGTTGGATTATATTGCGAGTTCAGTGCTCCTTAAGAAGGTAAGTGGTTCTTAATTCCGTAATCATGGGTTTTTTCTTAATCTATAATATAATACACAGTAGCTCCCTAGTCATGGGTTTTCTTAATCTAAGAAATTTATGAATGTAAATGGTATTTTTGAATTTGTTTCTTTTTTGTTTTTGCAAACAATAAAATAAAATGAATAATTTGTTTCCTTTTTGTTTTTGCAAAAATAAAATAAATATCGTTGAAAGAACTACGATAGAATTGGATACAAGTAGACAACTATACTTCGTATATTATGTTTTCAATAAATACTAACTTGAAAGAACTACAGTAGAATTGTAACAAGTCACTTATGTTGTTACTTACCTCGAACTAAAGGATGATGCGTTTGTTGATGCCGCTAAGTCTCCAGGTTATTCATGAGGAACGAGAGCAGGTCTCAAATTTTCTATGTTCCTAACTTAACGAAGTCGAATCTAGTAATCAAATCAAGCAACTTCGAGTTTTGAAACTAAAACATGACAACTAAACTTGACATATCAATGCTTGGTGGGCTCGACACCTAGAGAGGGGTTCTACCCTGTCTCTTGATTTGGTAAGAAAAAGATTTAGTAGCTTGTATAGTACATATATTTAGTAGATTTCTATTATTAACCAGGTAGGTTAAACATAATAGTCAATATCTTATTAAACTCACACGAAAATCATGTTATCATCATTTTCCCAGTGGCGATTAGAAAACCAATGGTACTCCAAGTTTATTAAACTCTTGATTAAATATTTGATACATATATTTAACCATTTATTTAAGAACGCGCAATTGGAGGATAGTAAAACTAATTGGGAGATATAAATTACTATCCGCATACAATAGTGTCTGCTAAGGAGTATTTTTTAGGAACGGAAATATTAAAATACCCTCTGGTTAATTAAAAACATTATGAAAAGACTATAATATCCTTTCATTTAAAACTTAAAATCAAAAAACCAAATTATATCCCCCCATCTCCCCCATCTGTTCCGGCATTCTTCTTAGGTTAGTTTTGAAGAAAAAAGAATTTTTCATCATTCTTCATCGTCGATTCAAAAATATCGTCGTCGATTACCCGAATCTATAACCATGCCTCCACGAAAGAAACCCAATCCCAATCCGCAATCAAAATCGGTAGCTAAACAATAACAAGAAGAAAGGATCAATCGGATTGCTCTTGAAGAAGAAAAAGAAGAGGATTCGGACCATCAAACTCTCGAAGAAATGACTTCTGTGAGAAGGTAAGTGATTCTGAAACGTTCTATAAGTCTTTTAATTGATTTAAAGCAGTGGGTTTAGGTTAGAATCGCGAACCTTAACTCAAACAGTTAAGTTACAGTTAATTCCGGCTTTGAAATTATTATGAATACAATGTCGGGACTGTGTTACGACATTGAATTTAGAATGAATACCATGCCGGTATAGTGTTTCGGCATTGAATTTAGTATGAATACTATGCCGGATAGAAAACTAAAATCACCTGAAACTGAATGTTTAATCCTAGCATTGATATTAGGATGAATACTATGCCGGGACATGGTTACGGCATTTTTTTAGTTTTTACGTGTATGCCGGCAATGCTCTTTTGGTATACAGGAATAACCTAGGAATTACCTAAGACTACCGTCATTGTCGGCATATTCTCACCAATGCCGGCTTGACGTCCCGGCATGGTTTATTTTTAAATTACAATGTTGTTTTGTGGTCTCGGCATGGATGGTTTTTCATTTAACAATGTTTTTCAATGCCGTTATTCTGCATATCTATGCCGGCATCTGATGTGATTGTGAGTTGTCGTTTATTTATTTCGTATGTATTTTGATAGGGATAAAGCCAAGGAGCTAAGAAAGGAAAAATTAAATATGTTGGCATTAAGAAAAGAAAGAAGAACCCTCTTGGCACTCCCGAGTCTCTGCCTCCTCAAGGGAGAGAATTTGCTCGCAATAAGCATTTGGGGGCAAGCTCTTCAAGAGGGAAACATTGGGAGAATGGTGGGGACCGTAGAAAAATCGCAATCCGTGAACTTACCGGAGAATCGGATGATGGGGACGATGAAGAGCAAGATGATGAGGTTCACCCAAGTCAACAAGCGAGCCAAAGCGAAGTTTTAGAGGAAGACGTTGGGCCAAGTCAACAACCGGTAGAAGAAGAAAAAAAGAAGAAGAAAGTAGTCAAAATAAAAGGTTCGCACCTTCTTCATCCTAATGACATGTTACCTGACCTTGGTGGTGGAAAATTTTGGGGTCAAGCTTCCGATACGATACCGCTATTTGGCGACAAGGACTCGTGGGCTCGAACTATCTATCAAACCTATGTAAGAATTTTTTGTGCATATGTATTGTTTTCTATGCTTTCTTTCATTGTCTCCTATTTATGTATACATTATGTTTCTTTATATTTATGTAAAATCTAATTGTCTCCTAATTGTAGGATCATAAGAAAGCCGTTCGTGTTTGCCGACACCAATCCTCGAGTGATTGGGATTTGGCTAAGGAATGCGAAGAGGTCCAACAATCAGTAAAGGACTCTGGGCTATATTGTTAATTTGGTTAAAAAATTTGTGGAGTATGATTCTGTGACAGTCAATTTCTTCGTCGAGAGGTTTCACGGTGAAATGGATACTATGCACTTCCCATTTGGGGAGATGACCTCGATCCCTGATGATGCTCAAAAAATTCTAGGCTTATGGGTTACCGGAAAATCAGTTGCAGAAGGAGATAAATATCCGTACCTAGAATGGTCAAAGTTACATGCTTTGACTAACAAGCTGTTTGGCTGAGACTACGAAACTTCTATACAAAGCTTCTATGTATCTAAGAATTGTAGGACAAAGACGATGAAATTGAAGATGCTTAGGGAGAGTTTTGGAGGGACAAAGGTGAAACGAAAAGAGGATGGCTGGGATCCCGCTCAAATTCGTTATACATCCGTTGCCTACCTGCTATTCGTCTTAGGCACTAAGGTATTCCCTGACGCTAGTGGAAACAGGGTGAGTGCAAACCACCTACAACACTTGGATCCGTTTGAAGAGGTCTCTGGCTATTCTTGGGGCACCGTGGTAATTGCACATTTGATGGCGGAGATGAGAAGGGCCTCTAAGGCTGTTACCGATTAATTTATCGGGAATTTCACTCTACTCCAGGTAAAAAAAAATATTTAAACTTATGTTCTTATATATTGTTCACATATACCGTTATTATTGTACACAAAATTACTCCTTTTTATATGTATCATTCTACATCGGCGTAGGTGTGAGCTTATGAACACTTCCCAACATTTTTCAAGAACTACAAATCCTTGACGATAAAACAAAGTTCCGAACCCGATGATCCTGGAGCTCGGAGATACGTATTCAACAATACTCTGAAGCCTGATACCAAACATCGACTGATAGATATGAGATTGGTTCCGGACGCGATGACTACCAAAGAGGTTTTGTTCGACCCTTACAAGGAGGCTAAAGAAAACCGCCATTTTTTGAGGTATGGTAACGTTGCATATTATAATGGACCGTTGTTCCATCCAAAGGGATACGTTATGGCTGACCCCCGACGTGTGATGCGACAACTTGGATATAAGCAACAAACTAGTTTGGAGACACTTGCGTTTGAAAGGTACTTTGTTGACTATCCTCAGAGCCTTTCAACTTCCTTAAGTTTGATGGTAGAGTATACGCCAAATCCATAACCAGCACATTGGAGAGATAGGGAACCACATCATTTGGTAGATATTACTAATCAGGAGATTTCAAAAAATGGTGATGAAGCCCATCCTGACTACATGAGGTATTACCTGCTATACTCATATCCTTTTGTTGTGCGCCCGGATAATGTTGAAATTCCACCCCAGAAAAACCCTCACGTTCAAACTCTTACTGAGGCACCACCTACAATTGTCGGACTTCAGAAGACTGTTGGATTGCTAGTAAGTATTGTTAATTGCTTAGTCGTTTAATGAATATATAATCTTATATTAGTATATATATACTAATTATGTGTTGGATGCATGAAACTAGTGGCGTCGGCTTGAAAAGTTGAGGAAGATGTTTGGTTGCAAGAAAGAGAAAGGAGGGGTGCTATCCCCTAAAGAAATGAATCAAGTCGAGGAAAAGCTTGATAAAATGGAAGATCCAAGTGCAAAAGCTCTGTTCGGGGAAACGAGGAAGGTGGTCTCCAAGAAGTAAAGGACCAAATGATAGAAGATTTGTATTTATGTTTCTTCATTTAGAAGGTGGTTGTTAGGTTTTGAACAATTTGGAACTTGTTTTTGTTTGTAAATCAAGATGAAATTTTTAGTTGTTTGGTTTACGTTTGGTTTGTGGTAGCTGGATTAAGAACATTTAAGCACAATTCAGTTGTTTGGTTTATGTTGAACATGTTTAGATTTTTAGAAAAAATTGTTTTTGTAAGTTTTCTTTACACAATTGGATATGCGCCGGCATTGAAATGTTTATATATAGCAACGCTGGCACCTTTTCCGGCGTTGTTAAGTCATTATAATTCCATGCCGAAACTAATTCCGGCATACAAATATTTTCTAAAACTATGCCGGTGAATAGGGATGAAAGTCACACAATTCCTGTATAAAATTTGGACTCTGTCGGCATGGAAATATTTATTGAATCCATGCCGGAAATATGATTTCTAATTTTTGCAGAATATCGGCATGGTAAATAAGATATCTGTCCATGCCGGCACTCTATGCACCCTTCAGAAATTTAGATTTTCAGAATGCCGGCATTGGTTTTGATAAAACTACAATACCGGCTCGCTATGATTATAGATAAGTTACGAATGCTCTTTTTATTTCATTCCTAGATAATTTATTACATTAGATTTGAAAGTTTAAATTAAAACATACTAAAACACATGCAAATGGAGTACTTTTGGTTTAAGATGATCTCCTATTTAGTATCCCTTTTCAACAATTACGGCACCTTTGAGCCTTTTGCGAATATCTTCAAAGACATCGTCTGGAAGCTCCGTGTCAAGGATCATATTTAGTGATTCATCTTCTCTTTCAACATATTATTTTCCCTACATATAACACCCATCACACTCATCAATATGCTTGCAATGGTCCTTGTGTTTTCTTATTTCTGATAGTGCAACAGCTTTGTCTAACCATTGAAACTCATCGCATTTTGGGTGATTCAAACACCTTAGAAACATTCTTCCATTTTCAGCATCATCAGTTTTTGCAATCCAAAACTGGTGTGTCCCATCACAATTTCTACACTTCGAATAAATATATGGACAGTCCATGGCTAAATGAGAAGGTGACTTGCAAATTTGACAGCTGCAATGATGACTCTGTAAGAGAAGATTTTATTAGTGATACGTCATAATAGAGAAGATTTTAACTGTCGATATAGTATTAGTAATGGTGAGTCTACTTACCTTGTAAGTAGAGCTTGATTTGCAAATAGAGCTTGATGATTAATCACCCATCGTAAGTAAAACTTAAACTGTGCTTGCTTGATCTATTGTTTTACGCTTGAGTTCGTGAGAGAAGGATTTATGTTATTTCGTGGGTGCTTTCAGTATATTTTCCCAGGAGAATTGGGGGGTGGGGGAGGGGGGGGGGTATTATATAGAATGAAACTCCGACGGTCATAATTTTTCAAAAAACTAGCCGTTACTTTTTGAATTTCCCTTATGCTGGCATAGATGTATTTATATTATCTATATCGTTTTTGCTACCGGCGTTGTATGTTGGTATAGAAACGATGCCGGCATTTGCTGCAGAACGTCCATAATTTCTGTATAAAATAAATCATGTATCGGCATAGATATTGAATAATATTCCATACCGGCATACGTTGTCGCATGCGATCTATATTAATAACAGTGCCGTCTTATGTGATTTCAAAAAAACTAGCCGTTGAGGTATTTCTCTATATAAAGAGACCTCGTACTTGAACCCCCAATCGCCCCAAAACCATGTGTTATCTATATCCTAAAGACTGGGAACTTATTAGCTAAGTTATGAAACCTTAAACCCTATATATGTGTATATAAATAGCTTAGTAGAGAACCTACTCATCCCCTACTTCCACATACAATAAATGGCATCGTTTGACTCCAAGGAAGATTTAGCAATCACCAAAGCATGGTATGCCGAAACTCGAGTTCTAGACGACTCTTCGTCCGAGATCTTATGGGAGAAGATTTATAACAAATTTAGGCACGATTATGGGAACCCGAAAAGAAGAAGTGTCCAACAAATCGAGAAAAGGGACGAAATCATCCTAGATGCGGTAGTTGAGTTTTTAAAAATCAAACACCGGATCGTGCACACTAACCAAAATAGCTTTTCCTCTCAACAAATCGTAAGTATCTTTATGATTTATTCGACAAAATCCGTTTTTTTCAATTTATATTTAACAAAATAAGTTTGTGTGTTGTTTTTGTAGCACGAAGCCGTGAAAGCGCGTTACTTAGAGGAAAATGGGGAAGCATTCACATTTGATGAAAACGTGAACTTCATGGTAACCAATGTTACGGAGTACCACCAGCTGGGTGAATCGGAGACGGATTCTTCGTAAGAAGATTGATAGGTTTAGTGGTTTTTGGTAAGGTTTTGTGGGTATATCTCTATGTAAACACTCACGATACTATAACTCGTCCACTTGGGTCACCCAGTGGTTCAAAGGCTTGATGCACGTGCTAAGTGCATCCATGATTCCTACGGAAAGGATTAGATTTGAAACAAACTATAAATCCGGCATAATATCTTAATATAGCTTTATGCCGTTACTATGCCGATGTTGGAATTATATATAAACCTATGTCGGGATAAAGTGACAAAATGTAATGGTTTCTGTATAAAATAAACCCTATTCCGGCATGGAATTCATATACTTATCCACGTCGGCATATGACTGCCGGCATGCTCGATATATTTTTAGTACAATGTCGGCAGTTAACATTTTGAAAAGCAAACAGATTTTATGCGACTCAACGACATTGAACGTTGATCCGAATTTCATAAAACTAATTCATTAAACCAAAAACTTGTACATCTATTGAGGAATCACTTTGAAGGAAAATTAAATAACATATAGAATAAAGGGAAAATGACATTGGTATTCCACCCTTAGTCGTAACCCATGAAATTGTCTTTCAAGATCTTGTAACATTCATTATGCTCAAATTCTTTAGTATATATACTTGAATACCAGTGAAGACAAGGGTTTCTCTGAAAATAACGAATGAAAAATAAGTTAACAATTATCAATGTTGATTTGGGTGATAGTTAGTGAGGCACTTACTCGTCGTTCGATCGTCCACCAAGGAAAAGCTCTCTTTGCAAAGGCTTCTTCTTCCCGCAATTTCTGACACTCTTGGTCGATCTCATCTTTTCTTATCCTAATGTCGATGGCTGATCTTCCAATACGATTACCATCTAATCCCACATATAAGGTAAGAATACGGTTCCACATTTGATCTGTGGAATACCGGTACCTGTGCCGGCATTGATGTTTGACCAAAAAACAACGTCGGTATTCTGTACATAATTTCAATTGAAATATTAGACTGCAGGCATAGAATATGAATAATAAACAATGTTGGAATCATGACTGTTTGTTTCCTTTAAATCGAAATAAAACCTCTTGGAATTACCGTCGCACCCTTTGAAAACATATAAAAACACTAAAACCTAATTCTAACGCATTCTTCGTATCCCTCATTCTATTGTCTTCTCTTTACCTTCTCTACCTTTTTTCTTCTCTTCTCTACCAAAACCATTCAAGTCTCCTCTTTTTATTCACTTGTCTACCAACTCCAATCGATTATTGTCTACCAACTCTTTTTCTTCACTTATCTTTGGTATGGCTTCAGAATTTTCACCTTGTTGTGCTTGACTTGATGTAGGTTCCTTATTCGGCCTTCCCTTTTTGTTTGAAACAGTCGCTCCATCAACTATGGGTGTGCCTTCGGAATACTCTCCTTGTTGTTCTTTGTCACTTGATGTTGGTACCTTCTTCGTCCTACCTCTTTTCTTTGCAACCTCCGCTCCATCAACTATGGGTGTGGCTTCGGAATGCTCACTTTGTTGTTTTTGGTCACTTGATGTTGTTACCTTCGTCGGCCTACCCCTTTTCTTTGGAACCTCCGGTCCATTAACTCTAGGTGTGGCATCCGCATCTTCGGCTTGTTATTATTGTTCACTCGATGTGGGTACCTTCTTCGGCCTACCCCTTTTATTTGCAACCGTCACTCCATCGACCTTTGGTGTGGATACGAAATTCGCCATTTGTTGTCGACTTGATAATTGTTCCTTCCTCGGCCTACCCCTTTTGTTTTGAACCGGCGCTTCCGTGAACCTTTCTTCCGAAAGCTCACATGCGGTTGGATCTCGTTTCTTACTTGACTCAAGTTCACATTCACGTTGACTCGTTAGTTTCAATTATTTTCTTTGTCCTCTCCTTGCCGTTTCGGTTTGTGGTGTACCGAGAGGATTTCTCTTTATTGGTTCTTCACTTTGTGTTGTCCATGGGCGAGTAATTATCCTTAGTTAGCTCGACAAGACTTGCCGGCTAGCCGAGTTGCCACGTGAGTAAGCGTCAAAGAATTCTTTTGCTTCGATCGTATCCCATGGTGATTGTCCGGGAGCTTCCGTAGGGGGTGGGGTGAAAGATAGTTACTTCCAGAACGGATCGATAACCTCAATAGGTATCATTTATTCATATACTTCACAAGCATATGACGACACGGAAGCCCCAATAAAGACATGTCGGGACAAATACACACATCGCCCGGTTTGCCGTAGTTTATCTCCTTTATTATTTGTCTCATCATATGTTTTATTGACCACTGAGACACATTGAATTTTATTCCTCGTAGCAACTTACCATATTGAAGATATTGATTCATCTTTTCCGTTGAGCTTTTCTCAAAAGCCTTCTTGATCCTATCGATATCACCCTTAAACTATTGCTTCATTGCCATGGTGATCGTAACCACGTCTCCTTTGTTAGACTCGAGGAGATCTTTAAATCTCCCATGAGCGTACTCCACTATACTAGTTTCTTCATTCTCGTAGTGTCTATACCGGTTTGTCCATGCACGCATAAATTTTTCCTTGTACTTATCCAACCATTGCTTCCGACAATACGAAACGACACTTGGATACCCTTCGTTCCAATTGGAAATAAACTTGTTCAAATTCTTTTCGTACGTATTCTCGGTAAGAGACCAATAAACTTTCTGAAAAATCGGGGGTCTAACAACCTTACCCAATATTTCGCTTAGCAATCTGTATGGACTAACTCCAATATACTTACAAGAGAATCAACTAGAAAGTTAGACTCAACCTTATAAAAAGTATATCAAAGAGTTATATCTCAATCTCTCAATTCAATCCGCAATCAAACAAATAATAATTTGCGAGCCCGATTGAATATAAGAGAGATAACTTGAACGGTACCAAAGACCAATGTTCAAGGATCAATCAATTTCAATCAACAACCAAAGGTTGGATTTACCAATTGATCGATTCAATGCACAACCTGTGATATTTCAATTATATAACAAAATATAATGTGGAAAAGAAATAACACAGATACCAAAAGTTTTGTTAACGAGGAAACCGCAAATGCATAAAAACCCCGGGACCTAGTCCAGATTGAACACAACACTATATTAAGCCGCTACAGACAATAGCCTACTACAAGCTAACTTCGGTTTGGACTGTAGCTGAACCCCAATCAATCTCAAACTGATTCAAGGTACAGTTGCACTCCTTACGTCTCTGATCCCAGCAGGATACTACGCACTTGATTCCCTTAGCTGATCTCACCCACAACTAAGAGTTGCTACGACCCAAAGTCGAAGACTTGATAAACAAATCTGTATCACACAGAAAAGTCAATAGGAATAGATAAATCTGTCTCTCACAGAAATACCTACGGGTTTTGTTCCGTCTTTTGATAAATCAAGGTGAAAGGGAACCAATTGATATACCGGATTTATAATCCCGAAGAACATCCTAGAAATATCAATCACCTCACAATAATCTTAATCGACTAGCGAAACAAGATATTATGGAATCACAAACGATGAGACGAAGGGTTTGTGACTACTTTTCTATCTTGCCTATCGGAGATATAAATCTCAAGCCAATCTTACGATTGTACTCAATCACGATAGAAAAAGCAAGATCAGATCACGCAACTACAGAGAAAATAGTTGGGTCTGGCTTCACAATCCCAATTAAGTCTTTAAGTCGTTAACCTACAGGGTTTCGTGAAAAACCTAAGGTTAAAGGAGAATCGACTCTAGCTTTTACAACTAGTATCACACAGGAGGTGTGGGGATTAGGTTTCCCAGTTGCTAGAGTTCTCCTTTATATAGTCTCCAAATCAGGGTTTGAAATCTAAGTTACCTTGGTAACAAATCACTCAATATTCACCGTTAGATGAAAACCTGATTAGATTCAAGATAATATCTTTCAACCGTTAGATCGAACTTAGATTGTTATACACAAATGAAATATAACTTCATTTAGGTTTAAGTAACCGTACCTAAACATGTACACTTAGTTGTTTCAACAATAGTTGACCAATGGTTGGCCATATGAGCACTTGCATATCAACCTTATTCATCTTCACCGTAACTAGTTCGAATGACTCAAATGAACTATTTAAAGAGTTTTTCAATTGCTTAGATCTTATAGAAGTATACTGAAAATGCGGGGGTCTAACAGCAACCCAACAATTCGTTTGGCAATCTGAGAGAACTTACTCTAATATACTTTCTAGAGAATCAACTAGACAGTCAGACTCAATCTAGAGAAAAGTATATACAAGAGTTTAATATCTCTATTTCACAATGTAATCAGGAAATCAAACAGATAAAAATCCGCGAGCCTGATTATTATGTGAAACAACTTGAACGGTACCAAAGACCAATGTTCAAGTGTCAATTAATTTAAATCAACAACCAAAGGTTGGATTATCTTATTGATTGATCTTAACGCACAACTTGTGATATTTCAATTATATAACAAAATATAATGCGGAAAAGAAATAACACAGACACCAAAAGTTTTGTTAATGAGGAAACCGCAAATGCAGAAAAACCCCGGGACCTAGTCCAGTTTGAACACCACACTGTATTAAACCACTACAGACTCTAGCTTACTACCAATGAACTTTGGACTGGACTGTAGTTGAACCCTAATTAATCTCACACTGATTCAAGGTATAGTTGCGTTCCTTACGTCTCTGATCCCAGCAGGATACTACGCACTTGATTCCCTTAGTTGATCTCACCCACAACTAAGAGTTGCTACGACCCAAAGTCGAAAACTTGATAAACAAATCTGTCTCACACAGAAAAGTCTATAGAATGAATAAATCTGTCTCCCACAGAAATACCCAAGAGTTTTTGTTCCGTCTTTTGATAAATGAAGGTGAACAGGAACCAATTGATAAACCGGTCTTATATTCCCGAAGAACAGCTTAGTATTATCAATCACCTCACAATAATCTAAATCGTATGATGGAGAAACTAGATATTATGGAATCACAAACGATTAGACGAAGTTGTTTGTGATTGCTTTTGATCTTGCCTATCGGAGATAAAATCTCGAGCAAATCTTAGAGAAGATAGTACTCAAACGATAGAATCGGGCAAGATCAGAACACGCAACTACAAAGAAAATAGTTTGGTCTGGCTTCACAATCCCAATGAAGTCTTTGAAGTCGTTAACCTACAGGGTCTCGATAGAAACCTAAGGTTAAAGGAAAATCGACTATAGTTGATGCAACTAGTAACACACAGGAGGTGTGGGGATTAGGTTTCCCAGTTGCTAGAGTTCTCCTTTATATAGTTTTCAAATCAGGGTTTGCAATCCAAGTTACCTTGGTAACAAAGCATTCGATATTCACCGTTAGATGAAAAACCTGATTCAACCAAGCTAATATAATTCAACCGTTAAATCGAACTTAGCTTGTTACACACAAATGAAATGTACCCTCATTTAGGTTTATGTAACCGTACCCAAACGTGCACATTATGTTGGCTCAACAATAGTTAACCGAAGTTAGCCATATGATTACTTTCATATCAACCTTATTCATCTTAACCATAACTATTTCAAATGACTCAAATGAAACTAGTTAAAGATCCGTTCAATTGCTATATTCTCATAGAAGTATACAAAAACACAATTGA
>JAJJMB010007708.1:28692508-28772990 GCA_023531105.1 Papaver atlanticum | reverse complement strand
GCTTGAGATAGAAACGCATGTGAGTTCGACCGAGCACTGCTCTAACATATACAAGACACAATCGAAGCAAAATCGGTTTTGATTCCCTCGAATCGATTCATGAGCATTATAGCCACGGTTTGCAAAGATTGCATTCCTTAATATATAAATGTTTTAGTTCATGAACAAACCGATATTAGAAAGTAACCTACTTAAGTATGCATACGGGTATGCGTACTTAAGTACCCGGATTGAGTTTGTTTTTCACTTTCAAACTCCAGCAGAAATTCATGGACGTGAACTTTCCGCCAGTATGCGTACGGGTACACATAGTTACCCGGATTTCCAACAACCGCCAGTACGCGTACGGGTACGCATACTTTGGGTTCCCGATTTTGGACTTTTACATAAATGTGAGAACACACCATGTTTATATCCAAAGATGGTTACATGTTCTAAACTCTCAATTCAATCATTTAAACTTTCTTAGAGGATGTTATATAGTTGTTATTCATAAACTATTTTTCATCAAAGCGATTTTCAAGTTATTGAAATAATCAACATGACTTTCGTCACGAGTAAAGATGAACTTGGCCAAAGCGAAAGCTTACCAACACATATTTTAAGAAATAGATAAGCGAGATAAACTCAGCTCTAAATAGCAAATGTGTATAATCGAAGTCTAAATAGCAATACGACTTTTGTCTCAAGATAGGAGATAGAATAGATAGACTTTTGAGTGATAGATAAGTTCAAGTCTCCACATACCTTTTTGTCGATGAAGTTCCACAAGTTCCTTGAGTAGTTCTTCGTCTTTGCATGATGAACGTCGTGGAGTATAAAGCTCAACTACACTTACTATCCTAGTCCGAGACTTAGCTATAAGTAGACTAGAAATCAAGACTTATAGTTTTGGCAACTAAACTTGACAAACAAGCTTGAGATAGCAATGCTTGCGAGTTCGACCAAGAAGTGCTCTAACACTTTCTCCCAATCTCTTTGAAATTCCAACCACTTTTTATGACTTTCATTGTATTCCTTGTCCACTTTCTCTTTAATATTTCCTCTTTCTTCTTTTTCTTCTTCTTCTTCGGGTAATAGTTTTTTCGTCCGAACTTCTTCCCCAAGTTGAACAATCATTCTCTTCTTAATATCCCCCTTTGTGGGTTCAAACAAATCATGACAAGATTCTATCACATTTTGATGTATATGATCCGGGAAGACGTCGGATATTGCATTCATTAATGAGTCATCGTTATCGGTTATGATGACCCTCGGAAGATGATTTTCCCGAAAGAGTAATCTCAATTGTCGTAATGCCCAATTATAATTATTAATCCATCTCGTTTCCCATTAAACACCAAGCCAATGTGAATGATACCTTGTCCGATGTTTGCCCCACGATGTGGAACCACGGCATATCGTATTTGTTTGTCTTGTAGGTGCAACCCATCATAAGAACACCAAAGCATGTATGAGCCAATTTTGTAATCAAAGGATACGAAATGAATATTTGAAGGGGCTTATTGTCCAACCCATTTTAATGATACACGTGTAGTTGTGATCAAAGACTATCTTCTTAAATTCTTGCATAACCGTCCTACCTTCCCATTCCATTCTTTTAATAGTTGCTTGTGCACTATAAATTGTACTTAGAGAAAAAAACGTTCGTTGAATCCTTTTCCTTGAAGCCTCTGAGAATTTGTCTTGGTATAATACATGCTTTGGTCAATCTCTTTACATCCTCCATTTCATGAGGTTTTAGCTTCGCAACTAATGAGTGGCCAACAAAATTTTCCGGGTCCTCGTGGTTATGGCGGACGAATCACACCGCACATTTCCATTCCTTGTCTCCTAAATTGAATACAAGCTTAAAAGGGCAATTATCCTTCCTAGTATGAGTCATGTATACCTTATTAGTCTTCTTTGGATATACATAACCCTTTCTCTTGTGGCTATTCTTCTCCTTGTACGACCCAGTTCTCTCGCAAACCAGTTCGAATCGAAAATCTGAACCTTGGGTATTCCTCACTAGCACACACATGTTCTTATTATCCGTCTCTTTATCCCAATCAATTGCTTCCTATTTAGATGTTATTCCCTACATAAGGGCAACCACGGGAGATTATAAGGTTCATTATAAGCAATCCCTAAGTAAATTTCAAAATACTAGGTGAAAAGTATTCTTTGGTAACATACCGGAGGAATTTTATAGTATTCCGACGTATCCCGACCAAGCGGTCTTGCATTTGTTGGATCAATATATGTCACAACCTAAGGAACGAATGAAAAGAAAATTAAATTAGTTCAAAAAAAATAAAAATACTATGCTGGACCACAGTTCCGGCATGGTCGAACTGAACCGAAATTGAAGACCAAATTTAAAATGCTTTCGGCATAATAATTTCATTGGCAATCAACGCCGGAAACTAGTGTACATGCATGATCATTAACTAAGATTCAACGCCAGTACACAGCGCCGGTGTGGTCGATAATTAATCAACCACGCCGATACTTAACTTTCGAAGTCACTAATTCCTGTATGTTTTTTTTTGAGGTACCGGCATGGTAACGTTAATATTAAACCATGCCGGTAGCGTATTCCGTAGAATATCTTGTGGCAGGTAAAAAGTAACTTTTTTACCGGCATGGTTTTTTTGGTTGAATACAATGCTGGCATACATTTCAAAATGGGGGATATTATTGGCCGGCATGGCTGTAGTATGAATACTATGCCGGTACGGGTGCTGCCGCCATTGTATTCATACTACGTCCATGCCGGCACAAAGCTTTTTCAGCTGTAAAAATGGCGAAACCAAAGAGAAATAAGTCAAATTTCAACACATTGGCACCTTTACCTGAGTATTGGAAGTGATTGTATGTTGAGCTTGTTTACTTTATTGGGTTGGTTCTTCAAGAAACTCTCCATGCTCATAAAGATCATAATCTAAGGGTGTTGGTTCCACAAATAATTGCAATTGTGAATCATTATCATTTGCCGAAGATTCAAGATATACTCCTTGTTGTAGTTGAGCTAAAGATTCAGCAGCATTTGTCTCTTCACTATCATCCACCATTTTCACCCAAAACCTTTCCCTCCTTCTACTCTCACGTCACCCAAATTATAATACACTAATCATTTAACAAATAATCTTATAAATTTCCTAATTATAATTAATCACTAAACCTGATTAGTGAAGGGTAGATTAGGAATTAGTTAAAATACATAGATAAGGGGTGACCCTGATTTGATATTTAAATCTCGTTTTTGTCCTTTTCCTCTATCCCCCAATTAGTTTAAGTATCCCCCAATTGTGCGTTCTTAGTTAAAAGATTAACAAAAAAAAATCAACAACTATAGTATTCAAATATCAACATTGTAATCTCATTTTCTTACTCTCATGTCGTGAATAAAATATTTCTATCCTAAGTAAAATCTTGGGTCCGTCCTTAGTTGGTAGAGTTCTACCAGAGATATCGTGGTTCTTGCTTGTTAGATTTTTTTCTTTTATTTTTTTAACCCAAACACCCTTTAAATCATTGTACAACATATCATGTATCGATCTGGTATATACCAGTACTCATTGACATAGATATGATGTGATGGTATCAGTAATACTAATTAAAATTGATGAATTGGGTTTCTTATCTAATAATAATGTTGTCTATCATATCACAATTTATGATAAATCTGTAAATACAATTTCATGTATAATTGGCGAATTAAATAAACTAGGGGCAATACCCTGTTGGGGACGCCCTGATTGAGATTGAAAAAATAAGGGGCGGAAATATTAAAATTCATAACTAAGGGACTTCGGTCATTTCGGGCCCGGACAAATTCGGAAATGTCAAGCGTGTCCTAAATTTCCTTCGCGTTTTATCGTTGTCTCGATTGTCCCGAATTTATTTGGACAACAGGGCAATTCGGTGTATGATAACGTTTACAATACATACTGTATTAATTTCATAAAGATCCAACCATGGGAAATACTCAAAAGTACGTGATATTTCAAACTGTGTCCACAGAAACGCTAATTGGAACAGTCATACGGCGTCATGGATATCGTTTTATCTAGCCATTGGATTTATTTGAAATTTTATTATGTTTTTCGAAACATTATTATGAAGCTACTATAAAAATTTCATAATCATCGGAGATGTTTACAATTGTTTTCATATCACTACAGTTGGATGATGAAATTTTCAATTTTAGGGTTAACAATATGTTTTGGGCTCATATGCTAATAGTTTCAAGATTATTATAAATGGGCTTGAATACTTCATATATAATGGACTTTATATGATTATATTCATTAACCATGACCTTGTCAACCCAATGGACCGGTCCTTTACCAAATAGTTGACCATACTTTGATTAAACCAACTCGACTCGAATTTGACTTTTTGGACTCAAAAGTACTTGAGCACCATTAAAGGGTATTTGATGTGGAAGTTTGTGTACACAAGTATAATAATTCCATCATAAAAAAAATAAAAATATATTCTATCTATAACGATGCACCGTTCAAACATGAAGCTGAATTTTTTACGTTTCTTAGGCGACATATTAACTTTTCAGATTATGTAATGCTCTGAATGAAGTTTTTGAAACGTTCACGAAATTTTCCCCCCGAAAATTTGAATGTTCAATGGGATGGATTCCACTTGCTAGACTACAAAGATAGGTTATAAATTAGCACCTCAACTTTTGTGGAAAGAAATTCACAAAATGTGACATGAGTCAGAAAAATCTTTCCATTTTTATCTTTTCCACTTCATCCATTATACTAAAGTATCATTAGATGCTGAAATATGTTAACAAGATATTCACGGTCTTTCGTAAGATTTTCAACCCAATGCAAGTGGTTGGGATGAATGTGAGATTTTCTTGAACAACAATGTATACCTATTGGGATAAAGAAATTTCTCAACTTAAGGTAACTGTGGCAAGGATAATTATGGAAAGAACCTCGAAGAACAGAGGGTTAGACGTGCTAAATCATACCAACATTTGTATACTAGAACATGTGAAAGAATACACATAAACTATGATAGAATATATAAGCCTTTTTCTAAACTAGGACCACAGATGTAATTCTGGCTCAAGTAATAACGATACAAAGTAAATGTATCTACCTTTCATGAGACAGAGATGTAATTCTGACTCATTTAAACGGGAGTTGGAAACTTGGTATAAAAATTTTCAGAGAATGGTACAAACAATGAAATGCATGTATCATATAGTAGTAACCAACTATAAGATATATTGAGAGTTTAAAGGACAACAAACTCACTATATGTTAAAACAAGGTCATACCCCTGCTTGTCAACTTCAGTGGCAATAAGAAATTTGCCCAGTTAATAAGAATTAAATTCATTGTCTGCACTTATGGAATGAAAAGTATATCATTTCCATGAGACTGAAATACTCTAAAGCATTTGAGTTATAAGGATCATTTGTACATTATGAATTATCTTCATGAACTGTAACACTCTAAAGTAAATGAGATAAATTTTCTTTTGTTACGTAATAAGGCCACACCACTTGTTACACAAAGCTCTTAAGGAAATATATTAAACTGATTGTTGAATTATTTCCTTATATAATACCATGCAATGATTGGATCATTACATGTAATAGCCTAGCGAAGAAATGCTCCATTTTTGTTGCCTAATTTGTATAAAGATTAAAAGTTACATGAGCTCTGTAAGAACCAAAAGCTAATCACACTTTGATAAGTTTCTACGAAGTCTATGCAAACGGTTATTGTATGAAAACTAACTATGAGGATGGGAATGCATCTACAAATTACCTCCAATGAATGTGAAAGGAATCAAATTTTAGAGAAAATAATGAGCCAATTAGTCTAGTGAACTGTAAATCACTAATATTTGGATAATTGAATCCATATCGTCACCGACAATGTAATGTTGGGAATTGACTCATTCAGGTTTTGACATCACCATAAAGAAACTTTGGTTGTGATATGATGTTCTATTTTGAAAGAACTCAAATGGACATCCTTTTATTTGAGTGGAAAAAAAATGGGAATTAAGAAAATTGAAAGAATGCAAAGTGACGGCATCTCTCATAATCAACTCTTTCTAAAGTACTAGAAACACCACCTCCACTCCCATTATGCTTTTAAAGTAAAAATCATGTAACTCATTTTACAAAGTCATTCTTTAGTAAAAAGGATTGAGACCATCCTAAGATGCAAATGGTAAACAACCCATTCTTTCAAAAGAAACAAGGTGATATTTGTGAACATATCTATACAGAATGCGGACCATTCAAGTGATTTATGGCTCTAGTTGATGATTCGAAGTGTTGAATTAGTTATTGATCACAAGAAATAATGCGTTTTTGAAACAATCCTAGCACATATTATACAATTTAAAGACTCACCAACCTTGTCAATGCTAGATATTTACATCAAAAGTACTTGATGGATATTGCATTTTTAATAGGATCAGTGTAGAACATCCTTACCCCATGGTCTCGCATAGGCTACCATCAAAGGTTACATATGGTGTCTAAGGATAGGAGAAGAAGAAAGCCTATTGGACATACATAATTAATTTGTCACAAAGCATAATAAGAAGAAAGCAGTCTTAAAGTATAAAGACTCGCCTTGTGGCGCGAGGTTTCTCATAAAGCCCTGGAATTGTTCTCTTCTAATGAACGTTATAGCGTTCCGCTACTTAGTTAGCTTTGTAATTTCAAAAGGACTTGGAATGCAGCATATGTATGTGGTTGTTACGTATCTCTGAAAGAATCAAGAGATAACAGATATTTACAAAAGTACTTGATAGCCTTTTGTTTCCCAAATCAAGAGACTCTAAACCACAGAGTGCGTTTACAGTTAGATAGAACACTCACTTATAGATTGAAGCAATCAGGCGGAAGTGGTAAACCCGTCTAAGTGGCTATTTGATTTGGAGGGGATAGACAAGTAAGTTATTTTTCCTTGCGTATTCACTAGAAAGTTCCTGATTTGGAAATGTAACTATCTATGTTGATGGTACAGACATAATGGGTACTCTTGATGTAATAAGAAGCCATAAAAGCTATTTGAAATCCGAATTTGAAATGAAAAATCTGGGAAGCTCGACCGAATACTGAGCTTGTGGTATATTATTCCACCAGTTTGCATATGTCTAAAGTTTTCAGGCAATTTAACAAAGACATGCATCATGATAGCACTCCCATGATTAGTCGAGGTTCAAATGTAAGTAAGTGACCATTTCGTCTAAAGGAAGATGACGAAGACGTGTTGGGAGATGAAATTCCCATATCTAAGTACAATAGACGCATTGTTGTACTTAGTATGATAATGTACTCAATTAAATTTTACATCCTCAGGGAACTTGTTAGATAGATATAGCTCAGCGCCAACGCAACGTCATTGGAATGGTATAATGAACATAATCATATACTCATAAATAATCATTGACATGAGTTTGTTTTATCCAAGTAAAAACATAAAAAGGGAATGCTAAAGGAACTGCAATCCAAAGGTTGTTGATTATGAAGGAACAATAATCTCTTATCCAACGAAAGTAATCAGGGGGAGATATGGTAGACTATTTTCTAAGTCATTACCGATATTCAGTTTCGAAAAGTACATGACTAAAGGAGCTGTCTGGAACAACTCTGAAAGTAATCAGGGGGGGATGCCGACATCAGGGGGAGGGTCCAAGGATATGATGTCGACATATTTTACTTCGAAATTGAAGCTGTGTTGTACTATTTTTCCCTTCGATCGAGAATAGTTTTTCCCAAAGGGTTTTGTTACTCGACAAGGTTTTTAGCAAGACAACACTAAAATCATCAAGTATGTTGAACGCTGAAGACATAAAGACCGCGTTGATATAACTAAAAATATCTGAATCAAAGAAATGAAACGCGATAGTATGTTAAGCAACATAACTTCCAGAATCAACAGTAGGGTCGTATAAACATTCAAGTCACCAAAGTAAAGTGTGATAAACTCCTTTTGACTGCATTAGACTAATGAAAATTGTCTGACATCAGGGGGAGCATCTAATGGTGTGTTGAACTCTTTTCCTTCATCGAGGTTAGTTTTTCCCACAGGGTTTTATTACTCGGCAAAGTTTTTAATGAGACAACATCAAACATCGGGAAGTAATTTGCCAACTAAGGCTATTGTCTTTCCCACAAGGATTTTCTGCCTAAGCAGTTGTGAAGCAACTAATCAACTTCAACGGAGCAAAGTGATCATCTGCAACGGATCACCTTAGTTGCATCTGTCACGTTGTACTCTTTTCCCTTCGTCAAAGTTTTGTCCCACTGGGTTTTCCTTGTCAAGGTTTTAACGAGGCAACATATTCAAGTCCAACTATGTTTTAAGTTTACTTAATATTGTACTCTTTTTCTTTAGTTCAGGTTTTGTCCCTCTGGGTTTTCCTGACGAAGTTTTAATGAGGCAATTAACTTAGACTCATCGGTCTTTGAACATCGTATTGCATGTGATGAACTACATGTAAAGCTAGTCCAGAAGTGGCTATAAATGACGAATGAAATCTGTTATAAAACATGGTTTATCACGGTTTTCATCTGTTATTCGAACCGTTATTTATTTGGTGTGACTCTTTAAAAATAACAAATAGAAGACGTTATTAAATATGACGCACAATTTTTTTTATTAAATATGACGCATAAAATTTACGACTTAAAATCACGTACAGAATCTGTTATTAAGTATCACGGTTATTTTATGTAAAAAAAACACAATAACGGATGATATCTGTCATATGGGAAACGATTAGTACCACGGTTATTGGGTGTCAAATAAAATAACAGTTAATATCCGCCTTAAAAGATTGGATGACATTTTCATTCCACTGATTCAGATTTTGTTATTCAGTGTCATATTTGGTGCATCTGGATGTGAAAAATAATTAAATTAAATTTGAAAATAAAACAGAATCTAAAAGGAAACTGTAGAAATTAACTTTATTAATTACCCAAGAAACCAAAAAAATGGACTTGGAAAAGGAAATACAGTAAGATCATAAGCTTCGTCAAAATTCTGAGACAACAGTACAATTCAACCAAACTGAGAAATAATTTTGCTAACAGCAATAACCTTGTTGCACTTGTGAACAGTAGATGCACGATTTTTGAACCATTCTACGCATGTTATCTGTCTGGCAAGCACTACAAGAAAATCCTGCAGCTCCACCAAAACAAGCAAATTGTGTACCTGAAGCCACTTGTGAAAGATGTGAAGTCATTCCTGAAAGAAGAAATTCCCTTCCTTTTGACGCATGCATATTCTGGTTTGCCATCCTCGATCGTGCCTCTTTAAGCTCTAAATCTAAATCAGCAAAAAATATGTCGCTGGCAAACACAAACACGGAGCCTGAAACACAAACAGTAAGAAAGGTTAGAAGAGCATTATGGGATAAGAAACATTCAAGTAAAGTATGGAATCTACGGTAACATGCTCAGCATTGCCACGACAATATCAACAGTTGTGTCGAGGAACCCACTGGGATATGCATTGGAATTTGTGAAAAGAGCAGACAAGGAAATGCGCAACACTTGCACAGCAGCTGAACAACAAGTGATAACAGAACACTCAGGACATAGTTTATCAGATCATGGACATGGTTTGCAGTTACTACTTTATGCATGATAGGGGGAAGCGGTCTACAGTAGGCCAACGGAAATGGATAGAAAAGCTTTTACATGCCATTCAAGAACTCTTAAGGTGAGAATGCCACTTGGTGCCTGATTGATTAAAAATTTAAAAGAACTAAACCCCTTCAAGATGTGTCCAAATTAATCCAATAAAGAAAAAAGAAAGAAATATTGTGTGCCAGTTATGGCAAAAGATAAAAAGAATTGAATAAGGAAAACGGAAATAAAATTTCCCATCCACAGCCACCGACCACAAGATAACCGACCATTTTTTCCCTTTATCAGAGTCAAATGTAACGAAAAACTGGTCCTTTCAGAAGATAGGGGAAAAACTGTAATCCAACTAAAAATAACAAGGTCACGTTAAATAAACTATTTTAAGGTACCTTATACTGCAGATGTTAATACAGTGAAAGACGTTGTCCTTGCCAAAAATGATTAACCTTCTCTCTAGCCAAGCGTCCCAATCAATTGGTAGCAAGTGTAATCTATGTTGCACCACGACTGTTGAACTGTATCCAGCTTCACAACATCAATTCATACTTGACAAAGTACAAAGGTAGGATGAGGACAGCTTTCCTTTGTTGGTGTTCATCAGTGTATCTGCATGGTCTTTGGTGTGGGTGTTGTACCTATGAAGATGAAATGGGTCAGTTTTGTATCCAGATGGTAAAGATATTGTGACTACAAACCAAGTACAAAGGTACAAGGAGATAACAATTCAGAATTGATGAAAATGAAGATGAAATGGGTCAGTTTTGTATCCAGATGGTAAAGATAATGTAACTACAAACCAAGTACAAAGGTACAAGGATTTAACAATTCAGACTTGATGAAAACTTAAGAGTCAACTTTTGAGAGAACGGAAAAAAGATGCCGATACTTGATAGGTAATCTAACAATTTCCTCTTTGGTATTCATCTTCTGATACTCAAGAAAAGAGATACTCAAGACTAATCCTTATACTTAATGAGTGAAAAATCTTTATCAACACAACTCTGGGATTTAGTGAAAGAGTTGCACAAAACAAAAATTTACATATGGCAACTGGTGAATGGAGTTCAAGAGATAATACACAAAACAAAATACGGAAATAAGTTGATAGTGATAGGTACCAGCTGAATGTGAAATTGCTAGAGCTGATGATGAACATTGTTCATTGTGGTTAGCCGTTTATCTAAATATGTACATTGATACAGTAATTGATTACAAGAAAATTAAAAAAAAAAACTCAACACACAAAAGGAAACTGGCTGATGCATAACTTCTAATAAACAACAAAATAAAAAGGGGTAGAACAAACCATGAAGGTAGAGTTCGGAAAATCCCTGCAATTAGATTAATTAACAAAGTATAAACAGTTAGGGTTTTGAATACATGATTAAATCAATGAAACTAAAGAGCCAATAGGGAATCAATATAGAATATACCTTCGATTAATACTGATGTTTATGAATTATGTGAGCAAAACAAAAGGATTTAGGGCTTGATTAATAGGTGATAGAGCGAGAAAAATTCCGTCCATTTTTTCCCTTTTGATTCAGATCGACCAGTTTTGTTCTTGGTACAAAAGCTGCATTAACAAACATGAAAAAATCAAAATGTATAACAATTTCCAGATTCAAAGAATAATCCCCAATTTCACTTAAAACCCTAGACTCTTTACAACATTCGACCACAAATTGGATTTTGTTATGAAACCCTAAAATCTTACAAGAACACTAGATCTAACCAAATCCAAAAAAAAGAGAAAACGAAGAAAAAGAATCATACTTGAAGTAAGGGTTTTTTTAATGAGAAACAAACTGTTGCTGTTATCGTTGGGTTTATTGAAGCATTTGGGTTCTGTGGAGAAGATGAAAAAGATGGAGGAAGGAGTTCGGATTTAAGAGCAGTGAATTTTCAGTTTCTGGTTTAGGAGATGCAGAAGATAAGATGGAGAAGAGATAGGCGCAGAAACGCTAGGGTTGGAACTAAAAGAAATGAAAAACAAGAGAGAAGGTGAATGCAGCTAAAAACTGGGGCTGTAGAAACTAGATGTTCCCACAATCGTTCTATCCTCCACTAGTGACCAATAGGTCCAATACCGAACTAGATGAAAGGCTCACGGCAAGTTAGTCGGCAGCTAACAATTTTCAGACTTATAATAACGTGGCATTACATGTGGCTAGCCATTTTTGGGTATGCAATACAAGATTAGTGGTGGGCGTACAAATACTAAAAATATATGCCGCACTTATTCCGTGATATAATGGTTCCTCATTAAATCACATTCCTAGTAGATTACCACGTTTGAAAATGACGTTTTTTTTGCGTTAAATGATGAGTCCAACTATTTTCATGTTATATGATGGAATTTGTTTGTAAAACTCTATCCACATAATTAATTCGTCATTTAAAAGTGTGATTTATAGCCCTTTCTGGACTAGTACCCTTCCATATAAGAAAAAATAGAAAAATCTCAAGTTCATCTTCGTTTCTTCACTTGATGTTTTTCGGAGCTGAGCGATGAACTACTCAGCTAATTGATCACTTCCATACTTATATTCTGTATTGAAATTGATCCAAATAACACTGGTAACCCAGTGGTAAATCATACTTGATAACTTTCGTCAACAAATGTCATAGGTTCATCATTTTCGTCCGAATTAGGGTTTTCGTAAAGTTTAGGGTTTTAGTTATTAGTTTTGTTTACAAGTGCTACTTCTCAATTCAGAAGACTTTCCATCTATTTTGAATTTTTTTGATTTGATTGTTGCTGAGAACATTATCAACAACAATTTACCGGCATATAGTTCAATGTTGAAATTGATCGAGCTCCATAAGTTGTTTCTTGATGTACATGATGGATTTGGTTTGAAGGCATCTCCTACACTCTCTGCAGGGGTTGGTTCCCAATCAACCAAGTGCTGACATGCTTGATATGAATCTTGTTGGGATAGGATGTTGTAGTGATGAAACATAAGCACCATAGGCAGTCATACGCCGGGTTGGTGAGGAGGTTTCACCTGTTTAGACTTTATGAACAGATCTAGGCCCCTGAACTTCTCTGCGGGTGCTTCTTGCGTCGGATGCCACGAAACTTCAAGAGATACGTCACATTCTCAGAAGCGGCATTTTCTTGGTCTGCATGACCATAAATTGAAGCCTTGCAGATGGGGTTTTTCTAAGGAAAGTCTGCAGATTAAATTAAAATCACTTGGGAAGTTTCAAAATTTACCTTTTTATAGACCTCAATTTTTTTGATGGGGGCTTCATTTTATCATGTACCTGTCGTCAATGTTAGTCTGTTCATTATATTCAACTTAGTATACTCAAGTGGAAGGTTTAAACGCAAATGTTTTCAACAAAGACGTTTTTTGCTGGTCCACTAACCCCATAATATACCCCATCGAGGTGAAGTAAAAACGTTTCATGTTTTGGGATAGCACGGTTAGACTTATTTTTATCAGATGGAGAAAACTCGTATCCGTTGGTGAGCAATATCGGTGCTTCAGAATTTGTTGGCTTTAGAATTTATGAGTAAGATTATTCATTTTTCATGCCTTCAGTAAAATCCCCCATGTTGCTTTTATATATATGCGCTGCGGTATACTACCGTAGGTCCACGTTTCTCTGCAGACCAATGCCCACCGAGGTTTGGTACGCATATTCAAATCATGCCTTATAGAGCAACTGCGCCATAGAAACGTTTAGTATTTTGTTTAAAAACAAATTTACTGCGCAAATCGTTTGCGTGGATATTGCAAACGGTTTGCGAGGTCTTGTCTGTAGTTCGATACTCCCATGGTGGCGGTACTCTTCATGATATAATTGGTACGAATCATTTCTTTCATAAATTTCAATAATTCCAGAAATACATTGAACGCATATTGGTACTGTGGAAGTTTCTCCCTGTCATTCTAATTAGGTTAGCGAATGGTTTGTTTATCACCATTGTCGTCTATTGGTGGTTGCCTTTTTCTAGTGCATAACAAGTTCTATGTTGCCATCTCTTATACTAGGAAGCAAACTCTTCATAAACAAACCGCAGATAGAAGAGGACTATAAAAACTATGTAAAAATAAATTCAACATTGCCTCAGACAGAAGATGACTTATCCAACAAAAGATGAACCTTCAAACATTGCCTCGGAAAGAACACGGGGACTTACAAACGACGACCACAACCTTTAAACATCGCCTCGGAGCACACACTGTGACTTCCCAAAATGGTGACACAAAAAAATCAACAAAGTACCAAGGAGGAAGAACACAAAATAAAACTACCACCAGCAGGCACAAACACACTTAAACTTGATCAACGGCAGCCTAATTGTTTCTAAACCCGTGGATGGACCTCCCGCAGGGGCAGTCTCTTCAACAAGGGGTTGAGAAGGACTCACGATAGTCAGATTAGTAGTGACGGCTTTTTGGCGTTCGCGACGGATGGCATCCTTGCACGAGTCTCCGATCTTCTTCATATAATCAGTATGAAGATCATTAATTTTCTTGGTCCAGTTAGCACGCTCAACCTCTAGCTCCTCCTCATGACGATCCTCAATACCACCAAGTTCACCATCTAAATTCTCTTTCTCCTCTTTGAGTTCAGCAACTTCTTTCTATAGCTCTAGCAAAGATTGCGAGCCTCTGCGAGATTGCAAAAACAAAAACGAGTTAATCAATTCAAAGTTCTAAAGAACATTCAAGGAAGTAAAGACATTGATAAAAGCAACCTTCATGGTTGGCTAAAACAAAATTTAGGGTCTGCTCAAGTTGGGCCCTCTGATGGTCTAAAGCACTAACTTGTGCCTCAAATGAAGTGATCTGACCATACTCTCACGAGCCTTTACGAGCTTGACATACTCTCTCTTGATCTTACAAAGTTCTTCCTTATTTTCTTCTGCCTGTTGCAGTATAGGCATATGATCCGACTGCCACTCGATAAACTTATTCTTTTGAGACTGGAGTAATTCGATCTTCCCCGTGCGAGATACGGCCAACTGATTTATCTCTTCAACTTTCTCACGAAGCTCTTTGATACGATCACGATGTACATCCCGTCTCTCTTAGTGAGAGCGATCTCTTGCTCCATCAATCAATCTTGCACTGACTAGAACTCAAATCAATCCTCACATCGTGTGGTTCCTTATTGTGCTTATGAGCAACAATATCAGCCCTCTCCTCGAGTAGACGAATCATGGCTACTAATAGAAGGGCCACTTAAGACCCAAGGAGCCTAACCTGTTAAGTCAATAAAACTAAAAGAAAAAGGTAAATACCTTCGTGTGCTTGCATATCCCGGCTAGTCTCTCAATCTCTAGATTAGTAGCACTCGGATCAAATTGCAAACGGTGCATATCGCTCTCAACCATCTTGAATCGTTTCCTAGCAACACGAGACTTGGGAACTGACCCTTGCAGGGAACATCATCATCATCCTCGAAGAGGGATTCACCCACATCATCAACCATAACATTATCATCATCTTCAGAATGACAAGTAAGATCAACATCAAAAGTGTTAGAGCACTGCTCGGTCGAACTCACAAGCGTTGCTATCTCAAGCTTGTTTGTCAAGTTTAGTTTCCAAAAATATAAGTCTTGAGTTCTAGTCGCTTATAGCTAAGTCTCGGACTAGGATAGTATGTGTAGTTGAGCTCTAGACTCCACGGCGTTCATCATGAAAAGACGAAGAACTACTCAAGGAACTTGTGGAACTTCATCGACAAAAAGGTATGTGGAGACTTGAACTTATCTATCACTCAAAAGTCTATCTATTTTATCTCCTATCTTGAGACAAAAGTCGTATTTCTATATAGACTTCGATTATACACATTTGTTATTTCGAGCCGAGTTTATCTCGCTTATCTATTTCTCGAAATATGTGTTGGTAAGCTTTCGATTTGGCAGTGTTCATCTTTACTCGTGACGAAAGTCATGTTGATTATTTCAATAACTTGAAAATCTCTTTGATGAACAATAGTTTGTGAATAATAACTATATAACATCCTTTAAGAAAGTTTCAATGATTGAAATGAGAGTTTAGAACATGTAACCATCTTTGGATATAAACATGGTGTGTTCTCACATTTGTGTAAAAGTCCATAACCGGGAACCCAAAATATGCGTACCCGTACGCATACTAGCGAAAAGTTCACGTCCGTGAATTTCTGCTGGAGTTTGAAAGTGAAAAACAAACTCAATCTGGTTACTTAAGTACGCGTACCCGTATGCATACTTAAGTAGGTTACTTTCTAAAATCGGTTTGTTCATGAACTAAAACATTTATATATTAAGGAATGCAATCTTTGCAAACCGTGGCTATAATGTTCATGAATCGATTCGAGTGAATCAAAACCAATTTTGCTTCGATTGTGTCTTGTATACTTCTATAAGATCTAAGCAATTGAACAACTCTCTAACTAGTTCATTTGAGTCATTTGAACTAGCTATGGTGAAGATGAATAAGGTTGATATGAAAGTGCTCATATGGCTAACCATTGGTTAACTATTGTTGAACCAACTAAGTGTACACGTTTAGGTACGGTTACTCAAACCTAAATGAAGTTACATTTCATTTGTGTATAACAAGCTAAGTTCGATCTAACGGTTGAAAGATATTAGCTTGAATCTAATCAGGTTTTCATCTAACGGTGAATATTGAATGCTTTGTTACCAAGGTAACTTAGATTGCAAACCCTGATTTGGAGACTATATAAAGGAGAACTCTAGCAACTGGGAAACCTAATCCCCACACCTCATGTGTGATACTAGTTGTATAAGCTAGAGTCGATTCTCCTTTAACCTTAGGTTTTTAATGAAACCCTGTAGGTTAACGACTTAAAGACTTCATTGGGATTGTGAAGCCAAACCCAACTATTTTCTCTGTAGTTGCGTGATCTGATCTTGTTGTTTCTATCGTGATTGAGTACAATCGTAAGATTGGCTTGAGATTTATATCTCCGATAGGCAAGATAGAAAAGTAGTCACAAACACCTTCGTCTCGTCTTTGTGATTCCACAATATCTTGTTTCGCTAGTCGATTAAGATTATTGTGAGGTGATTGATATTTCTAGGATGTTCTTCGGGAATATAAGTCTGGTATATCAATTGGTTCATGTTCACCTTGATTTATCAAAAGACGGAACAAAACCCGTAGGTATTTCTGTGGGAGACATATTTACCTATTCCTATCGACTTTTCTGAGTGATACAGATTTGTTTATCAAGTCTTCGACTTTGGGTCATAGCAACTCTTAGTTGTGGGTGAGATCAACTAAGGGAATCAAGTGTGTAGTATCCTGCTGGGATTAGAGACGTAAGGAGCGCAACTGTACCTTGAATCAATGTGAGATTGATTGGGGTTCAACTATAGTCCAGACCGAAGTTAGTTTATAGTAGGCTAGTGTCTATAGCGGCTTAATACAGTGTGGTGTTCAATCTGGAGGGGTTTTTCTACATTTGCGGTTTCCTCGTTAACAAAACTTCTGGTGTCTGTGTTATTTCTTTTCCACATTATATTTTGTTACATAATTGAAATATCACAGGTTGTGCGTTGAATCGATCGATTGGTAAATCCAACCTTTGGTTGTTGATTGAAATTGATTGATCCTTGAACATTGGTCTTTGGTACCGTTCAAGTTATCTCTCTTATATTCAATCGGGATCGCAAGTTATTATTTGTTTGATTACGGATTGAATTGAGAGATTGAGATATAACTCTTTGATATACTTTTTATAAGATTGAGTCTAACTGTCTAGTTGATTCTCTTGTAAGTATATTAGAGTTAGTCTATACAGATTGCTAAGCGAAATATTGGGTGAGGTTGTTAGACCACCGCTTTTTCAATTGGTATCAGAGCAGGCAAACACGTTTAAAGACCTCATAAGTCTGTGTTTGTAGCGATCTGACTCTATGGACAGAAATTCTATCTCCATAAACGTACCACCAGTCTTCGATGTCTCAAACTACTTGTGGTGGAAAATCGCTATGCGTGCTTTTCTTCAAGCTCGTGATTTTCAAACATGGGTATGTGTTGTTAATGGCTATGATCCTCCGGTTAATACAGAAGGCGATGTATCTATACCTAAGGATATTGATAGATATAGTCTAGAAGAAATCCTTGCTGCAAAGAAAAATTCTGATGGCTTAAATGCTATCATACATGCCATTACCCCAGATCTTCAGCATCATGTGACTACGTGCGCAAAGTATAAAGAAGCCTGGGATATCTTAGAAACTGTATTTGAAGGGAATACCTCTGAAAAAGAAGCTAGGCTTCAAAACCTAAATTCTGATTGGGAAAACCTTCATATGAAGATGAAGATTCGTTTGATGAGTTTAATCACAAAGTGTCTGAAATTGTTAATGCATCTTTTGCATTGGGTAAGACTATCCCTTAAAAGGACATTGTGATGAAAATTCTCAGATCACTGCCATTTAGATACGATTCTAAGAAGCATGCCATCATTGAAGGAAATAATCTCGCAACTCTTTCCAGAAATACTCTGGTTAGGAAGTTAATGATCTTTGATCATGAGCATACATCCAAATATGGAAAGGGTGTTGCTTTCAAAGCACAAAAGAACACTAAATTACTTGATAAAAGTAAAAGTGTTTGCATCTCTGAAGATGATCTTTCTGAGACTGATTCATCAGATGAGGATCTTGACAAGTCAGTCTCCTTGATCACAAGACAGTTTAGGGATCTTCTTTTGAATAAAAGTAAACGATTCTCCAGAGATAAACCCAGGTCATCAGTTAAACCCCATAACCGTGTTCCTCCTAAAAATAGGGATAATGATCAAACTGATGACGAGGATATGCCTCAGTGCTTTAAGTGTAAAGGTTTTGGCCATTTTGCAAATGAGTGTCCAAATCATAAAAAATACACTGGGAACAAAGGTCTGGTAGCAACTCTTGATGAAATGTCTGACAATTATGATTCTAATGAAGACGAAAAGTCAAGTGTTGCACTTCCGTGTGAAAATATTGATTTTGATAATTGTAGCAATACATACATCAATCTTGATATTCTTTCAAAATAAATCCCAACCAATCTGGAAGAAAAAATTGATCTGCATGTTTCTATTGGAAACTCTTTTTCTGATTTTTCAGGTTCCACTATGTGTCTAGCCGCATACACATCTTGGGCGTATGAATCTTTTTCCAGGTTGACATGTCCTTATTGTTCACTCAGAGGTCATGAGTTATCAAAGTGTTTCAAGTTCAAACAAAAAATGAGATATGTCAACAAACTTCAACGAAGAGCGAATCGATTAGCAAACAAGCTAAAACTTGTGCAAGAATCATCAGAGGTATGTAAACGCATCTCTTCTTCAAAGAAGTTAGTTTCCAAAGAAAATACTAGATCATTAAAAAGAGATTTATGGTCTAAATGCTATGAGAAACAGGGCTCTATGAATTCCATTCGAAAAGGATATGGTGGACAGATCATTGTTCACCCCAGCACAACTTAAATTGTGTTAGTTTGTGCGTCTTGTCTCATGTGCCTGATCAAAAGAGACAAGATTTAGCACACCTCTGGCTTTAGGAAAAGAAAATTCTTCTAGTTTGTTTTGCTTTTCTTTTTTGTTTTCATGTTTTTGCTCTGTGAGCATTGTAAAGTCTGGAATTCATGCCGCTTTTCATATCTAATTTACATTGGAAAAGTCTTCTCTGTTTAATCAATAAAAGAGGGTTAAAATAGACAATTCTTCCTTTTTTAGGGTAAGAGTTGTGCGTACGTGAATCCTTTGAGAGTATAAAGGTTCTGTAACCCTATATTCCCTTTTCCTTCTCTAAGAAACTCTTTTGTCATAAGTTTTGCTTGTAGAGCTTGTTCTGAGAAATTCCTCGCACAAACCCATATTACTATGAAGACTCCAAGCATCATAACTTCTGATGGGAAAGATGTTAATATGATTGTTAAGCCATTAATCATGAAGGAAAAAGACATTCCTCCTGTTTACCCAAACCTGAAAAGAAAAAGGAGGAATGTGAGAAAACCAAGAGCTGTCTCTTCAAATCTTCAGAAATTTTCTAGTGTTCTTGAAGAATTTAAGGAATTAAGAAAGGAAGTGCAGCAAATAAAGGCTTTTGTGTTTAAGACTCTTGAAATTCAGAAGGCCCTGGTTCGGCATCAGTCAAGAAGGTTTGTTGATATCGACTCCTTTCTTCATGAACCTTATGTCCCAATGGCTGTTGACGACAAGGAGTTCGGGGACGATAAAGAATTTTTCAAAGGTCTTAATGTCTAGGAAACTTCTTATGAGAATTTATTCTTGTTTTTTCTAGAAGGATAACTAGGGTTTGGAATATCCATTATTGTGAGTACACATAGCTATTTCCAACGATATTCGTCTTGCAATGTTTTTAGATTTATTTATTTAAATTCTAAAGTTTATTTGGAAGATGATTTTGCAGTATTAATCTTTATGGTTTCATATATTGCAACTTGTTATGGGATATGTGTGTTTGCGTCCGTAAACTATAATTGTCCCATACGTGGTTAAAAGTTAAGTCTTTCATATGTCGGTATGCAAGTATTGATAAAAGATTGAATGAACTTTTGACAAAACAAAAGTTAAGCCTATTCTGTCATTATGAAAATATTGATGGAAGATAGGATGAGCTTTTGTTTACAAAGATAATGTCCATTATACGTCATTGTGCAAATAGTGATGAAGAATAGAATGAATCTTTGTTTATTCCGCAGTATTGATCTTCCCTGATCCATATTTTTATGTAATATACTGTGTGGCTCCGTAAGTTTTCTTATGTGAGCATTTCCGATTAAATAAATCATGGGTTCTCTTATGGTTAATTTAGTTGAGATTTTTGGATACAAATTCATATTCTTATGTGATTTGTTAATGTCCAAAAAAATCCTTCTTTTCTTGTGAAAGTAAGGTCGCTCTTGTTGTTCTTTCGGGAATGACATTTTATGGGGGAGAGTTCTTAATTGAACTTGTGCTTAATTGCCAAATCTTTGTGGGGAGTGCGGCTGTGGAATATTATAGGGGTTATCTTGTATATTTATAAACTCCTTGATGAATGCATTTAGTTTCGACTATATGATTGCATCTAAGAAAGTTGATATGTGATTTTCTTTTGGTCATGAAGTATCTCTATAGAAATTTCATTAGGATCCCACTAATTTTCGTACCTTTGCCAATTTTATTGACAAAAAGGGGGAGAATTAATGTGTAGTTCACACTACAAATACATATGGTTTTCGGATCATTATGTAAGGGGGAGTGGTTTTCATGTGAGATAAAGTATTGACTAAGGGGGAGTGATACATATCACCATAGTATTGTTGTCAAAGTTGTGATACAATTAAACTTTAATGCTGTGTAATAATACTATGACACTGTATAACAATGATTGAGAACTATTGTTTTCTCATTGTTATGGCTACGGATCTTCAACAACGATGATGGTGAACTGAACATCTTTAGAATCATTGGAGTACTTGGAAGTGACGAAGATTTCGAGTAATGTTGAAGAACCAAGGAGATCAAGCAGTTGGATGAGAAGCTACAAAGTTTATTTATTTTGTATTCCAAATGTATTGATAGTCAATAAAATTGACAAGGGGAGATTTTTAGAGCACTGCTAGGTCGAACTTGCAAGCGTTGCTATCTCAAGCTTGTTTGTCAAGTTTAGTCGCCAAAACTATAAGTCTTTATTTTTAGTCTACTTATAGCTAAGTCTCGGACTAGGATAGTAAGTGTAGTTGAGCTCTAGACTCCACGACGTTCATAATGCAAACACGAAAAACTACTCAAGGAACTTGTGGAACTTCATCGACAAAAAGGTATGTGGAGACTTGAACTTATCTATCACTCAAAAGTCTATCTATTATATCTCCTATCTTGAGACAAAAGTCGTATTGCTATATAGACTTCGATTATACACATTTGTTATTTCGAGCCGAGTTTATCTCGCTTATCTATTTCTCGAAATATGTGTTGGTAAGATTTCGCTTTGGCCAAGTTCATCTTTACTCGTGACGAAAGTCATGTTGATTATTTCAATAATTTGAAAATCGCTTTGATGAACAATAGTTTGTGAATAACAACTATATAACATCCTCTAAGAAAGTTTCAATGATTAAAAAGAGTTTAGAACATGTAACCATCTTTGGATATAAACATGGTGTGTTCTCACATTTTTGTAAAAGTCCATAACCACAAACCAAAAATATGCGTACCCGTACGCGTACTAGCGGTTGTTGGAAATCCGGGTAAGTATGCGTATGATAAGCACGAAAGTGTGACGCATTTTCACCCATAACTACATTATCTAGGATTCATTTTATTTCTAATAGAGTTGTTTTAAGTCTTTTCTATGGAATAAGCTCTTGCGGAAAAATTGGCTCGAAAAGTGGTGTTTTACTCCCCAGGATAGAGTACTAAAGGCACCCCAGAAATGCACCGGAAGCACCCCAAAAATGTGTCGGAGGAACCCCGGAAAAATTACTATCTACGCCCAAAAATTATTACTTGCGCCCCATAAGACAAGTGCTAAAGGGACACCCGTGCAGGATTAGGGGGAGGACATCTTCTTCTCAAATTCAAAAAATGAATTTTGGCGGGAAAACGTTTCTCTTCACTGGCAGAATTTCGATCGGATGTTTGGACGTGATTTAGTGAGATTCAATCCCTGAAACTTAGTGGGTAGACGTGATATGACTATAGAAATCTAGTATGGGTATTCGTTTGGATCAGAATTGGTTGAATCGTGTCATGGAGCAAAACAGGGGAGTACGTGCAAAGGGAGAAGATATT
The DNA here is from genome assembly GCA_023531105.1 of Papaver atlanticum. NCBI lineage: Eukaryota > Viridiplantae > Streptophyta > Magnoliopsida > Ranunculales > Papaveraceae > Papaver > Papaver atlanticum. The sequence continues at coordinate 28,750,565 of JAJJMB010007708.1, read as the reverse complement.
CACGCATCTGCTGTTGCTGGAGTGTGCTGGGAGAGTTTGGAATGTTCTGTGAGAATGCTAGATGCGTGTAAGAGTTAAACAAGGAAACAAATACAACTGCAAACGCGTGGAGAAGCTAAAACAGGAAATTATTGCCGTGAGAATAAAAATAATAAAGAGAATATTTTTTGAAGTTATGGAGGAGATTCGATGCATCTTTCGGGTATAAATAGATTACCCAGGTCATATAGAAGGTGTGTCGAGAGTTTGGGGAGCTGAGGAGAGCCAGAGAAGAAGAAATCCGAGTTTTACAAAACTCGGTTTCTGCTGCTACTGTTGCTGATTAACATCAAGAACACGAAGAACAAAAGCCCGTAAAGGAAAGTCGTTGCAAACTGTCGCTTAATTGTGGCAGTTCTCAACTCCTTTCCAACGACTGTGTAACAGTGTTTACAACACTTGTCTTTTATCGTTCATTTTGTGACGATTTTTGTGCGTCGTAAAATCCTGTTCTACACCATTTTCTCTTTATTTCATCTTTGTAAACCATTTTTGAGCCTAAATAAATATTTTGAGAGCACGTTTACTATGATGAGCTAAACCCCAAAATTGGGGCGATGGAGGAAGCCTTATTTCACACTTGGGTAATTATATTTAATTCTTTTCATGACTTTTGCACTAATTTTAATTGAAATTATGATTTGAATTAATTAGTTGTCATTTGATTAGATGGGTCATGCTTAGATTAGGTGATTTGATGTCCCATGCTTAACATTTACATCTAATATTTTGAGAATCTATCTTGGCAAAAATAAGAGTCACTTTATTTTATATTTTTATTGAGCTATAATTGTTAAAAGAATTATTATTTGAACCTTAAGAAATGAATTTGGTGGAATCCTAAGCCCTAGTACCTCTCGCCCACTTTGTTAATATTTTTGTATATAATTTTTATTAAATTTAAAAACTCGAATCTTCACAAGTCTTAGAGTTCGAATCCTATTTACCACTACTACAACAAAGTTGAAATCACATCAGCGTACCCGTACGCATACTGGCGGAAAGTTCATGTCCGTGAATTTCTGCTGGAGTTTGAAAGTGAAAAACAAACTCAATCCGGTTACTTAAGTACGCGTACCCGTATGCATACTTAAGTAGGTTACTTTCTAAAATCGGTTTGTTCATGAACTAAAACATTTATATATTAAGGAATGCAATCTTTGCAAACCGTGGCTATAATGTTCATGAATCGATTTGAGTGAATCAAAACCAATTTTGCTTCGATTGTGTCTTGTATACTTCTATAAGATCTAAGCAATTGAACAACTCTCTAACTAGTTATTTGAGTCATTTGAACTGGTTATGGTGAAGATGAATAAGGTTGATATGAAAGTGCTCATATGGGTAACCATTGGTTAACTATTGTTGAACCAACTAAGTGTACACGTTTAGGTACGGTTACTCAAACCTAAATGAAGTTACATTTCATTTGTATATAACAAGCTAAGTGAGATCTAACGGTTGAAAGATATTAGCTTGATCTAATCATGTTTTCATCTAACGGTGAATATTGAATGCTTTGTTACCAAGGTAACTTACATTGCAATCCCTGATTTTGAGACTATATAAAGGAGAACTCTAGCAACTGGGAAACCTAATCCCCACACCTCCTGTGTGATACTAGTTGTATATGCTAGAGTCGATTCTCCTTTAACCTTAGGTTTTTCATGAAACCCTGTAGGTTAACGACTTAAAGACTTCATTGGGATTGTGAAGCCAAACCCAACTATTTTCTCTATAGTTACGTGATCTGATCTTGTTGTTTCTATCATGATTGAGTACAATCGTAAGATTGGCTTGAGATTTATATATCCAATAGGCAAGATAGAAAAGTAGTCACAAACACCTTCGTCTCATCGTTTGTGATTCCACAATATCTTGTTTCGCTAGTTGATTAAGATTATTGTGAGGTGATTGATATTTCTAGGCTGTTCTTCGGGAATATAAGTCCGGTATATCAATTGGTTCCTATTCACCTTGATTTATCAAAAGACGAAACAAAACCCGTAGGTATTTCTATGGGAGACAGATTTATCTATTCCTATAGACTTTTCTGTGTGATACAGATTTGTTTATCAAGTCTTCGACTTTGGGTCGTAGCAACTCTTAGTTGTGGGTGAGATCAGCTAAGGAAATTAAGTGCGTAGTATCCTGCTGGGATCAGAGACGTAAGGAGCGCAACTGTACCTTGAATCAGTTTGAGATTGATTGGGGTTCAACTACGGTCCAGACCAAAGTTAGTTTGTAGTAGGCTAGTGTCTGTAGCGGCTTAATACAGTGTGGTGTTCAATCTTGACTAGGTCCCGGGGGTTTTCTGCATTTGCGGTTTCCTCGTTAACAAAACTTCTGGTGTCTGTGTTATTTCTTTTCCGCATTATATTTTGTTATACAATTGAAATATCACAGGTTGTGCGTTGGATCAATCAATTTGTAAATCCAACCTTTGGTTGTTGATTGAAATTGACTGATCCTTGAACATTGGTCTTTGGTACCATTCAAGTTATCTCTCTTATATTCAATCGGGTTCGCAAATTTTTATTTGTTTGATTGCGGATTGAATTGAGAGATTGAGATATAACTCTTTGATATACTTTTTAAAAGATTGAGTCCAACTGTCTAGTTGATTCTCTTGTAAGTATATTGGAGTTAGTCCATACAGATTGCTAAGCGAAATATTGGGTGAGGTTGTTAGATCCCCGTTTTTTCAAAAAGCATGCATAGCAAAACCAGCATGGGCATTAGAAGGGCCCGATCCGTCAGCAGCCTTCCCTCGCTGCAAAAGAATAAATCACATGCTAAGCTATAAAACAAGGTCAAGGTATATATACCTTGATCATAAGACATTATTTTCCACCTTAGCATCCTCAACATCCCGAATAGGAGTGACCCGACCCTTACGAGCCAGTGCAACAACCCAGTTAAGCTCTCATGGCCTGTAAGCAGGAAGCCCAGCAATAATACCACAGACATCGTCCCAACCATAAACGTAGGGACCCACGACATGAAGAGGGCACAAGAACCACTTCTGATTGTTAGTCTTGCATAGGGTAGTATTACTCAGAGAAGCATGATTTAGATCTGACAGAAGCAAAAGACCCCTTAGAACACGGCGAGTCCTTGAAATACCCACACCAAATCCCTCGAACTTCTCATCAAGATGATGACACCAGTAATTCTCCAAGAAGTTATTAGGAGTATACAGATCAGACTGGGCAGGGAGGAACTCGTTCTTCTCATGCACCGTAACCTTACCTTTGCTACGATGAGCACATTCTCGAAGAATATGCCAAAAGTTTCCATTGGGTTGAAACACATCCATTTGAGGATTAACACGAGTAAGAACCTCGTACTAGAAGGAGTTCAGCGGACTGTATAAGGGTAGACGAAACCCCGCCTCTAGCTGACCTTCTGTAACCACGATCTCGTTTGGGAAACATGCCTGCTTGGCGATCTCATGGGTCAGAACCCCAGTCTGTTTGTCAGGATGAGCAAAAGAAACTTTGAATCTCTGAAGATGGTACATAACTTTTAGGTTCTCTAAATAAAAAACATTTGTCATCTCCGCAGATATAGGTCTCTTATCACTAGAACTAAACAAATTCATCATAGAAAGACCAAGTATCAGAAACAGAAACTGATAAAACAAAAAGGAGACATTTTTTTCTCGATAAAAGGGAGACATAAAAATAGAAAGAACGAAACCAAAAACTAAAAGACAAACCCTAATACATGAAAGCAGCAATGAACCAATAACATCAAAATCAGTGATGACGAACAATGAGATAATCTTAAAAAGGAGTGATGCTTACCGTTTTGGTGGACGAGATGGTGGACTTCTCGCAGATCTGATCTTTATAAAGATAGATTTAAAAAATAACAGGAATAGACTCGGATAGATGCGGGACTAAGAAAAAAGGAGAGAAAAAACTACGTGGCGCCCATCCGTGATTTACACAAAAAGCACCCCTGCTAATTCAAGGTCCCAGGGGCTGCCACCTCTTTTCCCGCATCTGGCCAACGTTTTTTGTGCCGCCTCTAGTGGCTACTGACAGACAGAGAACAAAGTTCTGAAACTTAGCCAAAAGCGGGACCTCATGCTTTCCTCTAGGGCCATGGGTGGGACTCACCTCCTCATGTGTCTATGTGGTTTTTACGTAGTTTCCATTGGCGATCCGTGTAGAACTGCTGAAAGGAAACAACGGAATATGCTATAAGCGGGACAAAATTTAGGGGTGGGTCCCACTTCGTTGTTTTTGGGTTGTCCGTGTAGAACTGTTTCCATTGGAGGTCCGTGTAGAACTGTTTAGAATTTTTGGTCCCGTCGCATCTCCTCTAATTCTTCATTAAATGCCCTGTGCTTCTTTTATACTTGACCATCAGTATGATTTGACCATACTTTACACGCGTCGCTCATGAGACCAAGCAGCAGATATTGTTTTTTTTCAGCGGTACATATCTTGGTTATGGTATAAGACCTTTTGGGCAGATTTTTTTTTTTGAGCGGTACATATCTTGGTTCTGATATAATGACCTTTTGGGCCCTTATCTGGTGTATCATTCTCACCCTTTTATCATGCATCTACCTCATGCTATGCTTACACGTGGTGATCGTATATTTTACCCATCACATTTTACTTTTTTCTCTTCATCTTACGAGCGGTATGATGGGAAGAAAATGTTACTCCTGATTTTTCACTATCGCCACGTCCGAGATTACCGCCACGTAACCGCTTTAATGTATTATGACCTCCAGTATCATAATAAAGAATTTTTATCCAAGAGTACTTACATTATGGGGATTAATATGACTATGCTTTATTGTACGAAGTGGAACTACTTTTGTTTTTCTCCAGTGCTATCCCGATTCCCACAACTTTGCGGGATGCCTTCCCGCTCAAGCGGCTTCAAAACCGTTAGATCAGTATGTGGTTGAGTCAGGTGTAGGTCTGACGGTCCGTTGATCCTCACAATAACTATCTGATTAAAGCACAACGAATTAATAAAACAAAGCATTTAATCAAAAGTTCATTTGATTGCATTGATTAAAGCACATCTCACATCTTATTACAGCACACAACTAATTATGAACCAAAAGATCGTTTGATTTAATTAAGCATTAGTTGCGGCTCAACAATACATAATGTTTTTTATATCACACTCTCAAATCTCGATTCATACACAATTTATCCATAATTAGGTTTTAATCCACCAACAACGAAACCTACTCACCATCAAAGCTTCTTTGCCATCTTATCTTCTTGCTGCAACAATTAAAACCCTTGTCTCCTCTTTTGATGGCATATAATCCAAGATTTAGCTCCCGAAAACCTATACGTCAGTTTATTGTTGATGATAAATGTTAGAGCACTGCTCGGTCGAACTCGCAAGTGTTGCTATCTCGAGCTTGTTTGTCAAGTTTAGGTGATCAAAACTATAAGTCTTGATTTCTAGTCTACTTAAAGCTATGTCTCAGATTAGGATAGAATGTGTAGTTGAGCTTTAGACTTCACGAAGTTCATCGATTGAAGACGAAGAACTACTAAGGGGATCTTGTGGAACTTCATCAATAAAAGGTATGTGGAGACTTGAACTCATGTATCACTCAGAAGTCTATTATATTCTATCTCCTATTGAGACAAAGTCGTATAGCTGTATAGACTTTACATTATACACATTTGATATTTTGAGTTGATTTTAACTCGCTTATATCTTTCTCGAAATATGTGTTGGAAAGCTTTTTGCTTTAACTACGTTCATCATTATTCTTGACGAGTTTAGTTGGAAACAATTTATTTGTTGGAAACTAAATAATGAGCCAAAAGATGATCATGTGAAAATCGCCTTGTAATATCTTACATGATTTGTATGAGACAGTCATTTGATGTAGACTCGGAATGTTTTGTATTGATCATTCGATCACTTTAAAATTACTTATAAGCTAATAGTTTGTGTGAGACAGCTATTCTCGTCTTCAAAGAATGTTTCAATGATTGAAATGGGAGTTTAGAATAATTAACCATTGTCTGGATATAGCACAGTATGCATACCAGTGTGCAAACTGTTGTAGTATGATTCAGGTCCGGGAACCAAGTATGCATACCCATATGCGAACAGTTTTAACTGTTAAAGTCCGAGAACTAAGTTTGCATAACCGTTTGCAAACTGTTTCACCTGAGTTCGCTCCGGAACGACAGTATGCATACCCGTTTGCGAACTGTCGTACATGACCAAAGTCCGGAACTTAAGTTTGCGTACCCGTTTGCAAACCGAGTTGGTTTAAGTTCTAAATTCAGTTAAGTATGATTTCATACTCATGAACAAATACATTTATAAATCAAGGAATGCAATCTTTGCAAACCGTGGCTAAAATGTTCATGAACTTATTCTCTTGAATTAATCCGATTTTGCTTCAATTGTGTCTTGTATACTTCTATGAGAATATAAACAATTGAACAACTCTATGAGTAACACAATTAGATTCATTTGATTATCATTTGATCTAGAAGTGTTAAGATGAATGTGGTTAATACAAAAGTGTTCATATGGATAACTTCGGTTAACAGTTATTGAGCCAACTCAATATACACGTTTAGGTACGGTTACCTATATCTAAATGAATATATATTGCTTTGGTTTTAAGCAAACTTAGCTTGAATCTTAAATCAGGATTTCATCTAACGATGAATATTGATTGCTTTATTTCAAAGCTATCAAACCCTGATTTGAAGACTATATAAGGGAGAACTCTAGCAACTGGAAAACCTAATCCCCACAACTCCTGTGTGATACTAGTTGCGTACTAGAGTCGATTCTCCTTTAACCTAGGCTTTTACTAAAACCATTATAGGTTAACGACTTAAAGACTTCATTGGGATTCTGAAGCCAGACCCAACTATTTTCTCTGTAGTTGTGTGTTCTGATCTTACTTGTTTTATCGTATTGAGTACTATCTTCTATAAGATTTGATCGAGATTTATCTCCGGTAGGTAAGATATAAAAAGTAGTCACAAAGCTCTTCGTCTCATTCTTTGTGATTCCACAATAACTTGTTCTACTACCATATAGTTAAGTTATTGTGAGGTGATTGGTATTTCTAGGCTGTTCTTCGGGAATATAAGACCGGATTATCAATTGGTTCCTGTTCACCTTGATTTATCAAAAGACGGAACAAAAACTTTATAGGTATTTCTATGGGAGATAGATTTATCTATAAGAATAGAGTTTTCTGTGGGAAACAAATTTGTTTATAAAGTCTTTGACTTTGGGTCATAGAACCTCTTAGTTGTGGGTGAGATCAGCTAAGGGAATCAAGTGCATAGAGTCCTGCTGGGATTCATAGGTGTAAGGAACGCGACTGTACCTTAATCGGTGTGAAACTTGGTTAGGGCTCAACTACATTCCAGTCCGAAGTTAACTTGTAGTAGGCTAGTGTATCTAGCGGCTTAATACAGTGTGGTGTTTAAATCTGGACTAGGTCCCGGGGGTTTTCTGTATTTGCGGTTTCCTCGTTAACAAAACTTCTGGTGTCTGTGTTATTTCTTTTCCGTATTATATTTCTTTATATAATTGAAATATCATTGGTTGTGCGTAGTTCAATCAATTGGTAAATCCAACCTTTGGTTGTTGATTGAAATTGATTGACACTTGAACATTGGTCTTTGGTACCATTCAAGTTATTTCTCATATCAGGCTCACATATCTCTATCTGTTCGATTGCATATTGTATTGAGAAATTGAGATATAACTCTTGGATATTTTTTCCTTGATTGAGTCTGACTGTCTAGTTGATTCTATTGGAATTATATTGGAGTTAGTCCATACAAATTGCCGAACGAAATATTGGGTGTGGTTGTTAGACCCCCGCTTTTTCAATAAATTTGAGAGAGAGAAATAATCGATTTGCACAAAGGTTGGGTAAGGTAGGAGCCTAGGGGGAGTAAACGGAGATAGTTCTCTTATCGTGTAGGGAAATAGGGGAGAAAAGAGAGAATTATTTGGTGCTGGCCAGCAACATCAAATATCGGGAATGATGTCTCCAAAGTTGCAAGCAGTTTGCGTATATAAGCGCAAGCGGATTGCGGAATCATCAACAGTCCGTTTGGGTTAAAAGCTTCACCATTAGTACTCAAAAGCTCACTATTTTTAGGAAAGTTACAACTTTTTCCTTCAGATTCTTCATTGTTTGTTCTCTTCAGTGTCTTCACTCTTATTCAAGGCAAGCAACAAGTAAGTGACAAAACCCATATGTTTTACCTTTCCTCATCAATTTTTGTGCACTGGAAGTTCTATTTTTGTGTTTATTTAGACTAGGGGTTGAGTTTGTAAAGGGTTTTCATTTAGTGGGTCCTGTATTTCAGAAACTCAGATATTTATGGTTTGCGAGATGGTTCGCCAACCTAACCTGAGTCAAAATACTAGAAGTTATGAATTTCTCTTTTTTTATGTTTGAAACATTACCAAATGATAAATCACTTATATGGGCGATTTTCAATTGATCCACAAATTAATTCATTGCTTGAATGATATTTTGAGATGCTTAACAAGACAATCTTGAACTCGAAATTTCTTCTTTGCAAGTCACCAAAAACAAAAGTCATCGGCTTTCTTTGTTTCTTCTAACATGTATATTTAAGAACTTAAACACAAATCAAGTTAGGTAAACATGAATGATACACAAGGTATATGGATAATTAGCCGCATTTTTTGTCAATCATGAGTACTTCCTTTGATCCATTATCTCTTCACTAATTGTGAATGATGTACCCGTAATCTGTACTATTATCATGTCTTGAGAGTTCTACCCAGAACCGAAGTTTAAATATCAACATTATGATTAGATAGATTATCCAGCACATATCCTTCATAGCTTGTTATGCAGAAATTCCCATGGTTCATGTTCTCGTCCCTTGCTTAGGAGTCAGATAGATTGGGAGAACTCTACAAAGAGCATAAGAAGTGTTGATACCCACATCGAGTCATTAAGATTTGGACTCACACACGATGTGGTACACCTTGAATCAAATAAAACTATATTTACTCTTTTATAGGTGCATAGAAGACAATTATGACTACCACAAAGGGATTTTATTGTCATAATATCATTCAAACAAAAGGTTCTAAACCTCTTGAACATGTACTCATCTCTTTGGAGCATTGGCTCAACAAGGTAGAGATAAAAATTATTGTCTTCAGAAACATTGGGTATTTAACTTCAAGCATGTGTTTAAACAATTAATTATGATGATACATGGATTTCCACCAAAATATTTAGCGAAAAATAAGAGTACGAGTAACAAAAACAAAAATGTTTTTGATATTAATAGATCATGGCATCAAGCATATAATTATAGAATCATAAAGTTTGGTCAAGTTTATAGACATACCTTTTTAGAAGAATCAAATCATGAATCCTACGGCTTCACCAAATATTCAAGATATTACCCAACATAATATGTGCACCCTAATTCTTGTGCCTTCCTCACCATATTTCTTATTAGGGCATTTCTTGGCGAGGGTACACTTCCACCATAATCAAGTTGTGTTGGGATGAAAAATATCTTGCTCACTACAGGCAATTGAAACAAACTTTTCTGCATCTATGGATTTTTCACCATTTATAGTTTTTGGATTAGTTTGTTTCTTCTTTCGCATATTCTTGCGTTTCTCCTTTGGGTTATCATAAAAGGGTTCATTTTTAAAACCCTTAAATTATATATCCATTTTTCCCATGAGATTTTTAACTTCTATAGTAGCGTAAAAACTGATCCTGAAAAAAAATGGTAAATTGGGTATCCTAGTAAGAATCAAATCTAAACCCTAAACAAATGTACTGCACAACAGTACTTTAGATTCGAGAGATCAATCTGTACAATCCTGGCCTAAACCAAGAAATGGTCGTTCCAGTCTTGCTTCGATCACAAAATGAAGGAAAAGGATTGATCTTAGGGAGGGAAGCAAAGAAAGTGTTGAGATCAGAATGATGAATTATGTAAGTGTGGTTTTATGACTTATATCAGAATGTAGAATTTGCTTGCAAAGTAGCTATGAATTCCAGGTGGTTTCTGAATACTTGTGTTGATAACCAGGAAGAATGTCCTTCCTTGAAAATAAATTGAAAAATCTATTTATACAAGTTATAATTGAACACACTGATCTCGTTGGAAGTGGGATTTGGTGAAGTAGTGGAGATCATGGGTGAGTGGTGAAAACCGTGTCTTGTGGCTATGGAAGACTGGACGGTTTATACTCCTACTACTCCTCTATCTGACACCTATCCGCTATTCCAGACACTTTCTCTTAATGGGCGTATTGCATGCCGCACGCTGTAAACCGCCAGACCAATACCCTAATGAACATCCCCTAGTTGTGACATGTTTGACATCTAAAGTAGAAAATAGCACTTAGTCATGCCTGACATGATTTATATTACTAAGAATTCCAGGTTAAATTTACTTGTATAATTGATTTACCTGGATGAGGCCCATATTTCTTGAGTAAGAAAAGTCACAAGAATGGGACTTGTTGTGAGCCAGTGCTCAGAAATAGCATATGATGCTTTTAGGTTAAATAATTAAATTATTCGTAAAATCGATATTTATAAAATATCTTTTGTATTCGATGCATGTGAAGCATCGCTGTTAAAGAAGCAGCTTAAACATAATCGATGCATGTAAAGCATCGTTGTTTATAGCCAGCCCAAACCAGTCGCGGATTTCACGGACTTATAAGGAGCATGACCGGCATACTCTGGCCTATGATTCGGAGCAGTACCTGTGGGATAAGAGCGACGTGATTGGTCAAGGCCAAAGGTGGGTCGTCGGTGAGCATAGTGACACCTCATGGGTCACCCAAGATTGAATCAAAAGAAGCAAATTCGGCCAGCTAAGTTGAGCGGCTGTGATCAATTTAAGACTGCCATGGGCGGTCTTGACCTAATTAAGATCCTTTTGGGGCCGCTCGACTGGCTTATTTTGGCTGGTAATTGTGAACACTTCCTGCAGGTTAGGAGACTTCTGATTGGCCGGGATAATAAAGGGCCCGCTCGTGAACACCATGGAACTTGTTTGGTCGTGCCAGGAAGGGGCCAGGCTTGCCAAATCGACCGGCAAAGTCGTATGGCCGTGATCGTTTCTTCCAGGTTTCTCTTTTTTTTCATGGCTTCCGATTTTTGATAGAATTGTATTTCTCTTAGCTCCTATGCCGGTTTCCTAGCTTGCCTAGGTTTAGTCTCGACCAATAAGGATCGAGATATCGTGCAGGCTCCGTTTTGGGGCAAAAAACCTAATTTTTATAAATTGGAAAAATTAGGTTAAAATTGAATTTTGTGAATCAACACAAAATTAATCATTTTTTTTGTGAATCTTGCACGTTGATACAAAATCACTAATTTTTATCCTGGAAAGTAGTGCATCTCGGCATGCCTCTGATTGAGTACTTTCATGCGCACCTTAATCTTGACACTTCAGGAAATCTATGCTACTCAGCTGAGAGTGAGCATTAATTGTCATATCATATCAATGTTAAGAGTTCAGCCAGGAACATATCATAGGATAAATACTCAGCGGGATCTGCATTAAAGAATAATGTGACCAGGAACTTAAATATATATTATAGAATATTTGGGATTGTTGCAACATGCACAAATATTATTCTAATAAATTTCGTAAATACTAAATTACACAGTACATAGGTAAGCAGGGAGGTATAGACGCTCATCGGCTTCTTGACATTCCCACTTCTTTGCAGAAAGCAGGCATACAATATGGAGTTTTACAGTTTTAGCCTTGAACTAAAAACCACCATCAATATTAAGTCCCCTGCTTAGCACGTAATAGTGACATTGTTGCGGGGTAAGCACTAGATGGTGGCAGTCGGGAATAAAATTAATAAGACGAAATAGGCAGACGTTACCAGGAAGAGAGCATCCAGCCTAGGCCCTTAACAGGACATGACCAATGAAGCGCCAATGCAAGTAGCAATCATCCTTCCAGCACGTTGATGTCGAGAACACTAAAATAGTGTGTTGAAGCAGTAGAGCCTCATAAGTGTTGAGGAAGTTGAGCCTTGAATACAAAGACGAGTTTTAAGGCGGTGGAGCCATCAGTAATATGATGAATGTTGAGGCAGCGGAGCCTGTCTCAACACTAGGATAAATATGTGCTGAGGCAGTGAAGCCTCACAACAAAGGTGAAGATGTGTTGAAGTTGTGGAGCCAGGCAACACAGGCGAAGATGTGTTGAGGCAGCAGAGCCAGGAAACACAAGCGAAGATGTGTTGAGGCAGCGGAGCTAGGAAACACAGGCGAAGATGTGTTAAGGCAGCGGAGCCCGGAAACACATGTGAAGATGTGTTGAGGCAATGGATCCAGGCAACACAGGCGAAGATGTGTTGAAGCATCGGAGCCGGGCAACACAGGCGAAGATGTGTTGAGGCAGCGGAGCCGGGCAATACAGGCAAAGATGTGTTGAGGCAGCAGAGCCAGGAAACACAAGCGAAGATATGTTGAGGCAATGGATCCGGGCAACACAGGTGAGTGTTGAAGAGGTTGTGCGTCTCAACACTAGGATATTTAAAATTTTATTTGGTATGCCTAATGTTAGAGCACTGCTCGGTCGAACTCGCAAGCATTGCTATCTCAATCTTGTTTGTCAAGTTTAGTTGTCAAAACTATAAGTCTTGATTTCTAGTCTACTTATAGCTGCGTCTAGGATTAGGATAGAATGTGTAGTTGAGATTCACAACGTTCATCGATTGAAGACGAAGAACTACTAAGGGGAGATTGTGAAACTTCATCAACAAAAGGTATGTAGAGACTTGAACTCATCTATCACTCAGAAGTCTATTTCTATTCTATCTCCTATTGAGACAAAAGTCGTATAGCTATATAAACTTTACTTTACACACATTTGATATTTCGAGCTGAGTTTAACTCGCTTACATATTTCTCGAAATATGTATTGGTAAGCTTTTGCTTTAACCAAGTTCATCTTTATTCTTGACGAAAGTCAAAAGATGATCATGTGAAAATCGCCTGGTAACATCTTACATGATTTGTGTGAGACAGTCATTTGATGTAGACTCGGAATATTTCGTATTGATCTATTGATCATTTGAAAATTGCTTTGAAGCTAATAGTTTGTGTGGGACAGCTATTCCCGTCTTCTAAGAATGTTTCAATGATTAAAATGGAGTTTAGAACGATTAACCATTGATTGGATATAGCACAGTATGCGTACTTGTATGCTAACTGTTGCAAGTTATTCCAAGTCCGGGAACCATAGTATGCATACCCGTATGCGTACTGGTTTAACATTTGAAGTCCGTGAACTTAGTATGCATACCCGTATGCGTACTGGATTAACAGTTCAAGTCTGGGAATTTAGTATACGTACCCGTTTGCATACTAATTCAACTGAGTTCGGTCGTGAACGACAGTATGCATACCCGTTCGCATACTGACGGACAGACCAAGTCCGGAACTCTAGGTATGCGTACCCATTTGCATACCTGAGTGGGTTAAGTTCTAAAATCGGTTTATTCGTGAACAAATGCATTTATATAATAGGGAATGCAATCTTTGCAAACCGTGGCTATAATGTTCATGAATTGATCGAATGAATCAAAATCGATTTTGCTTCAATTGTGTCTTATATACTTCTATGAGAATATAAACAATTGAACAACTCTATAACTAGTTTCATTTGAGTCATTTGAACTAGTTGTTATTAAGATGAACAAGGTTGATATGAAAGTGTTCATATGGCTAACGTCGGTTAACTATTGTTGAGCCAGCTAAGTGTACACGTTTAGGTACGGTTACCCAGATCTAAATGAAGGTACATTTCATTTGTGTGTAACAAGCTAAGTTCTATCTAACGGTTGAAGGATATTAGCTTGAATCTAATCAGGTTTTCATCTAACGGTGAATATTGAATGCTTTGTTACCAAGGTAACATTGATTGCAAACCCTGATTTGGAGACTATATAAGGGAGAAATCTAGTAACTAGGAAACCTAATCCCCACACCTCCTGTGTTATACTAGTTGCGACTAGAGTCGATTCTCCTTTAACCTAGGTTTTTCTAAAACCTTTATAGGTTAACGACTTAAAGACTTCGTTGGGATTCTGAAGCCAGACCGAGTTATTTTCTCTGTAGTTGCGTGTTCTGATCTTACTTTGGTCTATCATATAGAGAACTATCTTCTCTAAGATTTGCTCGAGATTCAATCTCCGATAGGTAAGATAAAAAGTAGTCACAAACATCTTCGTCTCATCGTTTGTGATTCCACAATATCTTATTCCGCTTCCATACGGTTAAGATCATTATGAGGTGATTGATATTACTAGGCTGTTCTTCGGTAATATAAGTCCGGTGTATCTATTGGTTCCTGTTCACCTTGATTTATCAAAAAACGGAACAAAACTCGTAAGTATTTCTGTGGGAGACAGATTTATCTATTCAATAGACTTTTCTATGTGAGATAGATTTTTTTATCAACTCTTTGACTTTGGGTCGTAGAAACTCTTAGTTTTGGGTGAGATCAGCTAAGGGAATCAAGTACATAGAGTCCAGCTGAGATTCAGAGGCGTAAGGAACGCGATTGTACCTTAATGAGTGTGAGATTGGTTAGGGCTCAACTACATTCCAGTCCGAAGTTAACTTGTAGTAGGCTAGATTCTGTAACGGCTTAATCCAGTGTGGTGTTCAAATCTGGACTAGGTCCCTGGGTTTTTCTGCATTTGCAATTTCCTCGTTAACAAAATTTATGGTGTCTGTATTAATTTTTTTCCGCATTATATTTGTTTATATAATTGAAATATCACAGGTTTTGTGTAGTTCAATCAATTAGATAATCTAACCTTTGGTTGTTGATATAAATTGATTGACACCTTAACATTGGTCTTTGGAACCGTTCAAGTTGTTTCTCATAATAATCAGGCTCGCGGATTTCTTTCTGCTTGATTTGCTGATTACATTGAGAAACAAAGATATAACTCTTGGATATATTTTCCTTGATTGAGTCTGACTGTCTAGTTGATTCTCTTTGAAATATATTGGAGTTAGTCCATACAGATTGCCTAAAAGAAATATTGGGTGTGGTTGTTAGACCCCCACTTTTTCACTTAATAAATATAAAGCATTTAGTTCAAGGGTAGTTACTTAGCTCTATCTCCGCTAGACATGTCCTTCACGTATAATAGGGCTTTGGATGTATCAGGCTCTCTCGCGAGTAAGCATCATCAGGCGTTAATGACGATATCAGGATGACGACGGATTGATAGACGAACAAAGTCCCCAGGTCTTGATGGGACGAAAAATAGCCGGTTGTAAAGAGAGTTGTTCAACAAGACTTACTTGTGTGTGGAACCTTCGGATGTATGATCTTGCATTCTTTCTAGGAAGTTGCTTCACATATGCCAGGTGGCAATGTTCCGAAAGAATGTAGTCTTACTTGTTTTTTTTAGGTAATAGGCATGAACAAGACATTCCTCACATAGTGGTAAAGATCGTCTGGTTTCTTAGGGCTAGCAGTGGTAATATGGACAGGCGCTTCGAGCGAGAACAATATCATGATATTATGGCTCAACTTGTAGCAGATAACGCCAAGGTAGGGAATAAGAGACTCGTGGAGGAGCTGATAATGGAGCCGGGAGCTTCTTTGAAGTTTACTGAAGTATGTCAAAATCGCCAGACTTCCCTGACGTCGAGCATGGACTCTCATTGTCTTCCTTGATTCTCGAAACGGTAAGGCATGCTTCATTAATAGGATCAGTCAGCCTGGTAGAAAAGCTGACGATAACTTTATGAAATGGATTGAAAAGAGGGAGGCAGTCCCCTGTCCACGAGTATCCACTGAGCTTACAACTTGGTAGACGTTGTTGATTTGCCTGAGTGGAGCAAGTATCATGGTTGTAGACATGACGAATGAATTTCTCGGTTGAATGAGAATCTTGACAGAAACATAGTGACACCAGTGTGGATCAACTAGCGCCTTGTCGTACATTTGAGACCAGGTGAGCAGTCTCAGTCACCTGTTTTTGTTTTCATATCGTGCCTTTGAGAAATAGGTAAGTTCTTATATACGAACGACTCAATTGATGGGTTGCGCAAATATAATGAAGTTCCCGACATATAGAGAGTCAAATATGATGAAGATCCTAACATGGAGAGAATCCATGTGCACCTTTCAGTCCCCAGGTGCAATCTTTTCTAGCAATTCAACCATTTCTTCCATGGGAGAGGATATTCTGAAAGTGTCTCTCTTTGATGTTGTTTCCGTCGGGTGATGTAATTTTAAAGTGGTAAGTAAGGTTGTCGTTCACTCGGACTTGTGAAGATTCGAGTTTTTAAATTTAATAAAAATATATACAAAAATATTACAAAGGGTGCGAGAGTTACTGGGACTCAGGATTCCACCAAATTTAATTCATGTGATTCACATAATAATTCCAATCAATTATAGCTCAAATATTAAAAAGTATGGACTCTTATTCTTTGCCAAAAGTAGATTTTTGAAAAGCATTGACTGTAAATCAAAAGCATGATGTATCAAAAATACATTGACCAAGCATACATCATCAAACAATATCACACCCATTCAATAAAAATCATAAATCAATTAAAAATCAATGCAAATAGTCATAAAAGAATTATTAGAATTACCACATGCGTGAAATAGGGCTTCCTTCGTCATCCCAGTGTTGGGGTTTAGCTCCTCATATTAGCAGTATGCTCAAAAGTTGATTTCATTGATCAAATAAGGTGTTTTTATTAAAAAGGACGAGCTATAGTTACATAAAGCTTGTTGTAAGGAAGGTAATGGTCGCTGAAAGTATTAAGCGAACACAGTCAAAAACGATAACAACTTTCTGTAGTTGAATATAAGACTGCTTATGCGACGGTTCGATGTGGGTCAAAGTTCTTCGTGTTCTTCGAGACTGTTCTGTGTGCGTCTGATGTTCTTCGTGTTCTTCAGCTCCGCACCAGCAGAAAACAGCAGCAGGTAGCTTTCTGTTCGTCTTGGTTTCTCACTCCTCAGCCCTTATCAGCCCCCCAAACTCTCGACACCCCTTATATATGACCCAAAAAATCTATTTATATCAAAAAGACCGATTAAATCTCTCCAAAATCTTCCGAAATCTGTTTCTTTCTCTTCACGGCAAAGTTGCGGCAATTTCTTGTTTTAGAATTTCCACGCGTATCTGAGCTTTCCTTTTGATTCTAAACTATTCCTTAGATAGATATCAAGCTTTGGGAAGAAAATCTTTCCTTTAATCTCTCTAAAATTTCCTAAAATCGGTCACACACGTGACTTTCCATATTTTGCTGTTGAGATGAAAATCCGTCGATTGAGCCCAGTTTAATCGATTTAAACACCCATGTTAGATTCCTAGACCCATAAGGAGTCTACCCTATGAAAATCAGAGGTTTAATCGACCTCAAACTCCTCCAAATCACTACCACCAAAAATGCCAGAAACGTGTATATATTTTGGTTTTGGTTTCCCGCCAAAATTTAGAATTTGAACGTGAAAGGGTAAGGTCACCCCTTATCCAGTGGTCGCCCCTTATCCGTTACTGGAGTTCGCATAACACTCGTCCCTTGGGTTGCATTTATCAACTTTTCGAGCCAATTTCGCCACAAAAGCTTATTTCTCCAAAAACACCTACAAAGTGATAAAATACCAAAATAAGTACAAAAATGGGTACTAACAATATACACAATAGAGATGAAAATAGACATATAAATGCGTCTATCATCGGGCCAGACATGGTGTAGCTTGGACGCGATTTTCTTATTGCGGCAGTCGCGCATGTGGTATGAGAGTTGGAGATGGCAGGTTTGGATGCACAAGATGTTGCGTCTCTAAAGTTGTGGCTTTTCTCTTGCTGCTTTAGGGAAAATGCTTACAGAAGGCCGAAGGTTGTATTGCTCGTTGGTGAAACGTATGCTTCCATGAGTCTCGTGAGGCTCTTCATTCCTTGCAGGCCTGGTTCTTTCTAGCAAGGCAGGTGCTATTGTAGCTGAGCGTTTAGTAGCTTCATGAAGTTCAAAGAATGTCTGAAAGTGCAAGTTCTCCAGCAAAGCATGATAGACAGGCACCATCCTATTAATGCATAATTCCACCAATTATTGTTCAGTCACATTTGGATCGTGACAATCTAGTGCCTGAATTCTGAATCTCTTGACATAATCGTTCGGATGCCCATTGTTTCGCTGAAATATTCTTCCCAGGTCCGATAAAGTGATTTGCTCAAACACAAATAAATATTTCTTGTAGAAGGAGTTAACCATTTCACACCAATTGGCTATGCTGTTTGATGTAATGTTGTTGTACCAGGTATATGCTCTCCCAGTAAGTGATTTTGAGAACTCTTTCAGGCGGAAAACATGGTTGTATTCATGTTCTCCTAGTGATTCCAAAAAATGAGAGATGTGTTCACGAGCGTTATCAGTACTGTCATAAAGGGAGAATTGAGGAGAGGAATATCCTCTGGGAAGAGGAACTTTTTGCACATCAGGAGTGTAAGGAGGTTGGTGTTGATGAATGGTTGTCGGGTTTTCCTTACCTTGATTTTGGAAAAGTCGTTCCAGATCTTCACGCGTGACGAAATTGGATTGTTGATTTCTTTCAGATGGATGTTCGAAAATAACACGAGCTTCTTCACCTATAAAGGCTCGCCCTGTTGAGGTGCTTGCACCAGAAGTTATGAAAGCGTTATCTGCCTGCTCCGTTTGATCTTGATGTTGTTGTTCTGGTAATAACCGCTCTGTCAGTGTCTTGAGAAAAGTGAGTAACTCCTCCTAGGTTGCATCCATGTTCGTCTGAGCTCTAACCAGGACTCCATGCCTCTCCATTAAATCAGCAATGGTAGGAGGAGGCTGATTGTCTCGGATTCTTCTAGCATCCTGTCTTGATGTAGGAATAATTGTAGTTCCGGTGACGGGAGGTGTCACACTTAAAGAGGTGTTAGGAGAGGTGGTAGCATCCCTGGCTCTTGTGACAGGAGGTGTTACATCCGAGGAAGTGTTATCAGCGCCAATGGTGTTTTTTGTAGGAAATGTAAAAGCAAGGAGTGTGTTGACAGCGCCGGAAGGTGGTGCATTGATGTTAGTAGCAGGATGAACGGCGCCAGCAGGATTGTCATCGCTAACAACATCAAGATTGGTTACGATCCAAACCTAAGATCCACCATTTTGAAATTGAGAAATTGATTTTGCAACCGAGAGATTAATCTCCCACTGTGGTCGCCAATTTGTAGTAGGGTAAAAACTGATCCTGGAGAAAAGTGGTAAATTGGGTATCCTGGTGATAATCAAATCTAAACCCTAAACATATGTACTGCACATGAGTACTTTATATTTGAGAGATCAATATGTACAATCCTGGCCTAAACCAAGAAATGGCCGTTCTAGCTATGGATTCCAGGTGGTTTCTGAATACTTGTGTTGATAACCAGGAAGAATGTTATTCCTTGAAAATAGATTGAAAAATCTATTTATACAAGTCATAATTGAACACACTGATCTCGTTGGAAGGGGATTTGGTGAAGTGGTGGAGATCATGGGTGAGTGGTGAAAACCGTGTCTTGTGGCTATGGAAGACTGGACGGTTTGTACTACTACTACTCCTCTACCTGTCACCTATCCGCTATTCTAGACACTTTCTCTTGATGGGCGTATTGCACGCCGCATGCTGTAAACCGCCATACCAATACCCTAATGAACATCCCCCAGTTGCGACATGTTTGATTCTCGAGTAGAAAATAACACTTAGTCATGCCTGGCATGATTTATATTACTAAGTATGCCATGTAAAATTTACTTGTATAATTGATTTTCCTGAATAAGGCCCATATTTCTTAAGTAAAACAAGTCATAAGAATGGGAGTTGTTGTGAGCCAGTGCTCAGAAATAGCATATGATGCTTTTAGGTCAAATAATTAAATTATTCGTAAAATCGACATTTAAAAAATATCGTTTGTAATCGATGCATGTAAAGCATCGCTGTTAAGCAAGCAACTTAAACATAATCGATGCATGTAAAGCATCGTTGTTTATAGCCTGCCCAAACCAGTCGAGGATTTCACGGACTTATAAGGGGCATGACCGGCATACTTTGGCCTATGATTCGGAGCAGTACCTGTGGGCTAGGAGCGACGTGATTGGTCAAGGCCAAAGGTGGGTCGCCGGTGAGCATAGTGACACCTCATGGGTCACCCAGGATTGAATCAAAGGCAGCAAATTCGGCCAGCTAAGTTGAGCGGTTGTGATCAATTTAAGACTGCCATGGGCGGTCTTGACCTAATTAAGACCCTTTTGGGGCCGCTCGACTGGCTTATTTTGGCTGGTAATTGTGAACGCTTCCTACGGGTTAAGAGAGTTCTTCTTGGCCGGGATAATAGAGGGCCCGCTCGTGAACACCATGGAACTTGTTTGGTCGCGCCAGGAAGGGGCCAGGCTTGCCAAATCGACCGTCCAAGTCGTATGGCCGTGATCGTTTCTTCCTGGTTTCCTTTTTTCTTCCTTGCTTCCCTTTTTCTTCCTGGTTTCCGATTTTTGATAGAATTGTATTTCTCTTAGCTCCAGGGCCGGTTTCCTAGCTTGCCTAGGTTTAGTATCGACCAATAAGGATCGAGATATCGTGTAGGCTCCGTTTTGGGGCAAAAGACCTAATTTTTGTAAATTGGCAAAATTAGGTCAAAATTTAATTTTGTGAATCGACACAAAATTAATCAATTTTTTTGGTGAATCTTGCACGTTGATACAAAATCACTAATTTTTATCTTGGAAAGCAGTGCAGCTCGGCACGCCTCTGATTGAGTACTTTCATGCGCACCTTAATCTTGACACTTCGGGAAATCTATGCTACTCATCTGAGAGTGAGCATTAATTGCCATATCATATCAATGTTAAGAGTTCAGCCAGGAACATAGCATAGGATAAATACTCAGCGGGATCTGCATTAATGAATAACACGACCAAAAACTTAAATAGAATTTATAGAATATTTGGGATTGTTGCAACATGCACCAATATTATTCTAATTAATTTCGTAAATACTGAATTACACGGTACATAGGTAAGAAGAGAGGTATAGACACTAATCGTCTTCTTGACAGCCCTACTTCTTTGCAGAAAGCAGGCATACAAATATGGAGTTTTACAGTTTTAGCCTTGAATTAAAAACCACCATCAACAGCTTCCAAGACCATGGATTCTGCCTTTTCCATTGTCATGGAAATTTCTGGGAGATCATTCCTATTGACATCCAATACACCATTGATATTCTTTGGGACCCACATCTGAGTGCGTTTAGGAACAACCAGAACATTCTTCCTATTATTCTCTTCACGATTTCTCGGAGGAAAATTTGATTGACTATTCTTTTGCAAGTTAGTTTGTTTCTAATTAGGAGAATAGGATCTAGTCTTTACAAAGTTATCCTTTTGATAATCATGACGATTGTGAAAAGGCTTCGTATAATGTTTATAGGAAAATCCACGCTTATCACAAAACTGATTCCTTTGCCTAAAGGTTGGACAGTCATAACCCGTAATGTCAAGGGGACTAGCCTTAACATATGATCTAGGTTTGATCACTTCTTATAATGCCCAAACAAGAACATCATGAAGTTTCTCATTCCCTATGAGAAAACGACATCCCCTTTGCATGTGACCTTTATTTCCGCAATTATAGCAAACATAAGAAATGTTCTTACCCGGATGCGTGTGTGTTGTCTTTGGAGGTTGATAGTCTTTTTCTCTTTCGAATATTAACTGTTGGTGAAGGATTTTCACTTTTGATTTCATTGAAATACTTTGGTTGAGAAGAATCACTAGCCTTGACAAATTTTACCTCTTTGCTAGTACTTGGAGCATCTATTCCCCTGTGCCCAATCCTCGTGTATCACGATGATTTTTACTTGCTCCTAGCATTGCGGTTAACTTGCTCGATCTAGTATTAAACTTTTTCAAGTCCTCTTCTAGCATCTTGGTTTTATCAAGAGCAGCAGCTAGATCATCTTAAAGGTGTTTTTCTTGAGAAATATACGCACTTTCTTTGTCTTTAAAACTAATTTGTTGAGAGTTAATCCTTACTTTAAAATCTACAAGTTTCTCTTTCAACAAAGAAATCATGACGGAGATTATCACATTCAGGTGACTTTCTACTTAGGTCTTCCTCCCAATCTTTGATGATCGATTCGTTATGGTGATTCCAACCATAAAGACCTCCATAAATCCTTCTCAATTTCTTGTTTTCTCGACATAGAGGAGTTAGCAAAGGTGTGAGACAATAAGTCGTCAGCTTTTTCTTTGCCAAAGGTTTTATCATCTCGACATACTCTAAGATTTCCTCATCTATATCTCTATCAATATATGAATCACGTTCATCGAAAAGTTCATCCAACTGTTTTCCTAGGTGTGTTTCCCAGTCATCAAAAGTTTCTACATCATTAACAAGACAAACTTGTCTAGTAGATTCACGCGAGCTGATTTCATGTAGATGTTTAGATATTGATTTAAATGCGACAATTCCCTCAGGTGTTATATTCAAACTTTTAACAAAATCAAATCATGTGTGTTCCACATTCGAAAATCTGTCTATAGGTAAGATCGCTACAAACCTAGACTTATTGTTTGCCTAATCTGATACAAATTGAAAATGCGGGGGTACCGAGTACACCGCCTACTTTTTCGTTTGGACCTATGAAATGACGAGGGTACCCAAGTACCCCACAATCTATTCGTTTCAACCTTTAAGTCTGATATCTTAAGTGATCGTCTATGGACAAAGTGGAGACAATACAACTTCAAGATATTCACTTGATAATAGTTACAGTCCAAAACCGATTTACTATAGGATCAATATCAAGTGATTAGGATTAACATACAAGTGTTATTTACTTTATTATAATAAGATAATTATAAAGCAGAAGTAAAGTAAATGGCATAACAAGATTTTGTGAACGAGGAAACCGCAAATGCAGAAAAACCCCGGGACCTAGTCCAGTTTTGAAAACTCTCATAATTAAGCCGATATACAAAGAACAAAGCCAACTTCGTATATTTGAGACCAAGTAATCTACCTCTAGTTACTTAGTTCCCTCAGTATCCATGCGCCTACAACCATCTCGTCAACGCACGTGAATCCCAAGACATAAATCGCTATCTTGAGTTGTTTTATCGATGTAAAGTCTTAAGCACTTAACTCCTTTTGATCGTCTTCCAAACAGTAAATGAACAAAGTTGTTTGGTAACTACTCCAGTAATCTTTTATGAAAATATTTGTTCATTTTTGACAACGGCTCTTTCATTTTAACTAGTAAACTCCTTTGTCGGGTAAGATCAATCTAAATACGTAAACCAGATCTAGATTCACAATTATTAGATACAGATACTAAAGGATACCACCAAATGATAGTTGCCGATCTAAACGACTATATGATCAAATCTATCAAAGATAAACCTAATCTAATTCGGATCCCAGTCGATCAATATGTTTTCACAAATCATGAGATACAAAAACCAATAAGAAAAATCTTATTTTCTCCAAATCTTAAATTTCGTTATATTGTACCTGCACAACACAAACTTGAATTCACTTATGATCGATCACGCACATAATGGAGTCTGTTAACAATGGATGATCACAAGTTGTCTTCAGATCTAAAAATAGTTCTGAAGATCCCGTCAATACTTTGATTTAGTTTGAGTGACCTTATATCAGAAGAGAAGGCTCTCAAGAATAATCAAACTAGGTGCAATCAAAGTTTCAACAATCGTTAGTCAATCAAATCAATAATCGAAAACTAAAATAACAATGCAATTATCTAGTTTCCCACCAATAGTACTCGTAGAGCTTCTTGATCCCACATAAGTCTTTAAACGAGAGGTCGTAAGAGATTTCGCCCAACTAGGGTACTTTTATCTCTGGATAGACGGATCACAAGAAATGACACGAATGAAGTTTTCCCGGCTCTTAGGATAGTTTGCAAGAAATGAAAACTCAACTATTAATAGACCAGGGTTGTTTGGACAATAAGGAAATTTCAAGATCGAAAATATTCTCAAGATATGCAATAAGTACTTAATTTCGGTTTTCATATTTCCAACTAATATCCAACTTGTAATTCCGAAATCTCTCATTAGAATAAATTTAATATTAGTGTAGCACTTAACTAATATAACTTTCCAAGAGATATGTTTTGATTGCAAGAATATCAAAAATCTTATTTAAAAGATTCTCAATATTTCGGTTTGGGATCACCTTGAGTATCAAGGAATATCTTTGAACAATAAAAGATAAGAATTATATACATGTTCAAATTATTTCGAAATCTAGAACTTTCCTATTTAGCAAACCCTAATTCCAAAATCACACAAAACCGTAAGTAATATGTGAATGTTGGAAATTGGTTTTTGCTCTTGGGACCGGTTCTACGATGACTCCTAACATAAGTTAAGATCGGTTCTACCAAGTCTCCAAAATATAAGTAGGGATCGGTTCTACCAAGACTTCCAACAATAGTTAGGAACGGTTCTACCATGACTCCCAATATAGGTAAGGATCGGTTCTACCAAGACTCCCAACATAACCTAGGATCGGTTCTACCATGTATTCCAATATAGGTAAGAATCAGTTCTACAAAGACTCTCATCATAAGTTAAGATCGGTTCTATAATGTATCCTAAAGTAGCTAGGGATCGGTTCTACCATAACTCTCAACATGAGTTAAGATTGGTTCTACCAGAATTCCCACCTTAGGTTCAAATTGGTCATCCAATAGATCTTCATTGAAAACCGGACCAAAACACCTACTGATTTATTTTTGATTACGAAACAAGTTTCGTATATGTACTTCCTTTAAACATATGCAATCAAACATACATTCGAATTCCTAAGATGAAATCACACCTATATACAATACACAATCAAGTAACGGGTTATATATATTATGTCGATGTCGCATTTACGAAGTTCGTAATTAAATAGTCTTCCCTGATACTTTGATCATAATAAAACGACCAAGTCTAATACTAGAGTATTAAATATAACATCACATGTTAGTTTTGAATCTTAAACGACTTGAAAGTAATGATAGGAATGAAAACAAGTAAAGTCAGTATCACTAACCTCAAGCGGAAGGATGATGTTTTCATTGTAGTTGATACATCTTCACGATCTTTAGGTCTTCAAGCTAATACTTGTATGTCTCAACATTACTAGATTTTCTAGTCTGTTAGATCACTGCTCGGTCGAACTCGCAAGCGTTGCTATCTCAAGCTTGTTTGTCATTTTAGTTGCCAAAAATATAAGTATTGATTTCTAGTCTACTTATAGCTAAGTCTCGGACTAGGATAGTAAGTGTAGCTGAGCTCAAGACTCCACGACGTTCATCATGCAAAGACGAAGAACTACTCAAGGAACTTGTGGAACTTCATCGACAAAAAGGTATGTGGAGACTTGAACTTATCTATCACTCAAAGGTCTATCTATTCTATCTCCTATCTTGAGACAAAAGTCGTATTGCTATATAGACTACGATTATACACATTTGCTATTTCGAGCCTAGTTTATCTCTCTTATCTATTTCTCAAAATATGTGTTGGTAAGCTTTCGCTTTGGACAAGTTCATCTTTACTCGTGACAAAAGTCATGTTGATTATTTCAATAACTTGAAAATTGCTTTGATGAAAAATAGTTTGTGAATAACAACTATATAACATCCTCTAAGAAATTTTAATGATTTAAATGAGAGTTTAGAACATGTAACCATCTTTGGATATAAACATGGTGTGTTCTCACATTTGTGTAAAAGTCCAAAACCGGGAACCCAAAGTATGCGTACCCGTACGCGTACTGGCGGTTGTTGGAAATCCGGGTAAGTATGCATACCCGTACGCATACTGGCGGAAAGTTCACGTCCGTGAATTTCTGCTGGAGTTTGAAAGTGAAAAACAAACTCAATCCAGTTACTTAAGTACGCGTACCCGTATGCATACTTAAGTAGGTTACTTTCTAAAATCGGTTTGTTCATGAACTAAAACATTTATATATTAAGGAATGCAATCTTTGCAAACCGTGGCTATAATGTTCATGAATCGATTCGAGTGAATCAAAACCGATTTTGCTTCGATTGTGTCTTGTATAATTCTATAAGATCTAACTAGTTCATTTGAGTCATTTGAACTAGTTACAGTGAAGATGAATAAGGTTGATATGAAAGTGCTCATATGGCTAACCATTGGTTAACTATTGTTGAACCAACTAAGTGTACACGTTTAGGTACGGTTACTCAAACCTAAATGAAGTTACATTGCATTTATGTATACCAAGCTAAGTTCGATCTAACAGTTGAAAGATATTAGCTTGAATCTAATCAGGTTTTCATCAAACGATGAATATTGAATGCTTTGTTACCAAGGTAACTTAGATTGCAAGCCCTTATTTGGAGACTATATAAAGGAGAACTCTAGCAACTAGGAAACCTAATCCCCACAACTCCTATGTAATACTAGTTGTATAAGCTAGAGTCGATTCTCCTTTAACCTTAGGTTTTTCACGAAAACTTGTAGGTTAACGACTTAAAGACATCATTGGGATTGTGAAGCCAGACCCAACTATTTTCTATGTAGTTGCGTGATATGATCTTGTTGTTTCTATCGTTATTGAGTACAATCGTAAGATTGACTTGAGATTTATATCTCCGATAGGCAAGATAGAAAAGTAGTCACAAACACTTTCGTCTCATTGTTTGTGATTCCACAATATCTTGTTTCGCTAGTCGATTAAGATTATTGTGAGGTGATTGATATTTCTAGGCTGTTCTTCGGGAATATAAGTCCGGTATATCAATTGGTTCATGTTCACCTTGATTTATCAAAAGACGAAACAAAACCCGTAGGTATTTCTGTGGGAGACAGATTTATCTATTCTTATAGACTTTTCTGTGTGATACAGATTTGTTTATCAAGTCTTCGACTTTGGGTCGTAGCAACTCTTAGTTGTGGGTGAGATCAACTAAGGGAATCAAGTACGTAGTATCTTGCTGGGATCAGAGACGTATGGAGCGCAACTGTACCTTGAATCAGTGTGAGATTGATTGGGGTTCAACTACAGTCCAGACCGAAGTTAGTTTGTAGTAGGATAGTTTCTGTAGCGGCTTAATACAGTATGGTGTTCAATCTGGACTAGGTACCGGGTTTTTTTTGCATTTGCGGTTTCCTCGTTCACAAAACTTATGGTGTTTGTGTTATTTCTTTTCCGCATTATATTTTGTTATATAATTGAAATATCACAGGTTGTGCGTTGTATCGATCAATTGGTAAATCTAACCTTTGGTTGTTGATTGAGATTGATTGATCTCTTAACATTGGACTTTGGTACCGTTTAAGTTATCTCTCTTATATTCAATCGGGTTCGCAAATTATTATTTGTTTTATTGCGGATTGAATTGAGAGATTAACATATAACTCTTTGATATACTTTTTATAAGATTGAGTCTAACTGTCTAGTTGATTCTCTTGTAAGTATATTGGAGTTAGTCCATACAGATTGCTAAGCGTAATATTGGGTGAGGTTGTTAGACCCCCGCTTTTTCATAGTCTAACCTAAACGAAGTTGACTATAGTACATTTAATCAAACGACTTTAATTGAGTTTTGATACTAAAATATGACAACCAAACTTGACATACCAACGCTTGGTGGGTTCAACCGAGCAATGCTCTAACAACCTATAAGACAAAACCTAATACAATAATAAGTAGACCAACTTAATGATACTTGAACAATATGTATATATGGTTTATCTTTCTTGTACAATCAGTAGTTTAGATCAAAGATCCGTGAATCTGAATGTATACAATAACTCTTGGACTATATCAAAAATCAATATCCAGAATCAACCTAGTATGTACCAGAACAGTACACGAATCGAATTATAACAAGAACAAGTCTTGTAGGTTCTATACAGTTACTGTCTAGGTTGAATATCGAATCACTTGCTTTTACTTTAATTATATCAACACAATTATAATGCGGAAGTAAAATGTAAAGCAAGACATAGAGAAATTTTGTTAACGAGGAAACTGCAATTGCAGAAAAACCCGGGGCCTCGTCCAGATTTGAACACAAGCTGTTACACCAAACTCCTAAAAGAACACCAATTCTCTTTAGGAATTCCTCTTGTAAATCTTCTCGCACAACACCAATTCTCTTTAGAAGATACTCTCGAAAAGCTTCTAGCAGAACACCGATTCTCTTTAGAAAATACTTTCGAAAACTTATAGCAAAACACCAATTATCTTTAGAAGATACATTTGAAGAATCCTTTAGAAAAATATTAGTTCTCTTTAGAAGATGCAACAACACCGTTAATACTTTTTGATATTTTGCTTTCACAAAACACCGGTTTGATTTTCCTTTAGATGAGAATCAAGGTTTTGGAAATCTTGTGTTTGTTTTGAATAATTACCAGGTAAAAGTAATATCAAAACAAACTCGTACATTAAGTTTTATTATATTCTTCAAAACTGGAAGAAAAACCTAATTATTCTATAACAAGAACGCCTTGTGTTGATCAAGAAACTGATAATGAAAAGTAACTAGAATAAATCTAGAGATATCTTATTAGAACTTCTTAAGGAATTTATGAGACACCTAAATCGAAATTTTCTTTCTATTCCAGATTTCGACCAACTAATGTGGGTATAAGATCGTTAACTGAAATTTATCAAAACTTTGGATTTATGATCAACAATCTTTGAATGACCTTATATCAGAAGAGAAGGACCTTTGAATAGACAAGAATTATCGATTAACCTAGATTACAAGTTGCGTAACTATCAAAGAGATTATTACCAACTCGGCTTTGCCATCCCCAAGGCAACCTTTTTGTCTCATTCTTGTTCACGAAGAACATAAGTAGTGGAAAACAACCTTATGAAGATTACACCAATTTTCCAAGGGATGCATTGTGTAGCTTACATGAACCCTTTATTTATAGTAAACGGTTGCTTGAAATCTAAGCAAGTTCATGAGTTATTCCCTTTTACATAGACTCTCCTTATTTTGAGAGTCTTTCCTAACAACTCTTGCATAAATAATTACTTTAGCAAAAATTATATTTTTATAAAATAAATTACAATTTACCTTAGGAAGGAGTTTTAAAACATCACACACGCTTTAATATGGTAATCAATTGTGTGCGGAAGAATAACCATCTTTCCTAGATAAGGAAACATCAAAAACTTGACCAAGAAAAGGCATCTAGTCATGTTTTCACGCTCAAGTCCGTGCACCATTACAAACAATTCGTGGAGTGTTTCCTAACCACGAACTGCAACAGCAACACTTATAAGTGTTACTCCAATAAATCACTCATAACTTCTTCGTTATAGCACGGAATTGAGTGATTCTTGGCTAGTTGGATTCGTATGCTCATTCACTACAACATGAGGACCTTTCCAAGTAAAAAGATCATTATCACTAAAGTCATGTCTCAAATACCCTCGAGTCATACATAAATGCATGTTTACCATAATAGGAATTGTTCCATACAGTGAGCACTTGTTTCGATAGATCATAAAGGTATAATTGAAAAAGAGTCCAAATGAAATCAGTCACCACATACCTTTGTTGATGAAGTTTTCATTGACGTCTTCGTCTGATCTTCAGTCTTCGAGGGTTATTCAGTGATGTCTAATACTCAACTACAAACTTCTAATCCTAGTCTGAGGCTTGAATTTAGTAGACTAGAAATCAAGAAAGAGTTTTGATCATCTAACATTGACAACAAGCTTGAGATACAAAAATTTGTGGGTTCAACCGAGCATTGCTCTAACAACTCCATTTAAGTGGATTGTCACCCAACAGACGTAACTTATCCTAAGTCCCACCGGTTACAGTTGCCCAAGAAGTGTTTACAAGTTCACTAAATTGTGGATGCTCACTCCATGACATTTCAAACTTAAAAGTGGTTTTTCTTTTCTTCCTTGTGGTTCTCATAGTGTGTAGCAGAATAGGAGAATGATCACTGTTAATTCTTGGTAAATTTAGGACAGAGGCATATTCAAACAAATACCACCACGTCATATTACAAAGAACACGATCAAGTCTTTCGTAAATAGGCTACAGACTTGACATACTGCTGCACCAAGTATACGCTGGACCACTTGTACCCAGATCCACCACATTGACTAAAATACGTGAGATTGGTTACGAGAGAATTCAAAGCCATCAACACCCCCTATTACACGCTGGTTTCTGCTACATGTGAGACTGGGTTGTTGGTATTCTTCGGAGGAAAGGAAAGAGAAATGGAGGAGCCTAACGGTCGAGTAACCAACATTAAACTGTTATTCGAATTTGATGAATCAGTGGCAGTAGAATCATTCAATGAAACTTCATATTTAAAATTCTTCTCCATCAAGTTTGACATCTTCGACAGGATGTCATCATAGTTGGTGTCTGATAAATTCTCATTCCCTTCCAGTGCCAACAAATCTCGAAACGAAGAAAGAAAACTAGAACGAAGAATGCTTTAAGAAGAGAAAAATCTAGATAAAATCAATGATGTAGAACTACTAGAATCAGATGGATTTCGTATGCTTTATCAAAAAATGTTGTCAAAATTGAAGATAAACTCGTGAAGGAAAGTACTTGCTTTTTCTTATGTTAGATGTTCACTCAGAATGGAAAATCCCGACAGGTTGGCTTCTTATAACGAGTATGGGATATGCCAACATACTCTATAACGTTTTGGTACCGACACATCATCTGGTACATCCCAACCCACTGTTTTGTGTCTTGTATACTCACTGTGTTATTCATCCGATAAACCAACAAAGGTGTAAGATTGGTTGAGATAAGAAAACATTGTTGAAATACCAATCTGAGTGGTATTTTTTTTACCGTTTGTAAATAATTTGTACAGATCTAATTACCGGTGGTTCAGATTTAGCCTAGTACAACAGAAATTTCCAGGAAAAAAAATCTCTGGCTGAATAAAAGATTTTACCTAAAAATACGACAAATTGAGAATCTTGAACCAATGTCAGCAGATACAGATAGGATACGGGTCTGTATAGGCATTAGGAAGCTACGACAAACCATGCTAAGGCTAAGTCTTATGGTGCTAGTTTTGCTTCTAGATTAGTCAAAAAGGGTGCCTATTCTTCTCTTCTACTTCTCTCTCCAGATATATCTCGAATGCTAACTAGTAGCCAGATAGTTGCTCTGTTTCATTCAGCGCAACCAAAATTTTACATTTCACGGAACGGTTCAACGAGATTGTTTTATATTTTGATCCAACGACCGAGATGGTTGCGCTATTCCATTCAACGCGACCAAATTCTACTTAAATGCTAAATTGGAATGACCATAAAACTTAGATAAATATTCTATGTGACTCTAATTTCCAATCTAGATGCTAGATTGGAAGACCATAAGACTAGTGGTCTCACATTTTGTTACATAGACACCTTGTGCAAACAAATTTTTGCACATGATCTATCATCGCACCTTTCCTCCCTTCGCCTGTCTCATCCCATCAATAATAACCGTTCAGTAAAAAGCAATAGTCGGCAAAAAGATAATGGTCTCGTGGCTATCATTAAATGGTTAAACACGTGTCAGCAAGTTACCGACGCCGTACATCTCTTATATAAACCTATCTTCAAGACAGAGAAGGAAACCCTAGGTGTTCTTCCTTTGTTTCTCTTCTCTTTTGTTTGTTTCCACCATTAAAGCATCTCCATCTCCTGTAGATTCAAAACAAACCCTTAGGCTTCATGCCCATGTCTATGTTTGTTTCAAGATCTTTATTCCGAAGTCTTAGTTTCTCTCTATTAAATCAAATGAGAAATAAGTTTCTCCATGTAGATCTAGAAAAAATACTTAGCTTCTTTTAAAATTAAAAGGGGTTCTTTTTTTTTATCAAATCAAATGAGAAATGAGCATTTTACATTGAAGTTTTTGATTTAAAAGATGGGTTCTTTTTTCTGGTTTTAAAATAGAGTTTTTCATTTATAAGAAATACTGATTTATTTTATTTTTAAGTTTTATACAATGCATAATTTTCTTGATCAAGATGTGGATTTACATCTTGAAATGATGTGATCAGGCTTTTCTACTAATCATCCATTAGATGATGAAAAGTCTAGATTCTTGCTTTCGTGTTTATTGTTAGTCATTTTAACTTATCAATTCTTTTGGTCAATTACCAGAGATGAGAGTTTTTTTTCTTCCATATATTTATGTATATATATTTATAAATCTACAAATAGCTGATTCGGAAATGAAAATTTAACTTTAATTTCAGTTTTCTAATATTCGCTAAAACAAAATTTCTCTTCAGTTTTGCAAGGGTAATATAGGCACATGATTTCAGCCGGGGATGATACTGGTTTGTTTTCTTCTTCTTCTAGAATTCACGGTGTTCACATGAATAGAATAGGAGTAGGATAAG
This sequence comes from Papaver atlanticum, assembly GCA_023531105.1. Classification (NCBI taxonomy): domain Eukaryota; kingdom Viridiplantae; phylum Streptophyta; class Magnoliopsida; order Ranunculales; family Papaveraceae; genus Papaver; species Papaver atlanticum. Next base: position 28,718,054 of record JAJJMB010007708.1, on the reverse strand, counting down.
AAGATATTATTGGTGTAGGTTAACATTTTTTTTAGTCAATGGCTTTGCAAGTAACTGGAATCGAGCGAGATATTATTGGGTCATCTATTTCCGTTATTCCTGCGATTGCCGCCCGTTGGTATAAATGTGAATATTATTTCTGATCTCTTCAAAGGAAAAAAAAAAGGTAAATCTTAAACGAAGCTTTCACTTCTCTCCATTAATGGAGTGTGAGTTTAAATCTGGGAAATCCTCTTGATTTCTGTGTTCTTCATTACCTCGTAGCATTCTCTATCTCTTTCTTCTTCTTCTTTTTTGATTCTTATTCATAGTTTTGTTGATCTTTCCTTTAAATCCAGAACCGATTTACATTATTTCTTCAATATATAAAAGATTTCTACTACTTAATTATTGTTTGTTTAATTTCCAGAAGTAGGATCCTACGCATTGAAAGATTACCATGAAGAATAGTTCCATCATCAATCGTACATATAATACCAGGAGTGCAAAAAGAGAGGTAATTCTAGATTTAAAAACTAATTTACTCTGATTTTGTTATGTTTTGTTGGTATGTTTGTGTTTGAAACATGTATAGATATGAATGTATCAGTTCTAATTGTTACTCCTGTGAAAAGTTATTAGTAATTCTCTAGTTTTTGAATGTGAATTAAAGAATCCATGTGTTTTTTTTTGTTTGATCTAGCATATATTTCTTTTAGTTTTTGAAAGCAATCCTGATTATACATATTTTAAGATTTTAATTGTATAATATGATGGTTAAATTATTTTAGGTTACATTGACATGATACTCTCTTATTGAACTCTCTTTAATTTTTTTATAGTTTAATATTAACATGTTCTTTTGGTTCTTTGTGTACTTTAGCATCTGTTTCTTTATGTGATAGTATGATCAATTGATTGTTGGTTAACATCTGCTGGTGGTATGCTAACCTATGCTTGAGTATCCACATGCTTCAGTATCAACATATTTATGCTGTTCTGTATGTCATTTATCTCCTTCTTTTCTGTTTTGACATCAATCTATGCATTGTAGTGGTCAAGTAATGGTTAGCCAACATCTGTTGGTGGTATGCAAAATATAGGATTATGTAGTAATGTAATGTTAGGTTTTGATTGTTGTGTGCTTAACCAATTTTTTGCTATGAAATAGTTGAGCTCTGTGCCTGTAACATTTCCTGCCGACCTCATCTCCCAGGTACAAGATAGTCGGTCTCAAAGGAATTCTAAGTTTGACACCAGGTCCAAGGGCAAAAATTCTGCATTATCAGTTTAGTATTCTAACCTAACATCTGCGAGTTTTCTTAGTTTAATTTGTCTGAATTTAACTGAGCTGTTCATTTTTGTAGAAGCATCAGGAATGGTCCTCATCCAAGGATTCTGACAAGCAATCTGAAGAAGTTGTGTCAGATTACGAAGATGAGTTGACTCAGGTAATTGCAACTTATATTCATGGATTAGTTTTCCAATAATTTAACTCAAGTTAACTGTTTCGTTGCTTTTCCAGGAGGAATCAGAGGATTCCGTGGATGGAAACGTAGCTTCTGAGCGCACTTCTAGGAAGTTGTCGCCAATCAGGAACCGGTCACACACCTCTGTAAGCATTTTCAAAAGTAATTCTGGTTTGTATTTACAGTTACTAGCTATTTTGCGTGCCTGAACTAATTGCTATTTCACTGTAAATGATACTTGTAAGATCTTGATGTCATGCTTGTTGCCTTTATTTTGATGCTAGGAACCCGAGGACTCCGCAGAAAGTAGTCATATTCAGCAGCACATTCCTGTCCAATCTGTCCAGCCACCACAGACCGAGGTGTGTTTACTTGAATGCTATTTGTTCTATATTTTTTTTCTGCATACGAATTGCTGAATAAGATTACATTTTATATATGCAGAGAACCAATTCTGACAACCTTGAGGATAGTTCTGCTCGTCAATCTGAAAATTCAAAGGCCCGCCAAAGAAGTACGGATTGGCACATCCTAAGACAATCAAAGGTTTGTGTTTTACCTGTTTTTTTTTTTCTTTCATTTGTTTTTAACTATTATATATATAAATTGGTGTTTGATTCTTAGTTACATATTTATTTCTGCAGGTTACCATGACTCCGGAAGATTATTCATCATATCTTCGAGATGTGTCTAATTCATCTCGCTGATGGGAGGAAACAGCAGGTTTGTGTTGGCTTTTTTACCAATAAATGTTTGTCTACTTCGCTTGTAAGTTTCTGTGTTTTAATGTTGGTATTGGATTTGCTTTTCAGTTTTGTTCAAAAGATGAATGAAATGGTGTCTGGGAAAGATCGGTTCATTCAGGGAAGAGTTGCGCATGGAGGTACAAACTCTCATCAACTCCAAATCATCAGATCTAGAGAAGAGTATGGCTAAGAGCTTTGAACAAGCCTTCTTGGAGTTTCAGCTCGGGTTGGACTAGATCAAGGCTAGACACTTGCAGAAATGTTTCTGTGTCCCTTTTTTTTTTGACTTTTGAGATGATGTATGTGCTTCCTCTTTCTCTGTTTAAGCAGAAAATTTGTGTGCATCAGTCTGCTAAGGAGGGAAACACATTACATTACACACTTCACTAGTTCACTGTAATATTAACAATATACCTGGTACATGGCTTGAATGGTCTCAAAACCCACGTGTGCACTGTCATGGCTTAGAAACACCATGGCCAACCATGGCATCATTAATAAAATAGTCACTTATCCTGGAAGTTACAAGACTTTACAAGAAAGATGAGGTGAAGGATAAGAAGGTTATGTTTATCCAGATACTTGATAAAGGACAAGTTTCGTATGGACATTTCATTCACATAGTCGAGATCTTTATAAGAAAGTTATTTTGACATAGGTGAACTCCATTGACATGGTTAAACTCTTTATAAGAAAGTTATTGATATAGTTGAGGCGAAGGATACAAGAGTTATGTTTATGTTTATCTAGATACCCGAGGACAAATCTTGGTATGAACATTTCATCTGCATAGTTGAGAAGAAAAAGTGGACAAATTTTGGTATAAACATTTCATCTACATAGTTGAGAAACTAAATTTTGACCCTTTAAATTGGAAGTCATTGATCATTTAGCTACATCGGATCATCATGTACGAGATAGAAAGGATTGCGCATATCACCTAATTTGTCGAGTCAGATATTTCGTCACTGTCAACAAACTAAAGTCATTTTCATTTGACTAACTGATATGGTTTAACTTTTCTCTATGTCTTTGAACTTTTCTAGCACTCGTAGACCCATGAGTGCAGGCAGGCTTCTCTGCTGGTACTGTTTCTCTGAAATTACAAGAACTCCAAACTAGTCTGCAGGGAAAGATTACGAGGAGGATCAATTGGAGGAAGGTGAAAGATTATTAAATAAATAGATTAACAAGTGGACGGATGAAAACCCTTATCAAATTCAGCATCTCCGGGCACGTATAGAGCCAGTGATGAGGGCAGTTTGGTGGTTTTGAAAACATGGAGATTTCGACAACTCCTGAGACTATGGTTCAGCCTGATGGAAATATAGAAGGACATGGTCATTCATGTTTATAGCAAAAGCCTAAAGGAAAGTCTGTACGAGCAGAGGGTAAAACTAAACTACCACGGACGCAATTCATTGTATCAAGGATGAGGCTTAAAATAAGTACAGTACGAGAATTATTTGTATCTGGGAGTAAGCTTTTGCCACCATGATTTTGAGAACAGATCAGCTTATTTAACAAAGAGTCGAAGACTAAGAAAGAACAATGAGTTCAAATGAATACTTGTGAGAAGGAAGAACTTAATATTAGACACCAAGCAGGGCAGCAGGCAAAAGTAAATTCAAATGAACCAGGAGATGATACTAGAACGAAAAGAATTAATAACCTCAAACCTGATCACCATATGCAAACAGTCTTCTTAATGATTATAAATTTAAAATAACATCTCGACATGGTTTGATTATCTGTAAGCACATTCAATTAGCTCGATATTAGTAAACGTTGATCATTTTGAAAGCAATCTCAAAACAAGGTAGGCAGCAATCTGGATGCAAAGACTAAGGCAGATGTGGACGCCACTATTCAGAGAAGAATCCTTCACATCCTAGTTTGGAACAACTAAAAAAACGTCCCCAGTTAACGCATGCTCCAGACAAGTACTCCGTTGGTTAAGTTTTGTCTATGAAAAGAGCAATACTGGATGTACAGATTAGCAAGAAGAGAACAAAATGTACCAAAACAACAATTTCACAGATAAGTTAAGAATTATATAATTAGGCCGACTGAAATCCAAAGACAAATGTTAAGCTTGAAACCAAATGACAAACAAACGAACTAACAGTTCGATTACTACAATTATTGAAGTCAGATGATAGGACAAAGCTAGCTAAAAGGAAATACAATATGGTACTAATTCTCTTCCTTGATTGATCAGACCTGCAGATATTTCCCCCCTTTCCCATAGACTATGCAAAATCAATGTAACTAGAAAATGTACTAGTAGTTTTCAATCCTTTGGGAATGAGTTTTTTCAGAGAATTGATGTTCTCTACTTGTGCGATGAGCTGATAATCCATGTATGGGAAAAACTTATTATCGTCTTGGCCAACATCTGAGCGGGATTCACTTTTTATCTTAGCATCAAAAATATCTTGTATGTGTTCATCATAGGAGTTGAAGCATCTTACCACCTTCGGATGTTCCATTTGCAAACTGTAGATTATAAGATACAGGCCGTCCAACCAATAAATTAACAGCTGATAAAGTAACGACAAAAAGGATCTGGCAGTAAGCCATCCTTGACTGGAAAACAGAAAGTCTTCCCCTTGGTCCATACTTGCTTGACCTTGTCGTTCATTATATATAGATGCACCTTAAAACCCCAACAGCAAAATTTTTCCTGGCATTTACAATGATGATTGCGGTGTTGGAGATGACGATCACTACTATTGCTTATCATTATTTTCTCTGTACGTGCAACACATAGGTCTCCTTGAAACTCCAGAAGATGATCAACTACTAAACATTGGTGCTCATCCATAATCGTAGTCGTCGTGTGGGTCAGACAGCATTCAGGTGGGAGCCGAATGAACTGAAATTTCTCATTGTGGATGTTGAATGAGAGCAACATATCGCTTTTATCATTATTATCATCACTAGTGTAGGTTATCCTCCAAAAAATGTCGCCCCCACAAAGGGTGGCTGATCTACGAGTACTCCTTGAAGCTCTTGTTACCATTCGATTAGGAAGAGGAGAGAAACCTGGTGGCGATGAGATTTTCGCAGTACTAGTAACTATCTCTCTCCATGAATTTTCTCCACCCAATGTAATGACCATGCAAACTAACTTCTCCTCTTGCTCTTCATTCATAGTAGTAGTATAAACAAATACAACCTTATATTCTTGCAATGATGAATCAAAACCAAAACCATGACACAAGTACATGCATCCCATGGTATCAGGAAAGGAATTGGGAAAAACAAGTCTTTCACCCCTGGTCGGGTTAATGACAGCGATTTCAGTTACTAAGTTAAGACAAACTAAACCATTACAACAACTACTTCACTTGCATCTCCAAAACTAATGTCCGCTAACACTTTATGATAATAAAAATCAGTATTCTTACTTATTTTTTCTTCTATACTTAAAAAGTAAGCCTTTTCCAAACCGTTCTCGAATACATTAAGGAGATTGAAGACTAGTTTGAATTTGTTTTTGTTCTCAACAAAATGAGAGGAGGTAAATTTTGGATCATGAAAAATAGAATTGTACCATAACTTACTGACGCAGCTGCATATGGCTAGAGTCCGAGCTGGTAATCTAATGAGAATGTCATTGATAATTAACTCCTCAGGAGGATATGGTCTTACTCTTTGCTTCTTCCTCGTCTTGTTCTGCTCTTTACTGCAGATGGTTGATCTTTTCCCACTTCTCAAAATCATCACGGCTAAGTAAAAATAATAAGTGAAATTTAATATCACTGCGTAAGACAATCTTAGGATAGGAGGGAGATTGGTACTTCGTAGAGGTCATCACACAGGCTATAATAGTCATGGTATTTATGGTGTTTGCAACCTTAAAACAGCAAGGAATAAGGATTCTCCTGGGATTACTAATTCTCAAGGTTCTTATTAATTTCTTTTCCTTGCATAGTTCCAATCCGGCAATCCTATCACATGTCCCCAAATAAGCGTTTTCCTTTTTCAGTTGAGTTTCAAGTTTCCTAATTAGTATGCTGTAAAAAACGCGGGCACGAGAAAGACATAAAAAACCACCTCAGAGTCCCCGACACAAATACAATGTGACTCGTAAACCACTCCTTCTATACCAACCAAATATCTCAAAACTCATACCCCAAACGGCCGGGCCAAACCTACTCGGCGGATTGGACAATATGGCTCTTGTTTGAGACCTCCATTTCCTAAACCCAAAACCGAAAACAAAGCCTTTCCCGATGGTGGCGGAGCCAGGTAATAATATCGAGAAGGGCTAAAAAATAATTCTATAAATATGTAGGACTTAATGGACTAAATGCTAAAAACCTTGGTGGACAATATAGGTCAAAACTAGGGTGTTCAGTATGGTTAGGAGAATTTTAAGGGGCTAGAGCCAGGGTTAGTCAGCCCTTGGCTCCGCCACTGTGTCGCAAACTAGTTGGGGTAGGCTAGATAACAACACAGATATATGCCAAATTTATATATCATGTTTTTTTGGATGTGGATCACTGCTTTCCACGTGCATTTGTTCAACGCCAATCCTTCATATAAGTTTCAATTTCACTACTTCCGCCCAAGTCGATTTCGGTCGACATTTACCCCTCTTCGTTCCTTCAGCGCGCTTTATGATTCCTGTGCGCACGTGTGCGTCCGGTGGTCTTCGTTGGAGATGCTATGCTAACACAACCGATGTTGAATGAGCATCTCCCCAATTGGTTCTACCCCAAGTTCCATGAGTATATTTTCATTCCTAATTCGGTCGTGTTTCGTATGCCCGCAAGTCCACCTAAGCATCGACATCTCCGTTGCATGCATCTCTATGGTATGTTAGTTTTTAGTGACCAAACATTCTGCAATCACCGGACGAATCGCCGTCTTGTAGAATTTTTCTTTAGCTTTTGCAGGAATTTTTTGTCGCATAGGATGCTCGTTTCCTGTCGCCATTTCGCCCACCCCGCTTGAGTCCAATGTCCTCGCCAATTCCGCCATCGCCTTGGATCATCGATCCCAAATATCTAAGGAAATCTTTCCTCGGTACTAGTTGCCCGGCTAACATGATATCCCCGTCGTCGGATCTAGCGTCTTTGAATTCACACTTCATTTACTCTGTTTCAGTCCCGCTGAGTCTAAAGCCCTTCGATTCTAAAGTTCGTCTCCATATCTTCTAGTTTTTCCTCGACGTCGGTCTTGGTTTCGCTAATTAAAGCCACATCATTTGCAAGCATACACCAAGGAATCTCTCCTTAGATGTCCCTCCTAACTTGATCCACCACTATAACAAAGATATAGGGACGCAAAGCTTATCCTTGGTGTAGCCCTACCTTGATCGGGAATTCGCTCATCACTCTATCGTAAGTCCGGACAACAGTTACCACGCCCTCGTACATATCCTTGATTAAGGTTACGTACTGATAAACATATTTTTGTGTTTGATTTGTCTCAATTCTCTGTATTATTAGTACTCGATTTTGTACTTATTGTGTTATTTTATGCGTTTGTAGTTCTATGATTAGGACTAATTAAACCATTAAGCATATGCTTCATCCCGAAATACATAATTTTAGTTATGCATTTATATATAACATTGCTACAAGAAATAAGTCTAAAATCAGAAACTAAAGAAGGATTATCAATCTTTGCAATAAGAGTAGTGAAGGTACTATTTACTTCTTTAAGCATTCGAGATTTAGAGAAAAATTATGAATTGCAGCAACCAAATCATCACCTACAACATCCCAACAAGCTTTGAAAAAATGGCTAGAAAGTCCATATGGTCCAAGGGATTTATTAGAACCAATGAAAGCTAAGGAAGTCACAACTTCCTCTCTAGACACCTCCTTAACAAGCTCAGCAACATCATCTTGATTAACACTACAAGGAATATTTATTTTCAAAATTATGACTTTGATCACAATTATTAACTTGGAAATCAAAAAGAGAACCATAGAAGGCCACACATTCATTTTCCATAGAAGTATCATCATCCATCTTTTCAGTAGCATCGTTATAAAGAACAAGAATATTATTTCTTGACCTTATCTCATTTAAATAATTATGAAAGAAAGAAACATTTGAATCTCCCAAGTGAAACCACTTGATTCTAGAATTCTGCTTAGCTTCAGCTTCCTCATACCTTCTTAACTTTGCATACTCTTGCACATAATTCCTCTCCATCCAAGCTAACTCTTGATTTAAGAGTTACTCTTGTAACAATTTTTGAGTAGCATCTAAGACTTCTTTAGATTGAATAACCTAAGCAGACACAGACCTGAATCTCTCCTTTTTCGACAAGATAATGTTTTTTTTTCTCTCTTCAGTTTGGAAACTAAAAATAACATTTGATTTCCTTTAAGTGGTTCGTGCCACACATTATTTATCATAAGCATGAAGTCTTTCGCTTCAATGTAGTGATTGTAAAATCTAAATGGTGGAGGACCATGCCTTCTTTTTTCAAAAATAGAAACAACTCCAGAGGAATGATCATAAATCCCTAGTAAAAGAAACTCAGCAGAAAAATTATGAAAATACTGAATGCCCTTAATATTCACCAATACTCTAACAATCTTGGACCTTATAATACCACCATGTTGCTGACAATTAGACCAAGTATAGAAGAACCCAGTAAAAGGAAAATCAACAAATGAGCATAATCAATACAATTTTGAAAATCAGCATATTGATCGGCTATCACTTCAGCCCCACCTACCCTATCCTAGAATAACCCAAGGTTTACTATTAAATCTAGCAAAATCCTTCAGAGAGTCCCATAATCAAACTCTAGATAACTAATACTTTTCCCATACACAAAAGTAGCCACAAAATTAATTATAGAGTCATAAGAAACATCAACAAAAATATCTTGAGAATAAGAATGAATCAAAGAGACTTGAACCACCGAAGGATCCCATCCAATCCACACTCTGCCACAAGAACTCACATTACCATTATCTAAAAACCTCATAACAGGGTTTATATTAGGGATATTTTGACTTTGGGTCACAGAAAAGTGACCGGAGTTGCGTTTGGGTCACGATTTTTTTAAAATTAGAGTTTGGGTCACGAGACTGTCGTTGACCGTCTTGACCGTTATAAAAGTTAATTAAATACTAAAATGACCAACTAAACTATATTTTACATTGTATTTACTAACTTTACCACTGACGTTGTTAACTCAATTTTCCCGAGATGCTAATAGAGATAGAAGTCGACTGCATTTTCCCCTATGCAATCAACCCGATCTCACAATCGTTTCGATGTATGTTCAATCATTTCCTGTAATTTTTTTTCCAAAATCAACCCAATCTGATAATCGTTTCACTGTATGTTCAAGATCCCCATATTACAAATCAAATCAAACGAGTTTAAATTGAATCACCCAAATTTAAATCAATATGAAATCAATACAACCATAAATTAATCAAGAACCCTAAGTAATTCGAGCAAATATAGTTGCAGCATTATATTTGTACATCTGATGTGTTGTTAAGTACAATTTGAATCCCTTTAATTTAAAAACAAATACTATCCCGGTGCAAACTGATGGTTTCATTAAAGGTGAGTAAGACCGAAGCCCGTTTCACATTTGTGTGTTTTTCAGCTGAGTAGTTCTAGACATACAACATTTTAAACAACACTAAAACAACCTCCTCACAAGGAGTTAGCATGGGGTCCATTTTTGGGCCCTACAATTAGAAGTTATGTGAGAGGGTTGTTTTAGCGTTGTCTAAAATGTTGTATGTCTAGAATTTTTGTTTTAAGCTTCGTGATGTTTATTTGAGTTTAGTTTTTTCATTTTTTTATTTATGATTACAGAGGTATGCTGTTGGTGAATTTTGGCGAGCTCCTCTTTATGGAAAATCGTCAAACATGTAAGCTGCTGTTGATAGTATATCAGAGGCTACACCTTTCCTATAGCTTTTCCTGTTCCCTGCAATTTGTACTCACAACTCACAAGAAACCCATTCTCCTGAAACAAAAAAATACCAGTTGATCTCTTTCATTCATTCCCAAATCAACGGTAACACTACATCCCATCAACACCATCTTCTTCACAAAATTTTCCCTTGAGAATTTGAGTTGGAGCAAAACTCAATCTTCTTAATCATACTGGAATTCTCACAGCTTTAAAAACACTAAAGAATCTTCATTTTCTACTACCAACATCGATAACAACAATTCAATTCCAGTCCCTAAGAACCATTCAATATTCAACAATCTCATCGTAAACTTTTCTATTTCTTCTTGTTTAATCTTCTCAGAAACAAAATGTGATGGATGTTTTATTTGGGGGGATTTAACAGCGTTACAAAATATAAAATAATTAAAAATAAATTTATTTATGTAACGGTCAAGACAGTCAATGACGGTCTTGTGACTCAAACTCTAATTAACTTTTTTTCGTGACCCAAACGCAACTCTGGTCACTTTTTTATGACCCAAAATCAAAATAACCCTTTTATATTACTTCTTATTCTACTTTTATTCACTTCTGAGTTTCAAGAATCCCAATCATAGAAAGGGAATTATTCCTAATCAAATTCTTTATTTCAAATTGCTTTAGAGGATCATTTAGACCTCTAATATTCCAACTCCCCATTTTAAACATTATTTATACTTAGAAGGGTTAGAAATACCTCTAGCAGATTTCTTAAGATCTGCAATTTTAGGAAGAAGATCTGAATCAACAGCATTACTGAGAAATCCCTTTGTTGGAAAGTGAGCTATGGAACCGGACCCACTATCCTGACAAATGAAGACACATAACTAGCAACTCCCATATTCTCCTTATTATGATTAGGTACATCTTCATGACTCATGTCACTCATTCTATCAAGAATAATAAAGCATTTCATTTGATTCATTTAGCTGCACAATATGTACTTCATAAGAACATGACTATCCAACAGTAAATCATCCTCCATCAAATCTACCTTAGACTGTGGGTTATCTTTAATCGCCACCTCCTCCTCAGAAGAAATTGAACCATCTTCCCTGGCATCTCTTCCCTTTTTAGTAGACTTAGATACATATATCCATCCATCTGCATCAATAGTCATAGTAGGTTTCTATGGAATCCACTTTTACACTGTTTTTGGAGGAGTAACAACTTTATTTGGACACCTTGCAAGAGAATGGCAAAAGTCTTACATTTCACTCACCCAGATGGATTCCAAGTATACTCCACCTTCACTTTAAATCTATCTTTACCATCAATCACCAGAGGAATGATAACACGAAAATCACAATCAACACTAATTTCAACACATACTCTAGCATAACTCATCCTAGTTCTGTTTAGTGTTTGTTTGTCCATCATAATAGGAACCCCCACATTACTTGTAATCATACTCAATCCTTGAGCATTCCACATATAGAGAGGAACATTCTTTAGATTCATCCAGATGGGAATAGTTCTCAACTCTTCCATATCTTTCTCAATAGTCTTGGACCATGATCTAATAATAAAGAATAAACAATTAAGAGTATAAATTGACCCATGTTCAACCGCATGAACACGATCATCTTCATTATAAAACTCAAACAAAAACAAATTATCACCATTAAATGTTACCTGCAGATTACCTTTAGGTTTCCAAGCTTTGAGCATAGCATTACGAACCATAGGATAATCGTCTTCCTATAAAAATCCCTGCAACCAAATCCTCAAATCTTCCTATTTAAACATTGATGAGGACATTGGTGTAATCCTCTCACCATCAACCATTTGTGGAGGAAAAAACTTCATCAAAGCTTAGGATTCAAATCTTGTTTCTGCAAAAAAAGGGTTGAAGCCCAAGCTTTAGTAACAGGCTAGGAGGAAAATTTACGAAACTAGGAGGAATCAAACAATCAACATCAGATCCATTAACATGATCAGATCTAGAAAAATCTCCCCTAACAGCCCCCTTTATCCCCTGGGAAGAAGAAGATAGAGACAGATTTGACTGCAAAACCATCATACTTGAAAAAAACCCTCAGAATCAGAGAAAAACAACCATAGATTGAAGAAAAAAATTGAATCTGAACTAAGAATGATGAAGAAAATCGATCTGGACTTTTGGCGAAAATCGCCCGGCCAAAGTCAAGCTCTAAACCATTTCTACAAAAACACTATTGTTAGGGTCCAATTTTTTTGATATTGACTGGATTTCATTGATCAAAATCAACAACCAAAATAAAGTTAATACTTCCATGTGTATGCAACTATTAGAGTTTACATTAAACTCAAACTACATATTCGTCCTAATTTGTAGGAATCAAATATTTCCTCGCACGTATTTCAGTACTAAAGTTTAGCAAGTTATAGTATTTCAGTTAGGAAGATAAACCACTAAGCCTGATTAATGGGTATGTTTGATGGGTTCGTAAGTTAGTGTAATTGTGATTGCATAATGTTGTTAGTGGGATATAATGTACTTTGATCTTCACATATATAATGGTGTATGATTATAATTTTAAGCATTGGAAAATGTTGGAACAATGTAGCCCTCTCAAGTATTTCCACAGTTTTCTTCCTCTGTGCTCTCTCTATACCTTGTTTTTCAACATTGTATCAGATCGAGCAAGGGTAAAAAGAGAGGTGTTAGTAGAGTTTCAAAGAGGATAGATAGTTAGAGTGTGTTTTAATTCACTGTGCGATTCTACAAGTTTACTAGAACATGTTCTTGTGTTTTGTATCACGGTGTCTGATAAATTTCCTGTGTGAAGTTTTTACAAGTTTTAGTATATAACATCATATTTCATATTTAATCTTTGATTCTTTGTACTTTGATTTTTAGGCTGGTGTAATTGGTAGGAGATTTGCGGTATCTTTTACAAGGTAGATGAGGCGGGTTTGAGTAAGCTTATCAGTAAAATCCTAAAGTTAATCTAAGCAAAGTTGAAGTTTGGGCGATCTGAAAAGTGTTATTGATAGTTCAGGTATAAAGAACTAATTGGCGTGAAGTAGTTGAGTAAGGGCAACAATTTCTAGTAGTGGTTCAAGGTGTGAGATCGACCGTAGAGGTTCCAAGTTGCAGTAAAAGATATGATAAGATATGCCTGGGAAGTCATAGATACCTGCAAGTGAAGTAGGTTGGCCGCGAGTAAAGCGAAACTATGATAAGACATGTCGGGGGAATTCATATGATACCTATAAGTGTAGTAGGTAGGTCTGGTAAGGAAATCAATGGCGGGTTATGCGGGGAAGGCATAAGTAACATCTCCGCTAGTGAAGGAAAGTTGTCACGGAAGAGCTCACGAAGTTTGGTATTATAGTTTGAGCTTTAGGGTGAGTATTAGAGTTTACATTAAACTCAAACTGCAGTCGTCCCGGTTTTTAGGAATTGAATATTTCCTCACACGTATTTCAATACTAAAGTTTAGCAAGTCGTAGTATTTCAGTTAGGAAGACAAACCACTGAGTCTGATTAGTGGGTTTGTTTAATGGGTCTGTAGGCTAGTGTAAATGTAATCGCATAATGCTGTTAGTGGCGTATGATTATAATTTTAAGTATTGAAAAACGTTAGAATAATGTAGCTCTCAAAGTGTTTTAATTAAACAAGTGACCCTTTCTCTTTCCTGCGATTGAAACCCCTTCTCACTAAAAAATCCTTCTGCTCAGATTTTCTCCTTTGGAGCAGATCTGAGAAGATCCTTTTAATGTAAACAAGTGACCCTTTCTCTTTCCTGCGATTGAAACCCCTTCTCACTAAAAAATCCTTCTGCTCAGATTTTCTCCTTTGGAGCAGATCTGAGAAGATCCAAACCTTGCTAACCTCCTTCTAGTTCAAATATTCTACATCTTCTTTGTTTCAGACTTTCAGTTTGTTTCACTTTTTTCTTCGAAGTACTGTTAAATCTTTGTTTTTCTTTCTAGGGCGTGGTTTGATTGATTTGGGTGTTGCTTCCCTTAGATCTAATTAGTTTTCAAATCAGTGGGTGTTGCTTCTCTAGTATGATGCCGATATGGGTTAGAGTTTTTGCTCTTTCTACAAGAACAAAAGCTACAACAAAAAGAACAAAAGCTACATCGACAAAAGAACAAGGAACAACATCAAGTTCAAGATCTTCAGCAACTTCATCAACTGCAACAACAATGGTTACAAAGACTCCAATGCCGATTCAGGCCGATTCCGACCGATTCCAACTGACATCAAAGATTCCTGTTATCCAGACTCATGTTACTTTAGTTTTAGTTTTTGCTTTGGTTTATGTTACTATGATCTCTTTACTACTTTACTTTACCTTGTTTTACAAGGTGTTAAAAAACCCTGGCTGGATCGTTTGAAGATCCCATCGATGCTGTTAGCAGAGATGCAAATATGTTTAGTTTGGTCTCCAAAAAAACAAGTTTGGCCTCTTGATGTGGATATGTATGTTGGGAATTCTTAAATGGTTGCAACGTTTGGATTGGTAGGATTATTAGTCAAGAACTGGTGGAGATTGTATAACCTTGATGATTGTATTTTGATTTATATCAACTCTGTAATGATCCCGATTTTGAATCGGCTATTAATGAACATCTGAGGCTTTGCCTTCTTTTCGGAAAAAAATAATAGTGTTTTAGTTTTCTCTTCCTCTCTGCTCTCTCTCTCTATACCTATGTTGTAAAAGGCGTCCGAGGCGCCTACATAAAAAGGCGTCAGTTTATGCTGGTTTCTAAATTTTCCTCGCTCGCCTTTCGCCTAATACAACATAGCTTTATACCTTGTTTTTGAACAGTGACCGCAAACCCACCACAATTGGCTTAACCACCAGGCGAAGCATTCAGTTATTAGCGCTGGAGAGCAACAACAATAGGATACTACTGAATGAATTTTTTCTTTATATTTTTTTATAACGTGAGAGTCATAACTCGGTGGTGACATTTTCAGTAATGTTGGCCCCAAATAGTACTGCTGGTGTGGCTATGACGTAAAAAAGGAAAAATTTCTTAGAATATATATTTTGCAGTTCATTAGTTAGGCCTAGCAAGCGAGACCTTCCTAGAACGTATGCATTAAGTTTTCCCAAGTGATTGAACTATATGGCCGAAGTTTCTACCATGGTGAGTGTTTTGGAATGGGCAATTAACTTGGGTGTTCAAAGATTGAAACTGGTTTTTGATTCATGCAGCGCAATTAAAGTGAAAAGTATTTGGGTTATTTAAAAGTGACCAGTATTACCATAGCGTCTTTTAAGTGTCCAATGTCAAACATTTTGCGTGGTCAGATCAAGGTGAAAGAAAATAAGGCAACAACATACAGTTGACATTTGAGTAAAATAACACATACCTTTATCTTGCTTGTCGAATTTATAAATCTTTCTTGATCGATCGGCTCCAAATATACATCGACCATAGTATTTCATCTCTCAAAAACAAAAATAGAAGTAATAAGATGATTCCGAGATACGGTGAAACTATCATGTTATTTATAACACTTGAGCTCTGTGCTTTTATGAATAGACTCTTTAGATGTTTCCATCTACTCAGATTGGTTCCTCAACTCCTAAAACCAAAATGCTTCCATCCACTTAGATTGGTTAGTGCCATCCTTAATAGGCATAAATTTCTAGGCTCTGGAGTTTAAAATGCAACTAAAAAGTTTCTCCCATACCCCCAAACTTAAATCTAACATTGTCTTCAATGTTCTAAAGATGAAATTAAAAGCATGAACAAGGAGAAACTGTTACCATTTGAAGAAAAAGAGTTAAGGAAAGATATTACCGTGTTGCATGAGAATGGGTTACCTCCCAAGAAGTGTTAAGTTTAAAGTTTTCAGCCAGACATCAAGTACCATAAAATGGCTAATTACCTTTCAAATCATATATCAGTAGTCGAAATAACTGTGGGTCATCAGAACCAAATAACACTGCCACTAATATGAGACAACTGCACAGGATTAGAAAAATTAACAGATGGAGCACAACCTGATCTAAACTTTCTTGCAAGACAACTGGGTTTATCTGTGACGCCCTCTTAGGCTTCATGTGAGTCTTGACAAACATATTTTTCCGAACTATGAGTTCCCAATTCCTGGACAGTATCAGGAGGATCGGGTTGTGGAGTCGGGACAGACTCAAGTAATACCTCAGGCACACTGGACTCGAGTCCCAAGTTAGGGACTTCTAATAAGGATACTTGACCATCACTACCCCCAAAATTAGGGTAGTCAGTATTCTCAGACAAATCTCTGATTATTGCTTGAATTTCCGGATCCTCAGAGTCTTTAAAATACTCAAGAGCTTCTTCTAGTTCTCTACCCCCAAACTTAGGGTCATCATTACTCACAGAAAGACCTAACACTAGTGACTGAATTTCTGGGTCTGTAGAGTCCTTAAAATATTCGAGAGCTTCTTCTAGTTCTAAAGCTTGGTCATCTATCTTACCTAAGATAATTGTCTCATCAAATTTATCTAAAGAATCACCAAACAAAGTGTCGTCCCAATTATCCTGAACTAGATCCTGAACCAAAGTACTAATCATATTCACTTCCTCTAAATCATCATAAGGTTGTCTAGTAACATTAAAGACATTTAGTTCAGTGGTCATATTACCAAAGGATATGTTCATAAGTCTGGTCCTACAATTGATAACAACATTAGACGTGGCTAAAAATGGGCGACCTAAAATTACCGGTATTTGATTCTCTGGGTCAGGGACAGGTTGTGTATCTAGGACTACAAAATCCACAGGATAAATAAACTTGTCGACCTCAATAAGAACATCTTCTATCACACCACGAGGAATTTTAACAGACCTATCAGCTAACTGCAGTGTTATCTTGGTAGGTTTCAACTCACCAAGTCCTAGCTGTAAGTACACATGGTATGGAAGTAAGTTCACACTAGCTCCTAAGTCAAGTAAAGCTTTTTTTACCCTGTGTTTTCCTATCGTGCAAGCAATGGTCGGGGCACCTGGGTCTTTATACTTAGGAGTTGTGGTGTTCTGAATTATCGAACTTACATGACATGCTAAAAAGGCTTTTTTAGGGACACTAAGCTTTCGCTTTCTTGTACACATATCCTTGAGAAACTTGGAATAAGCCGGTAGTTTCCTAATTGCTTCTAATAACGGAAGATTTATGGTAACTTTCTTAAAAACCTCCATTATGTCATTAAAGTTGGATTCACTCTTTGTTGGTACTAGTAGCTGAGGAAATGGGGCTCTAGGCATAAAATAGGGCCTCTCAGGAACCGAATTGACATCATCAGAGATTTTATCAGTCTCCTCAGCTATGGATGGTCCTGAGGGGTGAACTATAGTTTGCTCACTTTCGGGCATGTTTACCTTATTGTCTACAACTCTACCACTCCTAAGGGTTCTAATAGCATTCAATTGATTCGATGGTTTTGTACCTACTTCATGAACTCCTCTAGGGTTGGGTTGTGTTTGACTAGGAAACCTACCTTTTTCTCTCAAAGACTCATTTATCAAACTAACATGGGTTTTTAACTCGGAAATAGCCTGAGAATTATCTTGGACCATCTTTTTATTTTCATCTAAACCTTGTATCATCGATTGATGAAACATTGCAGTTTGTTGGGTTAACAAAGCGAGAGATTCCTCTAGACTCAAAATTTTCTTATCAGACTGATTCTGAAACTGAGCTGATCCTGAAGGATTCTTAGTATAGCCAAAACCTGGAGGAGCATTCGAATTATTAAACTTACCTTGACTCTGGACCTTAGACCATGAAAGGTTCGGATGGTTTCTCCACCCAGGATTATAGGTTTCTTAATATGGGTCAAATTTCTGACGATTATCGAGTCTAGTGTTATTATAAAGAGCATTGGCTTGCTCTTCATTATTCTGGCCTTCCCAAAAAGGCTCCAATCTACCACTAGTGTGACCCATTTCTAGAGCTTCTAACCTTTTAGCTATCGCTGCAATCTTGGCATCTGATTCATAGCCTCCTTCTACCCTATTAACGTTTCCTCTGCTTTGAAGAATTGTTTTTCGGGGTTTCCTACTATTTTCCCATTATTGGGTATTTTCGGCGGCTTCATTCAAAAATGTCATTGCCGCCTCAACAGTTTGGTTCTCAAACCCACCTGGACACAGAGCTTCAACCGTGGTTATTGTGGAATAATCTAAACCCTCATAAAGGATCTGAACTAGCCTAACTTTTTATAAACCATGGTGAGGACATTGTGTTAACAAATCATTGATCCTTTCCAAATACCTATACAAAGATTCTCCCTCTTGTTGTGAGAATGTGCAGATTTGCGTCCTAATCGACGATGTTTTATGCCTAGGGAAAAACTTATTGAAAAAGGCAGATGTAAGTTGTTCATATGTTTCGATTGACTCAGAAGTCAAACTATACAACCACGATTTGGCTTTATCTTTCAGGGAAAAGGGAAATAACCTAAGTTTCAAAGCATCATCATCTAAGCCTCTAATTCTTAGGGTACTGCAAATTTCTTCAAAATCCCTAACATAGAAATAGGGGTTCTCATTTTCTTTCCCTAAAAAGATTGGGAGCATCTGTATGGTCCAAGGTTTAAGCTCATAATTGGCTTCTGTGTCAGCTAACTTAATACACGAGGGACGAGTGGTCATAGTCGGATTCAACAAAGCTTTCAAAGTAGCCATTTCTGGTACTATGGGAGTATTAGGGATTCTCTCCTCAGTAAAAGGAGAACGTTCAAAACAGGACTCTCCGAAAATCGGACTTTCTAGATTAAGGTAATCGAGACGCTTAGAACTGCTAGGTTTTTCTTTAACAAATCTACCTAGGGCGTCTCTTTTACGTTCAGGCATACACAAGAATTTCCTAAATTGGAAGGGTAAGCAATCACAAATCAAGGACGACTCAACCAAATCAAACCTATTGATTTCTAGCCAACAAAAAGCATGATGGCTCCACTTAGATTGTTTCTAGACCAGCTTCTACTCTTCCAAGAGGCAACTGGGTACAATTTTAGCAAACCTCGTAGGACAATCCGAATAAAGTAAGTCGAAGAGAAGTAGGAGAAGCTCAGAGGAGCTTTGATACCCCCACCTCTTTGGCAACGCTTCCATGGGTTACAAGGCGGCTCTAATCGACTTACAGTAATCTTCCTGAACTTTGAGTTATGCTAACAAGATACCCAATACGATCCTTTTGAACGACTTTCCTATAAGCTCGTTACCCTATCGGTCTCGTTCTAGTCAATATTTTAAGCTTGGGTTCGCGTTCGGTATTGTTTTCCTAAGGCGGGCAAGAAGAGAACGGTGATGAAATCCGAACCCTTATCTTGTATGGCCAGGCCTTGCCCTTTACTAGGAAAATAAATGTCCGTATTCAGAACCTCAACAGATATGCACCTTAAGGAAGACAGTAACTCGCTGACAGGGGATTCGCGAGTGTTCAGAATCTTACCTCTCGTTCCAAACGAGGGATGAATCGGTTGTAGTCGACTCGGGCCACTGACTCCTGTGTCAGTGTACGAACCCAAGGTGCAGAGACAATATCGTAATTGTCCTCCTTCTCTGTAAACAGTTTTATAATTAAAGGTACCCTTCCGTAGGGTATATAAAAATAAAAATTAAAATAATGTCCAGAGTCCAAAAAGTCCAAAAAAAGAAAAGAAAAATTACAAAATAATAAAGAAACCCTAATACAATTTTTTTTAAATATACAAAACCCTAAAAAATAAAATAAAAATAAAAATAAATAAATAACTAAAATAAAATTGTCTTCTTTTTCGTTCTTTTCGCTTTAATCTTTAGCTCCAAGTCTTTACGAAATCACCAAACTCCTTGGCTCAATTTTTTTTTTCTTTATGTTCCAAAACCTGTAGATAAAAGACAAATACCCAAAAACGTAAAATAGAACAAAATAATAAAAATAAAAATAAAATAAAAATAGATCTAAAACCCTAAAAACAAGTCCGCATCGGCGGCGCCAAAAATTGATGTGTTTTGTAGTTGTAGTGGTAAAAAGATTCGTTTCTCGAACTTGTGAAGGATTTTCTAGACTCAAATTAAACTCAACAATTCAAATAAAGTTGTATCAAAAATATAAAGAAAACACCGAGACTCTGGATTCCACCATTAACCAATTAAGTGATAAACTCTAATCAATATTCATGCAATTCTTTCTTTTAAAGCGATTCTAATATTTTGCCTCTAATAGATTTTTGAAGTAATAATTGTAAACATAAAGCATGAAACATCAAAAGTTTTAAAACCTAGCATGTTCCATCAAAACAATTCACAACTACTCAATAAAAATCAATTTTCCTATACTAGTTCTATGCAAATAATCATATAAAAGATTGCAAAAATAATTAAAATAGAATTATACCACTTTTCATGGAACAATGGCTTCCTCCGTCGCCTCGGCTAAGGGGTTTAGCTCCTCATATTAATCATGTTCTCAAAATACATCTTAGGTGCTCAAAAGTTGATTAAAAGAGTGAAAAGTGTAAAAGCAGCGGATTCTGTAACTAATATAATTGTTACAGAACCTACTGTTACATAGGAATAGAACTGTTGCGAACTAAAACTATTTGTTGGAAAAATTGTTACAAAGGGTATTGAATATGAAAGCTACGGCAACAGTTTATGCGACTGTTCTATGTGCGTCGTATGTTCTTCTTCTTCTTCTCCGGCAGCAGCAGAACTCGTCCTCTTCAAGTTGATTTTTCTGGCTTTTCCAAGGCTCTAAACTTCCCCCAAAGTATTCATTCCCTCTCTAGGACTCGTACCAACCTTTTTATACATGGCAGGGCAAAGAAAACTCGAGAATATCTTTGATTTTTCCTCCTCAACAAGTTACGACACTTTCCTTTTCTCATCAGTTACGCGTCTTCCAAGTTTTCTAAACTTCCCATACTCTCCTGCGTAATAGATAGAAGAAAATCTATAAGAAAATATTCCCCTGAATTACACATAACTTCCAGAATAAAACCAAGAGACACCAAGAATAACCCGGTCTCTGTTTTCTTCCAATTGACGAATACTTCCTTATTTAACGAATCCAAGGCTCTTAACACTCCTGTTTGGGTGTAATCAACTAATCCCAATCCAACCCAATGATCGAATCCGACCAAATATCTTCTCAAACTCTATCCAAACCCGTAATACTCTTCTTTCCCTGTTTAATCGAGAACTAGTTATCAAGCCCAATTTGCTGCAGGAAATCACCCATACCAAGCCTGTTTTGGCCTACCAGATCAATCCCAACAAGAATCAACAATTGAATCTCCTCCAAACACTTCTAAAATCTGAACCCTAATTCTTCACCGTGAAAAGATTATTTCCCGCCAATTTTCATTTTCAAAACGTGAAGAAATGTAGTCCCCCTATCCAGTCCCGATCTGTGTTTAGTAGCTGTTTGGAAATGGGTTACCCCTTATCCAAAATGAGAGTCCGAATAGCAAATGTCCTTCCAGGTGTCTTTAACAACTTTTCGAGTCAATTTCGCCGCAAAAGCCTATTTCTCCAAAAACACCTACAAAGAGATAAAATACAAAAATTAGTACAAAAATGGGTACTAACAATATACACAATAGAGATGAAAATAGACACATAAATGCGTCTATCACTACTCCTAAGTATAAAGACCCAGGGTCCCCTACTATTTCCTGCACAATAGGTAAATACCGTGTTGAGAAAGCATTGCTTGACTTAGGAGCCCGTGTGAACTTACTCCCATACCATGTGTACCTTAAGCTAGGACTTGGTGAGATAAAAACTACCCAGATAACACTCCAGTTAGATGATAGGTCTGTTAAAATTCCTCGTGGTGTGACCGAGGATGTTCTTATTGAGGTCGACAAGTTTATATATCCGGTGGATTTTGTTATCCTAGATACCCAACTTGTCCCTGACCCAGAGAACCAAATACCAGTGATTTTAGGTCGCCCGTTTTTAGCTACATCCAATGCGATCATTAACTGTCGAAATGGTATTATGAATTTGTCTTTTGGTAATATGACTATTGAGCTGAACATTTTTAATATTAGTAAGCTACCCTCTGAACTAGATGACTCGAAAATAGAAGAGGTAAACATGATAGGAACATTAGTCGAGGAGTCATTACCAAACACTTTGTTAGAAGATCCATTAGAGAAATGCCTAGCTCACTTTGGGATTGATTTTGATGATGATAATGTGATTAATGAGGTGAATGCTTTGTTAGATTCAACCCATTTTTTAGACACTAGTAATGGATGGAAACCTAAGTTCGAACCAATACAAGTTTCTAAATCTACCCTAGTTCCTTCATTAGAAGAGCCTCCTAAGTTGGACCTTAAACAACTACCTGATACCTTGAAGTATGTATTTTTAGGCCCATCTGAAACTTTACCTGTGATTATAGCATCCAACCTGGATAGTAATCAGGAAAGTAGGCTAGTAACCGTCCTTCAAAAAAATAAGGAAGCTTTAGGTTGGACCATAGATGATATTAAGGGTATAAGTCCCACTGTTTGTATGCATCAGATCCATTTAGAGAGTGACACCAAACCTTCTAGGGAGATGCAACGTAGACTGAACCCTAATATGAAAGAAGTAGTTCGAACCGAGGTTCTAAAGTTGTTAGATGCAGGCATTATCTACCCCATTTCAGACAGTAAGTGGGTCATCCCCGTTCAAGTTGTCACAAGAAATACGGTATTACTGTAGTCCAGAATGATAACAATGAGTTAATCCCAACCCGAGTGACCACGGGTTGGCGTGTTTGTATTGACTATAGGAAATTGAACAAGGTCACTAGGAAGGATCACTTTCCCCTTCCCTTCATCGACCAAATGCTAAAGCGATTATCAGGTCATAGTCATTATTTCTTTTTAGATGGCTACTCTGGTTATAATCAGATTGTTATTGCCCCAGAAGACCAATAAAAAACTACTTTTACCTGTCCCTTTGGTACCTTTGCGTATAGACACGTGCCTTTCGGGCTATGTAATGCCCCTGCGACTTTTCAACGCTGCATGATGAGCATATTTTCAGATATGGTAGAAAAGTTATTAGAGGTCTTTATGGATGATTTTTCAGTGTTTGGTTCGTCTTTCAATGAATGCTTGCATCATTTGTCATTAGTGTTGACTAGGTGTAAGTAAAAAAACTTAGTGCTTAATTGGGAGAAATGTCACTTCATGGTTTGTTTCAGGAATTGTTTTAGGGCATATCGTATCTTCTAAGGGTATAGAGGTAGATAAAGCCATGGTTTACCTTATTAAGACTTTACAGGTCCCAAAAACCGTAAGAGATATTAGGTCATTCTTAGGGCATGCAGGTTTTTATCGTCGATTCATGAAGGATTTTAGCTTGATTTCTAGACCTCTTTGCAATCTGCTTGCAAAAGATGTTAAGTTTGTCTTTGATGATGCTTGTTTAGAGGCTTTTGAGAAGCTTAAGACTTTACTCACTACCGCCCCATAGTCCAGGCACCCAACTGGAAACTACCCTTTGAGATCATGTGTGATGCTTCAGATTATGCTATTGGTGTTGTGCTAGGTCAGCGAGAAAACACATTACTTCATGTGATTTACTATGCTAGCAAAACTATGAATGAGGCCCAGTTGAACTATACCACAACAGAGAAGGAAATATTAGTTATTGTGTTTGCCTTAGATAAGTTTAGACCTTATCTCTTAGGTTCTAAGGTCATAATTTTTACTGATCATGTTGCTTTGAAGTATCTTCTTTCCAAGAAGGATACTAAACCTAGATTGATTAGATGGATCCTCTTGTTGCAGGAATTTTCCTTAGACATTAGAGACAAAAAAGGTGCAGAAAATGTAGTAGCAGACCACTTGTCTAGGCTTGTTGTGGATACCCCTGATGATTATCCTCCTGTTAGGGATAGTTTTCCTGATAAACAACTGTTCTTTTTTACCCAATTTCCTTGGTATGCGAATATAGTGAACTATCTTTTTACTGGTCGAATGCCCCAACATTAGGGTAAACAAGATCGTTCTAGGTTTTTAGCCGAGGTTAAACACTTCTTTTGGGATGATCCTTATTTGTTTAAGTATTGTCCAGATCAGATTATTAGGAGATGTATACCTGAGAGTGACCAGTCCAGTATTATTTCCTTTTGTCATGATCATGCTTGTGGGGGTCACTTTAGTGCTAAGAAGACTGCTGCTAAGATATTGCAGTGTGGTAATTATTGGCCTTCGTTGTTTAAAGACTCCCACAGTTATTGTGTTACTTGTGAATGTTGCCAGAAATTAGGAACCATTTCCCATAGGAACATGATGCCCTTGAACCCTATTTTAGTTGTTGAGGTCTTTAATGTGTGGGGTATTGACTTTATGGGTCCGTTTCCTAATTCTTTTGGTAACTTATACATCCTTATCGTTGTAGACTATGTCTCTAAGTGGATTGAGGAGGTTACATGTAAAACGAATGACCATAGGGTTGTGATTGAGTTTGAAAATGCGGGGGTCTAACAACCACACCCAATAATTTGTTTGGAAATCTGAGAGGACTTACTCCAATATACTTTCTAGAGAATCAACTAGACAGTCAGACTCAATCTAGAGTAAAGTATATCATAGAGTTTATATCTCTGTTTCACAATGTAATCAGCAAATCAAATAGATAGAAATCTGCGAGCCTGATTATTATGTGAAACAACTTGAATGGTATCAAAGACCAATGTTCAAGTGTCAATCAATTTAAATCAACAACCAAAGGTTGGATTATCTATTTGATTGATATTAACGTACAACCTGTGATATTTCAATTATATAACAAAATATAATGCGGAAAAGAAATAACACAGACAGAAGTTTTGTTGACGAGGAAACTGCAAATGCAGAAAAACCCCGGGACCTAGTCCAGTTTGAACACCACACTGTATTAAACCTCTACAGACACTAGCCTACTGGTGTGATTTTGAAGTTGTAGTAAAAATGATTCGAACTCTAAGACTTGTGAAGATTCGAGTTTTTAAATTTAATAGAAATTATATACAAAAATATTAACAAAGTGGGCGAGAGGTACTAGGGCTTAGGATTCCACCAAATTTATTTCTTAAGGTTCAAATAATATTTCTTTTAACAATTATAGCTCAATAAAAATATAAAATAAAGTGACTCTTATTTTTGCCAAGATAGATTCTCAAAATATTAGATGTAAATGTTAAGCATGGGACATCAAATCACCTAAGCTAAGCATGACCCATCTAATCAAATGACAACTAATTAATTCAAATCATAATTTCAATTAAAATTAGTGCAAAAGTCATGAAAAGAATTAAATATAATTACCCAAGTGTGAAATAAGGCTTCCTCCATCGCCCCAATGTTGGGGTTTAGCTCATCATAGTAAACGTGCTCTCAAAATATTTATTTAGGCTCAAAAATGGTTTACAAAGATGAAATAAAGAGAAAATTGTGTAAAACAGGATTTTGCGACGCACAAAAATCGTCACAAAATGAAC